>JAEOAE010004043.1:0-22160 GCA_036365155.1 Meriones psammophilus
ACCAAAGGGAGCATCTCAGCATGTCCCCCGAGGCCTGTCTTGCCAAAAAAGGGCCAAACTCTTCAGGCCAAATTGGGAAAACACCCGGGCCCCCCTAGGGGGCAGGGGCTCAGGTGGAGAAGGGGAAAAACCAAAAGGTGGATGGGCCTGTGTCTGACCCCCGAGAAGGTGGGGGGGCCAAATGCCGGGGCCTAGTCCCCATGGGGGAAGGGGGTATTGATTTTCACTCATTTTGTTCAGCTTTCCAAAAGGTGTTTATGGGAAACATCCTTGATCCAAACACACTGGGGGCCCTTGCATAAAAGTTTTGGGGCCCCCTCCCGGACAAAGCCGGGTTTGGGTGGGTTTCGAGAATTCAGGCCTTCCCCCCAAACCCAAATGTGGGCAAAGGGCCCCCAAGCTCTCTTGGGGCATCCAGAGGCGGCCTGAAGCTCCTGGGGGGGAAATGGCACCACCTGCTCTGCCCCCGCAGCTCCACCCGAACCGACCTCCTGGGCACCTGGCAGAAGTCATGGGTGGCTTACCTTTGTCCCCCGATGCAGGCAGCTGGGTACCGGGGCCCCAAACATCCTCCCTGGAGGCTAAATCAGGTGGGCCCTCGGCCCCCCGTATGATGCTGGCCCCCTTTTTTCTACAGTGGCCCAAGCTGGCCAAGGGAAGGGGTTGAAGACAGCACAAAAAGGGCAAACGCCCCCTTACAGTGGGACCTATGCAAAGGAAACCTGGGGGGCCCGCAGAAGGAAGGGGTGGTCGGGCCCATCCCCCTCCCCCACTCCTGCTCTCCCCAAACCCCCCAGCCTGCCCCGCCCATGGGGGGAGGCGGGTGTTTCCCCCGGCTTCCAGGCAAAATTTTGGGTAAGGCTAGGTTGGGAAAAAAATTTCCCCACCCGTGGGCCCCCCGGGCCTTTAAAAAATTTTTTGAGTCTCTCTAACTTCAAAAAAATAATCTCCCCCTCCAACACAAGGGTTTTGGGTCCCGCCTGGAAGGGAATTCCCCAAAGGGAGAGGGACCTACAAACACACAAATCGGACCCCCCTTTTTCCCCCAAGGGGAACCACGCCCCCCAATACTCCCAGTAGGCCTGGCACTCAAAAAAGGCCGATCCCTGAGCGGCCATGCCCCGGACATCTCTGCCTCCCACGGAGGTCCCCTCTGCATTTTTTTGCAGGCCCCATGGGTTTCCTGCACAACCCCTTAAAAACAAGCCAGGACTCCGGGGCACTAAAGATTCTGCAGTAGGTCTCCCGGATGCAAGGACATTCCAAAAACAACCCTTTTTCTCTCTTTGCATGTCTTTCTCTACCATGGTAAATTTTGTTTTCTCTCTCCTCGCTCTGTCAATATTTCCCCATCCCTTTCTCCTCCAAATCCCTGTGGTCCAAAAAGGGCCAGGAAAGGGGTCTTCAGGGGAAAAATTCTATTAAACCCAAACTTTTCCCCCGGGGCTTTGGGGGTAAAAACCTTAAACTCCATTTACCCTGAAGGGTGCCCTTCAGAATGCAGTTAAACAAAACCACCTCCCTTAAACAAAGTCCCAAATTTCCCTTTTTTCCCTGTTTTATGGGGGAGTTCTTGGGCCCGTCTTGATTAAAAGCCCCAAAACCCCGGGCTTCTTGTCTACCCCCCCCTAAACCAAATTCCTGTTTCTACCCAGAAATGGTCCCCGGGAAAACAAAATAAATAAAGGGAAACCCCCCTAAAAAGGGGGACCCTTTTAAGACCTTTGCCCAGCGGCCATTCCACCAGTCTCCGAGGGCATCCCCCGTCCTCTTCGACAACTTCCTAGAAAAGGGGATCATTTTTAAAGAGGCACCCCCCCGGAAGGGGGTACCCACAAAGGGTGCCATCCCAAAACAATTCCCAAACCCAAATGAATTCATCGGGGAAAGGGGGTCAGGTACCTATCTGTCTTCAAAGGGGATATCAGTCCCGGAATACATGGAAGTGTGAAAGTGGGAGAAAAAATTAAAACATAAATAAATAAATACATATGGGCCGCCTCTCCCGGGCTCCCCGCCTTCTTGGGTCCCCAAAAAAACCCTTCCCCTAAAAGGGGGCCTGAGAAAATTCCCGGCACACAACAGCAGACACTTTCCTTTTGCCCTCCCCATGGGGGCCCTGCTCTCAAATGTCACCACATTCCCTCAGGCCCTGGGGGGACTGTTCCGGGGCCCATATAGCATGTGCAGGCTTGACCCGGCTGTCTCAGCCCAGGCGCTGCCCCCCCGCCACTTCCTGGCCCTTTTGGGATGAAAACCCCGGGGCCCCCCTCAAAGGGAAGGGAGGCCCCGCTCTTGGCCCGGCCTCCAAGGGGTTAAAAGGGGCCTGCCCCGGGCACACAAGGGGATATCCCCCCGATCTCCCCGGGGTTGGGGGGCGCATCTCCTCCACCCAAAGGGAGCATCTCAGGCCCGTCCCGGGGCCTGTCTTGCCCCAAAGGGCAAACTCTTTGGCCCAGTTAGGAAAACACGGCCCCCCTAGAGGGAGGGGGCTCCCCGGTGGGGGAAAGGGAAAAGCAGAGGGTGGATTTCCCAGCCTTTTCTGACCCTGGGAAGGTGGGTGACCGAAGGGGCGGACCTCAGTCCCATGGGAGAGGTGGTATTGAGTTTTTCCCCATTTTTTTCAGCTTTTTAAAGGGTTTTGACTAGGGGTCATCATGATCCAAACACTGGGTGCCCTTTATAAAGAGTTTCAGGGCTCCTCTGGACAAAAAGGGGGTTTTGGTGAGGGGAAAATTTCCCTGGGGCCTTCCCCCCAAAATGTGGGCAAGGTCCCAAACTCTGGGGGGGCATCCCGAGGCGGCCTGAAGCTCCTGGGGCGGAGGGGGCACCACCTGCTCTGCCCCCAAAGCTCCACCGGGCCAAAACCCTCCTGGGCACCTGGAAATATGGGGGGCTTACCTTTTTCCTCCGATGCAGGCAGCTGGGGCCCCCAACCCCCAAGGGATCCTCCCGGGGCTAAATCCCGGTGCCATCGGCCCTCCTTTGATGCTGGCCCATTTCTTTACAGTAGGCCAAGCTGGCCAAGGGGAAAGGGGACACTGTGAAAACAGCACAAGGACAAGCCCCAACCGGGGGGACCTACAAAGGGGAAAACCCGGGGCCTAAAACAGGAAGGATGGTCAGACCACACGCCCCCTCACCACTCCCCGCTCTCCCCCCAAAACCCCCCAGCCCCGCCTGCCCATCAGGAGGAGGCGGGGTTATCCCCCCCCTTCCCGGAAAATTTGGATAAGGCTAGGTATGAAGGGGTTCCCACTGACTCTTGGCTTTCCCCCCCGGGCCTTTTCAAACTTTTCTGAGTCTCTCTTAAACAAATAATTCCCCCCTTTTCCCAAAACAAAGGGTTCCCAACCCCGCCCTTGGGAAAATTTCCCCAAAAGGAAGGGAAAAAACAAACACACCAGATCTGGACCCCGTTTTCCCCAAAAGGGAGCCCAAACCCCCCCTGGCAATACTCCAGTGGAGGCCTGGCACTCAAACCAGGCCCGATCCATAGGACCATGCCCACAGGCCCCATTTTCTGCCTCCCCCGGGGGTCCTCCTCATTTTGGGCCTCGTGGGTTTTACCCCCATATAAGACCCGGGGGCCCCGGGGCTCAACGGTCACTAAATTTTCAGTAGGTCTCCCGGATCGGGACATTCAAAGGCACACCAACTTTGTCTCTCTTTGATCTTTCTGCCTATGTCTTGTAAATTTTGTGTCTGTGTCTCTCCGTCGCTCTGTCTGTCAATCACGATCCCCTTTCTCACACTCAGCAGAATCCCTGTATGGTCAAGGACCAGGAAAGGGAATGCTGAAGGCGTAGTACTGTAAACAAACTTTCCCTTTAATTGCATACACAGTGATAAACCACTTAAGGCTCCGATGACCCTAGAGGCTGCAGCCCTTCAGGAATGCAGTTACCAACAAAAACCACACCTCTAAGCAAAGTCCAATTCCTTTTGTCCTGCTCATCAGGTAGAGTTCTCAAGCCAGTCTTGATTGTGCCCAAGACCCAGAGGCTGCTTCTTGTACTACACCCCCCATTGGAAGCCATTCATAATTTCTGAGAATACGAGTCACAAGAGAAAGCAAAATAAAATAAAGGAAGCCACCCTCGTTAGAGTTTTTAACTTTGAAGACCTTTTGCCAGCAGCAGCCATTCCACCCCTAGATCTCTGAGGACATCCGCCAAGTCTATCATTCGACAGCTGTCTAGAAAGGTATCATGTGTTTCAAAGGCACCCACGGAATGAGGTACCACACAAGGATGCCATCCAACACAGATTCCAATCCCAACTAATTCTTTGCGGGTCCGCCCAAGCTCAGGTCCTATCTTATCTTCAACAGGAGGGGATATCAGTCCTGGAATACATGGAGAGTGTGAAAGTGGCAGAAAACTTAAAACATAAATAAATAAATACGCATGCAGGCAACTCTCAGGGCTCCGCCTGTCTTGGCTCTAAACACCTTCCACTAGGAGGCCTGAAAATGTCAGACCTGGCTGTGAACCTTTCATCTTGCCCTCAACATGGGGATCCCTACTCTCAAATGTCACCACATTCCCTCCAGGCCCTGGGAGACTGTGTCTGATTACATAGCATGCAGGCTTGGCCTCGGCTGTCTCAGCATGGGCGCTGCACCACTGCCACTTCCTGGCTTCTAGGATGGTGGCCTCAGGCCCCCACTCTCAGATAGACTGAGCCAGCTCTGTGGCCTCAGAGGCTTCAAGGTGCCTGCAGGGCACACAAAGCGGCTATCCCGATCTCCTAGGATCGGGAGCATCTCCTCCACACCAAGGCAGCATCTCAGGCACCTCCCAGAGGCCTGTCTTGCCAGGACAAACTCTTCCTGGCGAGTTGAAAAGCACCGGCCCTCCTAGAGCAGAGGCTCCAAGGAGTGGAGGAAGGGAAAACAGAGGTGGATGCGCTGTGTCTGACCTGAAGTGGGTGACCGAAGGTGCGGACCTCAGTCCGATGGGAAGGTGAGTATTGAGTTTTCACTCATTTGTTCAGCTTTTCAGGAATGTTTGACTAGGAATCATCATCGATCCAAGCACTGGAGTGCCCTTGCATAAAAAGTTTCAGGGCTCCTCTGGACAAGCGGGTGTTGGTGAGTCGAGTCATAGCCTTCCCCAACCAGAGCGTGGAGCAAGGCCACCAAAGTACACATTGAGGCATCCAGAATGACCTACTGGCTCCTGGGTGAGTCACACCACCTGCTCTGCCCTCGCAGCTCCACCAGAACCGATGTCCTGGCACCTGGCAGAAGTCATGGGTGACACCTTTTGTCCTCGATGCAGGCAGCTGGGTCACCAGCATGGCCATCCTCCTGGAAGACTAAATCAGGTGCCATCATTTCGCTATGATGCTGGCCCATTTCTTCCCACAGTAGGCCCAAGCTGGCCAAGAAGGAGACACTGTAGAAGACAGCACAAAGGACAACCCCGATACAGTGGGACGATGCAAAGGAAACCTGGGGCCTAGGGAGACAGGAAGGATGATTGGACACGTGCCCTCTCCTCCTGCTCTCCCCAAACCCTCCAGCTACCCTGCCACATCAGGAGGAGGCGCGGTGTTGCTCCCCTCGGCTTCAGGCAAAATTTGGATAAGGCTAGGAATGAAGGGATTGCCCACCTGACTCTTAGCTACCCAGGTGCTTTACAAACTTTCTGGGTCTCTCCTTCAAACAAATAATCTCACCCTCTCAACACAGGCTTGCTCCAACTCCAGCCTGTAGGAAATTCCCCAAAGAGGCGAGCACCTACAAACACACCGTCTGGACCTGTTCCCCAAGGCAGCACGCCCCTAGCAATTCTCAGTGGAGGCCTGGCACTCAAACCAGAGGCCGATCCATAGGCTTGACCATGCCCACAGACATCTCTGCCTCCAGGAGTTATCTCTGCATTTTCAGCAGGCCTCGTGGTTCTGCACAACCATATCAAGGAGACACAGGCCAGGACTCCATGGTCATAAGATTCTGCAGTAGGTCTCAGGATGCAGGGACATTCAAAAGGCACACAACTTTGTCTCTCTTTGCATGTGCTCTCACCTATGTATAAATTTTGTGGCTGTCTCTCTCCGTCGCTCTATCTGTCATTCACGATCCTTTCTCCTCAGCCTTAGAATCCCTGTGGTCAAGGACCAGAAGTCTTCAGTAGTACTGTATCAAGCAAACTTTTCCTTCAATTGTACACAATTGGCCAAACCACTGAAGGCTCCGATGACTGAGGCTGCAGCCTTCAGAATTGCAGACTACCCAGCAAAGCCACCTCTAAGCAAACTCAATTCTTTTGTCCCTGCTCCTTGGATGGGATTCTCAAGCCAGTCTTGATTGACCTTCAAGACCCAAGGCCTTCTTGTACCTACCATGAAACCATTCCATAATTTCTACGAGGCCACACAGTCACAAAGCAAAACAAATGGCCACCCTAAGTAAAATTTTAACTTTGAGAAGACCTTTGCCAACTGCAGCCCATTCCACCCTAGTCTCTTAGGACATCCCATACGTCACTCATTGAGCCTTTGTCCTAGAAAGGGTATGTGTTTCAAAAACACCCCACGGAATGAGAATTACCACACAGAGATATCAACACAGATTCAATCTTCATTCACCTTGCAGGTTACTTAAGGCTCAATTTCCTATCTATATCTTCAACAGAGGGATATAGTCCTGGAATACACATGGAGAAGTAAGTGGCAGAAAACTTAAAACATAAATAAATAAAATACATATAGAGCCTCTCAGGCTCCACGCCCTGTCTTGGCTCTGAAACACCTTCACTAAGGACCTGAAAATGTCAGGCCTGGCAACAGACACTTTCACTCTTTGCCCTCAACATGGGGTCCTACTCTCAAATGTCACCACATTCCCTCAGGCCCTGGGAGACTGTGTCACAGGACCCATATAGCGCTATGCAGGCTTGACACCCGGCTGTCTCAGCATGGGCGCTGCCTGCACTTCCTGGCCTAGGATGGCCTCAGGGGCCTCTCAGAGTAGACTGAGCACAGTCTGGCCTCAGAGGCTTCAAGGTGCCTGCAGGGCACACCCAAGCAGCTATCACGATCTCTGGATCTGGGCAGCGCATCTCCTCCACGCAAGGCAGCATCTCAGCATGTCCCAGAGGCCTGTCTTTCAAAGACAAACTCTTCTGGCGAGTTGAGAAAGCGCGGCCCTCCTAGAGCAGGGGCTCCAGGTGGAGAGGGAAGAGCAGAGGGTGGGGTGCCCAGCTGTAATGCAGCCCCTGAGAAGGTGGGTGACCCGAAGGTGCGGACCTCAGTCCCGATGAGAGAGGTGGTATTGAGTTTTCACTCATTTTGTTCCAGCTTTCCAGGAATGTTTGACAAGATCATCATCGATCCAAGCTTGCTGGGTACCCTTACAAAGTTTCAGGGCTCCTCTAGACAAAGCGGGTATGGTGAGTGCGAGGAATTCCATGGCCTTCCCAAACAAGTGTGGGCAGAATACCAAGCTCTGCAGTGGGGCATCAGGGCCATTATAGGTCCCTGAGGTGGAACTGACACCACCTGCTCTGTCCTCATGGCTCCACTAGAACCATTCTCCACAGGCACCTGGCAGAAGTCATGGGCAAGCTTACCTTTGTCCTCCGATGCAGGCAGCTGGGTCACCAACATAACATCCTCCTGGAGGCTAAATCCAGGTGCCACCATCGACCTCACGCTATGATGCTGGCCCATTTCTTCTACAGTAGGCCCAAACCAGCCGGGAAGGAGACACTGTGAGACAGCTAAGGACAGCGCCCATTGGTGGGACCTATGCAAGAGAGCCTGGGGCCTAGCAGACAGGAAGGGATGGTCCAGACCACACATGCCCTCTCACCTCCTGCTCTCCCAGGCCTCAGCCTGCCCTGCACATCAGGAGGAGGGAGCGGTGTTAGTCCCCTCGGCTTCAGGCAAAATTTGGATAAGATACCGTATGAGGATTGCCCCCTGACTCTTAGCTTTGGAGCCTTTACAAACTTTCTCAGTCTCTCTAATAACTAAACAAATAATCTCACCCCTCTCAACACAGAGCTTGCTCCAGCACTCCAGCCTGTAGGAATTCCCAAGAAGGCGAGAGCACCTACAAACACACAGATCTGGACCCTGTTCCCCCAGAGATACAGTACAGCCTAACCCAATACTCAGTGGGCCTGGCACTCAAGCAGGCCCGATCCACTTCAGGCTTGGCCATGCCCACAGACATCTCTGCCTCCACGGAGGTCCTCCTCTGCATTTCAGCGACCTAAGTGGTTCTGCTGGCTTATATCAAGACATGACCCAGGGCTGCTTGATGCTAAAGATTCTGCAGTGGGTCTCAGGATGCAGGGACATTCAAAAGGCACACCAACTTTGTCTCTCTTTGCATGTCTTTCTCTACCTATGTCTGTAAATTTTGTGTCTGCTGTCTCTCAAATGCGCTCTGTGTCTGTCAATCACGATCCTTTCTCCTCAACAAGTCCCTGTGGTCAAAAAGGACCGGAAGGGGTCTTCAAGCATTAGTACTGTATCAAACCAGAGCTTTTTCCTTCAGTATACACAGTGGTAAAACCATAGGCTCCGATGACCCTGAAGGCTGCAACCCTTCAAGAATGCAGTACCAACAAAACCACCTCTAATAAAGTCAATTCCTTTTGTCCCTGCTCATAGGTAGAGTTCTCAAGCCAGTCTTGGTGTGTGAACTAGTATTCTTGCACTACACCCCATGGAAGCCAATTCATAATTTCTACCGAGGAATACGAGTCACACAAGAGAAGCAAATAAAGTAAAGAAGCCACCCTACATTAGAATTTTTAACTTTGAGGAAGACCTTGCCAGCAGCGGCCATTCCACCTAGATCTCTGAGATCCCATACGTCCTCATTCGACAGCTGTCTAGAAGGGTATCATGTGTTTCAAGAGGCACCCACGGAATGAGGGTACCACTGGATGCCATCAACACAGATTCCAATCAACTAATTCATGCGGGTCCATAGAGCTCAATTGCCTATCTGTCTTCAACAGAGGATATCAGTCCTGGAATACATGGAGTGTAAGTGGCAGAAAACTTAAAGCATAAATAAATAAATACATATGAGCCGCCTCTCTCAGGGCTCCACGCCATGTCTTGGCTCCCAGAGCACCTTCCACTAAGGGACCTGAAAATGTCAGGCACACAACAACAGACACTTTCCTCTTTGCCCTCAACATGGGGTCCTACTCTCAAATGTCACCACATTCCCTCAGGCCCTGGAGACTGTGTACAGGACCCATATAGCATGTACAGGCTTTGACACTTGACTGTCTCAGCATGGGGCTGCTGCCACTTCCTGGCTTCTAGGATGGTGACACTCAGGGCCTCTCAAGTGAGCTGAGCTGGCTCTGTGGCCTCAGGCTAAGGTGCAGGGCACCTAAGCGGCTATCCACCGATCTCCTAGGATCTGGGCAGCATCTCCTCCGCAAGGCAGCATCTCAGCATGTCCCAGGGCCTGTCTTGCCAAAGGACAAACTCTTCCTAGCCGAGTTGGCTTACGGCCCTCCTAGAGGCAGGGAGGCTCCAGGTGGAGGAAGGAAGAGCAGAGGAGTGGATGCCCAGCCTGTGTCCTGACCCCTGAGTAGGGACCGAAGTGCGGACCTCAGTCCCGATGAGAGAGGTGGTGACGTGAGTTTCACTCATTTTGTTCAGCTTTTGAAGGAATGTTTGTTAAAGATCATCATCGATCCAAAGCACACTGGGTGCCCTTGCGCCACACAAAGTTTCAGGAGCTCCTCTGGACAAAGCGGTGTTGGTGATGCGAGAATTCCATAGCCTTCCCCAACCAGGCGTGGAACCAAGACCGCAAGCTCTGCGTAGGGCATCAGAGGCGGCCTGCCTTGGCTCCTGGGCGGAAGTAGCGCCACCTGCTCTGCCTGCAGCTCCGCAGAACACAAACCATCCTGAGCACCTGGCAAGTCGCCAGGTGGCTTACACCTTTGTCCTCGATGCAGGCAGCTGGGTCACCAGCACCAAGCGGCATCTCCTGGAGGCTAAATCCCAGGTGCCATCAGCCCCTCACGCTATGATGCTGGCCGGCATTTCTTCTACAGTAGGCCAAGCTGGCCAGGGAGACACTGTGAAGACAGCCTGGACAAGCCCCATTACAGTGGGACCGATGCAAGGGAAACCTGAGGGCCTAGCAGACAGGAAGGATAGTCCAGACCACACATGCCCTCTCACCTCCTGCTCTCCCAAACCCTCCAGCCTGCCTGCCACATCAGGAGGAGGCGCGGTTTAGTCCTAAACTTCAGGCAAAATTTGGATAAGGCTAGGTATGAAGGATTGCCCACTGACTCTTGAAACACCCCCAGGTGCACCCAATCTTTTCTGAGTCTCTCTAACTTCAAACAAATAATCTCACCCTCTCAACACAGAGCTTGCTCAACTCCAGCCTGTAGAAATTCCCAGAAGCGAGAGCACCACACAAACCCACCAAATCTGGACAGTGTTCCCGGGAACAGCCGCCCCTGGCAATACTCCAGTGGAGCCTGGCACTCAAACCAGGCCGATCCATGAGCAGCCATGCCCACAGGCATCTCTGCCTCCGCGGAGGTCCTCCTCTGCATTTTCAGCAGGCCGCCATTAGTTCTGCACAACTGCCATATCAAGACACAGGCCAGGACTCGCCGGTCACTAAAGATTCTGCAGTATAGGTCTCCAGGATGCAAGGACATTCAAACACCCTAACATCTCTCTTTGCATGTCTTTCTCTACCTATGTCTGTAAATTTGTGTCTGTGTCTCTCTCCGTCGCTCTGTATCTATTCATTCCACGATCCACTTTCTCACTCAGCAGAAGATCCCTGTGGTCCAAGGACCAGGAAGGGGTCTTCAAGCGTAGGTACTGTATCAAACCCAAACTTTCGCTGGTGCTACACAGTGGTAAACCACTGAGGCTCCGATGACCCTGAGGCTGCAGCCCTTCAGATGCAGTTACCAACAAAGCCACCTCTAAGCAAACTCCAATTCCTTTTGTCCTGCTATGGATAGGTTCTCAAGCCAGTCTTGATTGACAGCCCAAGACCAGAGGCTGCTTCTTGTACTACACACCCCCATATAAGCCATTCCGCAATTTCTACCGAGGAATACCTGAGTCACACAGAAAACAAAATAAAGTAAAGCCACCTAGTAAATTTTTAACTTTGAAGACCTTTGCCAACAGCGTGATACCCTAGATCTGAGACATCCATGCGTCTCATGACTAATGTCCTGAAGGGTATCATGTGTTTCAAAGAGGCACCCCACGAATAGAGGTGCCACACAGGATGCATCAACACGATTCAATCAGCTAATTCATACAAGGGTTCATGACAAGGTACCTAACTGTCTTCAACAGAGGATATCAGTCCTGGAATGGAGAGTGTGAAAGTGGCAGAAACTTAAACATAAATAAATAATACATATAGAGCCGCCTCTCCAGGGCTCCACGCCCTGTCTTGGCTCCCAAACACCTTCCACTGGGGACCTGAAAATGTCAGGCCGCACAGCAACAGACACTTTGCTCTTTGCCCTCAACATGGGGTCCTACTCTCAAATGTCACCACATTCCCTCAGGCCCTGGGAGACTGTCACAGGACCCATATAGCATGTGCAGGCAGCACCCGGCTGTCTCAGCATGGAGCGCTGCTACCACTGCACTTCTGGCTTCTAAGATGGTGACACTCAGGGCCCCACTCTCAGAGTAGACTGAGCCCAGCTCTGTGGCCTCAGAGGCGAGGTGCCTGCAAGGGCACACAAGGCTGACTATCACCGATCTCCCTAGGATCTGGGCGCGCATCTCCTCCACACCAAGGCAGCATCTCAGCATGTCCCCAGAGGCCTGTCTTGCGCAGGACAAACTCTTCCTAACCCAGCGTTGAGAAAGCACGGCCCTCCTAGACGGGGCTCCAGGTGGAGGAAGGGAAGGCAGGAGTGGATGCAGCTGTGTCCCGGCCCCTGAGAAGGTGGGTGACCCGAGTGCGGACCTCAGTCCCGATGAGAGAGGTGGTATTGAGTTTTCCCTCTCATTTTTCCAGCTTTCCAAGGAATGTTTGACTAGGAATCATCATGATCCAAGCACACTGGAGTGCCCTTGCATAAGAGTTTCAGGGCTCCTCTGGACAAAGCGGGTATGGTGAGTGCGAAGAATTCCGGCCTTCCCCAACCAGAAGTGTGGAGCAAGGCCACCAAGCTCTGCGTGGGGGCATCAGGGAGGCCGGCCTGGAAGCTCCTGGTGAGTGACACCTGCTCTCTGTCCTGCAGCTCCGCAAGACGACCATCCCTGAGCACCTGTGAAGTCATGGGTGGCTTACACCTTTGTCCTCCCGTTAAGGCAGCTGGGTCACCAGCACCAAGCATCCTCCTGGAGGCTAAATCAGGTGCCACCATCAGCCCTCACGCTATGATACCCAGGCTCATATCTTCTACAGTAGGCCAAACTGGCCAGGAAGGAGACACTGTGAAGACCTTTGAGACAAGCCCCATTACAGTGGGACCGATGCAAGGAAACCTGGGGCCCTAGCAGACAGGAAGGATGGTCAGACCACATGCCCTCTCACCACTCCTGCTCTCCCGACCCTCCAGCCTGCCTGCCACATCAGGAGGAGGCTGGTGTTGGTCGGCTTCCAGGCAAAATTTGGATAAGGCTAGGTAGCAGAGGGATTGCCCCCACTGACTCTGGCTGCAGGGCCTTTACAATCTTTCTGAGTCTCTCTAACTGAAACAAATAATCTCACCCTCTCAACAGAGCTTGCTCCTTCCATGTAGGAAATTCCCAGAGAGCAGGAGCACCTACAAACACACAAATCTGGACCCTGTTCCCCAGGGCAGCCGCTGTTGTCTCAGTGGAGGCCTGGCACTCAAACCAGGCCCGATCCATGGGCCAGCCATGCACAGACACATCTCTGCCTCACGGAGGTCTCCTCTGCATTTTCAGCAGGCCTCGTGGTTCTGCACAGCCATATCAAGACACAGGCCAGGACTCAGCGGTCACTAAAAGATTCTGCAGTAGGTCTCAGGATGCAGGACGGCTCAAAAGCACACCAACTTGTCTCTCTTTGCATATCTTTCTCTATGTCCTGTAAATTTTGTGTCTGTGTCTCTCTCAAGTCGCTCTATGTCTGTCATTCACGATCCCTTTCTCACTCATCAGAATCCCCTGTGGTCAAGGATCAGGAAAGGGGTCTTCAAACCAATTACTGTATCAAACCGACTTTTCCGTAGTACACACAGTGGTAAACCACTCAGGGCTCGATGACCTAAGAGAGCTACAGCCCTTGAATGCAGTTACCAACAAAGCCACCTCTAAGCAAAACTCCATTTCTTTTGTCCCTGCTTCATGGATAGAGAGTTCTCAAGCAGTCTTGATTGACCCAAGACAGAGGCTACTTCTTGTACCTACACACCCCATGAAGCCATTCTGCAATTTCTACACGAGAATACTGGGTCACACAGAAAGCAAATAAATAAAGGCCACCCTACGTGATTTTTAACTTTGAAGACCTTTGCCAGCAGCGGCCCATTTCCACCTAATCTCTGAGGGCCATCCCATGCGTCCTCATTCGACCAGCTGTCTAGAAGGGTATCATGTGTTTCAAAGGCACCCTTTTGAATGAGGGTACCACACGAGATGCCATCAACACAGATTCCAATCAACTAATTCATGCAGGTTACTTAGGCTCAATTGCCTATCTGCTCTTCAACAGAGGGATATCAGTCCTGGAATACATGGAGAGTGTGAAAGTGGCAGAAAACTTAAAACATAAATAAATAATACATATGGAGCCACCTCTCAGGGCTCCGCCATATCTTGGCTCCCCAGAAGCACCTTCCACTAAGGACCTGTGAAAATGGGCACACAACAACAGACACTTTGCTCTTTTGCCTCAACATGGGGGTCCCTGCTCTCAAATGTCACCACATTCTCTCAGGCCCTGGGGACTGTGTCACAGGACCATATAGCATGTGCAGGCTTGACACCGGCTGTCTCAGCATGGAGCGCTGCTACTGCCACTTCCTGGCTAGGATGGTGACCTCAGGGCCCCACTCTCCAGAGTGAACTGAGCCCAGCTCTGTGGCCTCCAGAGGCTTCAAGGTGCCTGCAGGGCACACAGAGCGGCTATCTGCCCGATCTCCCTAGGATCTAGACAGCGCATCTCCTCCACACCAAAGGCAGCATCTCAGCATGTCCCAGGGCCTGTCTTGCCAAGGTTCAAACTCTTCCTAGCCCGAGTTGAAAGCACCGGCCCTCCTAGGTAGGGGCTCAGGTGGAGAAGGAAGAGCAGAGAGTGGATGCCCAGCCTGTGTCTGACCCCTGAGAAGGTGGGTGACCGAAGGTGCGGACCTCAGTCCCGATGAAGTGGAATTGAGTTTTCCTCATTTTTCATTTCCTTTCCAAGGAATGTTTTTGACTAGGAATCATCATCGATCCAAGCACACTGGAGTGCCCTGCCTTAAAGTTTCAGGGCTCCTCTGGACAAGGCGGGTGTTGGTGGTCTGAGAGTCCACGGCCTTCCCCCAACCAGAGCGTGGAGCAGGGCACCAAGCTCTGCATGGGCATCAGGGCGCCCTGTAGGTCCTGGGCCGGAAGTGACACCACCTGCTCTGCCTAGCTCCACAGAACCGACCATCCTGAGCACCTGGCAGAAGTCATGGGTGGCTTGCAGCTGTCCTCGATGCGGTGGCCGTTACCAGCACCAAGCATCCTCCCTGGAGGCTAAATCCAAGATGTATCGGCCCTCGCGTTATGATGTGGCCCATTTCTTCTGATGAGCCCAAGCGCTGGCCAGGAGGAGACACTGTGAAGACAGCACAAGGACAATCATTACAGTGGGACCCGATGCAAAGGGAAACAGGGCCTAGCAGACAGAAGGATGGTCAGACCACCTGCCCCTCTCACTCCTGCTCTCCCAAACCCTCCAGCCTGCCCTGCCACATCAGGAGAGGCGCGGTGGTAGTCCCCCCTCGGCTTCCAGGCAAATTTGGATAAGGCTAAATTTATGAAGGGATTTCCCCACTGACTATTTCTCCCACCAGAACCTTTACAAACTTTCCTGGAGTCTCTCTAACTTCCAAACAAATCATCTCACCCTCTCAACTTTGGAGCTTGCTCAACTCCAGCCTGTAAAGGGAGATTCCCAAGAGGCAGAGCACCTGCAAACACACCAAATCTGGACCCTGTTCCCCAAGGACAGCCTACCTGGCAATACTCAGTGAGCCTGGCACTCAAACCAGGCCCGATCCACTTGAGCAGCCATGCCACAGACACATCTCTGCCTCCGCAGGTCCTCCTCTGCACATTTCCAGCAGGCCACCATTAGTTTCTACTACAACCATATCAAGACCTGAGCTGGACTCAGCGGTCACTAAAGATTGCAGTAGGTCTCAGGATGCAAGGAAGGACATTCAAAGGCACACCAACTTTGTCTCTCTTTGCATGTCTTTCTCTACCTATGTCTATAAATTTTGTGTCTGTGACCCTCTCCGTACATCTGTCTGTCATTCAAGTCCCTTTCTCCTCAGCAGAATCCCTGTGGTCAGGACCAGGAAAGGGAGTCTTCAAGCGTAGGTACTATATCAAACCAAACTTTTCCTGCTGGTACTTTGGTGGTAAACCACTGAGGCTCCGATGACCTAGAGGCTGCAACCTTCAGAATACAGTTACCAACAAAGCCACCTCTGGCAAAGTCCAATTCCTTTGTCCCTGCTCATGGGTAGAGTTCTCAAGCCAGTCTTGATTGACAGCCCAAAACCTGAGGCTATGTGTACTACACACCCCATGAGATCCATTCTGCGATTTCACCGAGGAATACCTGAGTCACACAAGAAAGCAAAATAAAGTAAAAGCCACCTACATTAGAGGTACAACTTTGAAAGACAGCACCAATGTGGCCGTTCACCCTAGATCTCTGAGGACACATCCCCGCCACGTCCTCATTCGGCAGCTGTCCTAGAGAGGGTATCATGTGTTTCAAAGGAGGCACCGCGAATGAGGTACCACACAAGGATACCATCCAACACAGATTCCAATCAACTAATTCAAACACCCGAGGTTCATAGGCTCCAGTGCCTATCTGTCTTCAACAGAGGATATCAGTCCTGGAATGCATGGAGAGTGTAAGTGGCAGAAGGCAAAACATAGATAAATGATACATATAGAGCAGCCTCTCTCAGGGCTCCACCGCCCTGTCTTGGCTCCCAAACACCTTCCACTAAGGGGACCTGAGAAAGATATCAGGCTACAACAGCGAACACTTTCACTCTGCCCTCAACATGGGGTCCTGCTCTCAAATGTACCATTCCTCAGGCCCTGGGAGACTGTGTCACAGTTATATAGCATGTGCAGGCTTGACATGGCTGTCTCAGCATGGGCGCTGCACCACTGCCACTTCCTGCTTCTGGGATGGTGACACTCAGGGCCCCCTCTCCAGTAGACTGGGCCCAGCTCTGTGGCCTCAGAGGCTTAAGGTGCCTGCAGGGCACACAAAAGCGACTATCACCGATCTCCTAGGATATAGACAGCGCATCTCCTCCACACCAAGGCAGCATCTCAGCATGTCCCAGGCCTGTCTTGCAGGACAAACTCTTCTGGCAGCGTTGAAAGCACCGGCCCTCCTAGAGCAGGGAGGCTCCAGGTGGAGAGGAGAACAGAGGTGTGGATGCCCAGCCTGTGTCTGACCCTGAAAGGTGGGTGACGAGGTGCGGACCTCAGTCCCGATGAGAGGGGTGGTATTGAGTTTTCCTCATTTTGTTCAGCTTTCCAGAATGTTGACTGAGTCATCATCGATCCAAACACACTGGGTGCCTTGCATAAAGTTTTCAGGGCTCCCCACTCTGGACAAGGCGGGTATTGAGTAGTCACGAGGAATTCACAGCCTTCCCCAACCAGAGCGTGGAGCCGCAGGAGCCACCAGCTCTGCACGTGGGAACATCCAGGAGGCTGACCTGCCATGGGTCCCTGGGGCAGGTGAGCACCACCTGCTCTGCCTCACCATCCACCAGAACAGAGCCATCCTGAGCACCTGGCAGAAGTCATGGGTGACTTACCTTTGTCCTCGATGCAGGCAGCTGGAGTCACCAGCACCCCAAGCATCCTCCCTGGAGGCTAAATCAGGTGCCATCGGCCCCCTCACGCTATGATGCTGGCCCATTTCTTCTACAGTAGGCCCAAGCTGGCCAGAGGAGACACTGTGAGACAGCACAAAGGCCCCATTGAGTGGGACCGGTGCAAAGGGAAACCTGGGGCCTAGCAGACAGGAGAGTGATGGTCAGACCACACATGCCCTCTCACCACTCCTGCTCTCCCAAACCCTCAGCCTGCCCTGCCACATCAGGAGGAGGCGGTGATAGTCTTACCGGCTTCAGGGCAAAATTGGACAGGCTAGGTATGAAGAGGTTTCCCCACTGACTAGTGGCTACCCACCAGGGAGCCTTCTAAGCGTTCCTGAGTCTCTCTAACTTCAAACAAATAATCTCACCCTCTCCAACACACAGCTTGCTCCAACCAGCCTGTGAAATTCCCAGAAGGCGAGCACCTACAAACACACCAAATCTGGACCCTGTTTCTGAGGGCAGCCTACCTGGCTTAATACTCCCAGTGGGGCCTGGCACTCAAGCCAGGCCCTATCCTTGGGCCGGCCATGCCCACAGACCCATCTCTGCCTCCGCGGAGGGTCCTCCTCTGCATTTTCAGCAGGCCTCAGTGGTTCTGCACAACCATATCAAGACCTTACAGGCCAGGACTCAACAGTCACTAAGATTCTGCAGTAGGTCTCAGGATGCAAGGGACATTCCAAAGGCACACCAACTTTGTCTCTCTTTGCATGTTTCTCTACCTATGTCTGTAAATTTTGTGTCTGTGTCTCTCTCCAGTCAGCTCTGTATCACATTCAAGTCCCTTTCTCCTCACTTAGAATCCCTGTGGTCCAAAAAGGACCAGGAAAGGGGTCTTCAGGCGTAGTACTGTATCAAGCAAACTTTTCCTGCTAGTACTTAATCAGTGAGTAAACCACTGAGGCTCCGATGACCCTAGAGGCCAGCCTTCAGGATGCAGTTACCAACAAAAACCACCTCTAAGCAAAAAATCAATTCCTTGTCCCTGCTCATGGGTAGGTTCATAAACAGTCTTGTTGACAGCCCAAGACCCAGAGGCTGCTTCTTGTACTACACACCCCATGGAAAACCATTCATGAATTTCTACACGAGGAATGCAGGTCTTTGAGCTTCAAAATAAAGTAAAGGAAGCCACCCTACGTAGAAATTTTTAACTTTGAGAAGACCTTTGCCAACGCGTATTCCACCTAGATCTCTGAGGACATCCCTTACGTCCTCATTGACAGCTATCCTACAAAGGGTATCATGTGTTTCAGGCACTTACGGAATGAGGGTACCACACAGGATGCCATCAACACAGATTAATCAACTGAATTCATACACCGGAGTCGTAGGGCTCAGGTACCTATCTGTCTTCAACAGAGGATATCAGCCTGGAGCCCTTGGAGAGTGTAGTGGCAGAAAACTTAAACATAAATAAATAAATACATAGAGACGCCTCTCAGGGCTCCCGCCCTTTTGGGTCCCAAACACCTTCCATAAAAGGGGCCTGAAAATTTAGGCACACAACAACAGACCACTTTCCTCTTTCCCTTTTAACATGGGTTTCCCCTCTCAAATTCACCACATTTTCCCCCCAGGCCCCAAAACTGTGTCACAGGACCCATATAATGTCAGGGTTAGGCTGTCTCAACATGGGGCTGCACCCTTTCCCTTTCCCGGCTTCTGGGGTGGTGACCTCAGGGCCCCCCCCAGGTAGACTGAGCCCAGCTCTGTGGGGCCCTCCAGAGGGTTCAAAGGGGCCCTGCAGGGCACAAAGTGACTATCACCCCATCTCCCGGATCTGACGCATCTCCTCCCACCAAGGCACATCTCAGCATGTCCCAAAGGTTTTCTTGCCAAGGGCAAACTCTTCTGGCCAGTTGGGAAAACACGGCCCCCCTGGGGGCGGGGGCTCCCGGTGGAGGAAAGGGGAAAAGGGGAAAGGGGGGATGCCCAGCCTGTGTTTACCCCCGGAAGGTGGGGACCAAAATGCCCCGGGCCTCAAATCGATGAGAGAGGTTTGGGGTTTTAGTTTTTACTCATTTTGTTCCCGCTTTTTTCCGGGGGAAAGTTTACCAAATCATCCTTTGATCCAAACACCCGGAGTGCCCTTGCATAAAGTTTCAGGGCTCCTCTGGACAAAAAGGGGGTTGGTGAGTAAAAAAAATTCGGCCCTTCCCCCCCAGGCGTGGGCAAAACCTTTAAGCTCTGGCCCTGGGGGGATCCAAGGGGCCTGTGAGGGCCGGGGGAGTGAAAAACCTGCCCCCCTCGCGGGTCCACCAGAACCCGACCATCCTGAGCACCCCGGCAAATCATGGTTGGGTTGCTTTTCCCTTTCCCATGGGCAGCTGGGGCACCAGCACCAACATCCTTTCCCGGGGCCTTTAGGTGCCCCCTCGGGCCCCCATGGTATGATTTGGGCCCCTTTTTTTCAAGTAGGCCCAAACCGGCCAAAGGGAAGGGGGGGCACTGTGAAAACAGCACAAAGGGCAAGCCCCATTACGGGGGGACCGTGCAAAAGGGAAAAATGGGGCCTGCAGACAAGGAAAGGGGTGGTAGACCACCGGGCCCTCACCCTCCTGCTCTCCCAAACCCCCAGCCTGCCCTGCCCCTCAGGAAAGGGGGGCGCGGTGTTGGGCCCCCGGCTTCCCGGCAAAAATTTGGATAAAGGGTGGTATGAAGGGGTTGCCCCCCTGACTTTGGCTCCCCAGGGCCTTTACAAACTTTTTTTGGTTTTCTAACTTAAACAAATAATCTCACCCTCTCCCGGGTTGCTCCAACTCCAGCCTGTGAAATTCCCCAAAAAGAGCAGGCACCTACCCAAACCCAAAACTGGGACCCTGTTTCCCCAAAAGGGGGAGCCCCCCTCAATACTCAGTTAGGCCTGGCACTCCCAAAAGGCCCGATCCATGAGCCGGGCCCTGCCCACAGGCCCCATCTCTGCCTCCCCGGGTCCTCCTCTCATTCCCGCGGGGCCCCATTTGGGTTTTGCACAACCATATCAAGACACAGGCCCCGGATAGCGGGCACTAAAAAAATTCTGCAGTAGGTTTTCCCGGATGCAAGGGGCATTCCAAAAGGGACCCCGTCTCTCTTTTCTGTCTTTTTCTACCCTTTTCTGTAAATTTTGTTTGTGCTCTCTTAAAAAAGCTCTTTTGTCATTCACAAACCCTTTCTCCCCCCAGAATCCTGTGGTCCAAGGACCAGGAAAAATCTTCAGGGTAGGGATTTTCAAACCCAAACTTTTTTCCTTTGGGGGCACACAGTGGTAAACCACTGAGGCTCCCATGGGCCCTAGAGGGTGCAACCCTTCAGGGAAAGCAGTTACCAAAGCCCCCTCAAACAAAGTCCCAAATTTCCTTTTTTCCCTGCTCATGGGGGGGGTTCTCAAACCAGTCTTTTTAAATTTACCCAAGACCCAGAGCTCTTCTTTTTACACACACCCCCTGGAAATTTCATTTTTTTCTTAAACACGAGGAATACGATTCCCGAAAGCAAAATAAATAAAGGGCCACCCCAAAAATTTTTAACTTTGAGGGAAAACCTTTGCCCCGGGGGGCCCTTCCACCCCTAGATCTCAGACATCCCCCCCGTCCCCATTGGGGAACCCTTTTGAAAAGGGGATCATGTGTTTCAAAAAAGGCACCCCACCCGGGAAAAGGGTAACCCCAAAAATGCCATCAACACAATTCAATCAATTAATTCCAACGGGTTATAAGGGTCAGGTACCTATCTGTCTTCAAAGGATATCAGTCCTGGAATACATGGAAGTTAAGAAAATAGAAAAATTAAAACTAAATAAAAAGATATGACCTTTTCAGGGCTCCCCCCCCTTTGGCTCCCAAAAACCTTCCACTAAAGGGGTAAAAAAATGTGGGGACACAACAACAGACACTTTCTCTTTGCCCCCCAACATAGGGGGCCCCTCTCAAATGTCACCCTTCCCCCCGGGGGGGCCCCGGGGGTTGCTGGTGCACCTTCCCCCCGGCTGTCTCAGCATGGGCGCTCACCCTGCCACTTCCTGGCTTCTAGGATGGGGGACACTCAGGGCCCCCCTCAGAGGTGGGCCCCAAGGCCCGGGTTGGGCCCCCAGAGGCTAAGGGGCCTGCAGGGTTTTAACCAAACTATCACCGTCTCCCCGGGGTGGGCAGCGCATCTCCTCCACACCAAAAGGGAGCATTTAGCATGTCCCAGAGGCCTGTCTTGCCGGGGCAAACTCTTCTAGCCGGGTTTAAAGCACCCCCGGCCCCCCTGGCGGGGGCTCCCGGTGGAGGAAAGGGGGAAAGGGAGAGGGTGGATGCCCAGCCTGTGTCTGACCTGGGGAAAGGGGGGTGACCCCAAGGTGCCCGGGCCTCAGTCCCCATTAAAAGGGGGTATTAAGGTTTTCCCCCTTTTGTTCAGCTTTTTAAGGAATGTTTGACTAAATCATCCTTCGATCCCAAACCCCACTGGGGTTTTTAAAAAAAGGGTTTTAGGGCTCCCCTGGACAAAAGGGTGGTTTGGGGAGTCAAGGGTTCCCCCCCAAACCCGGAAAACTGGGAGCCCCAAAAGAAACCCTCTGGGGCATCAGGGCGGCCTGGGGTCCTGGGCCCGGGGAAATACCCCCCTGCTCCCGCCTACTTGGGTCCCCCAAACCCCCCATCCCGGGCACCTGGGGGAAGTCATGGGTGGCTTACCTTTGTCCTCCGATGCAGGCAGCTAGGTCACCAGCACCCAAACATCCTCCGGGGGGAAATCAGGGCCATTGGCCCCCCCTTTTTATGCTGGCCCATTTCTGCTACAGTAGGCCCAAAAGGGGGAGGAAGGAAGAACTTAAGCGAAAAGGGCAAACCCCAAAAGTTGGGGCCCCCTGCAAAGGGGCCCGGGGCCCCAGCAGACGGAAGGGGTGGTAACCCTTTCCCCTTTTCCCCCCCCTGCTCCCAAAACCCCAGCCCCCCTGCCACATCAGGAGGAGGCGGTGTTGGGGCCCCCAAACCCAAAAAAATTTGGATAAGGCTGGGGGTTGGGAAAAATTGCCCCATGAATCTTGGCACCCCCCGGGGCCCTTTAAAACCTTTTTTTGGTTTTCTAACTTAAACAAATAATCTCACCCTC
>JAEOAE010003323.1:0-448329 GCA_036365155.1 Meriones psammophilus
ACTGTTTCTACACCATTCAATATTTCTCTGTTGAGAATTTCTGTTTAGCCTTGAACCATATTTTAAATTGGATTATTTGATTTGTTGGATTATTTATATATTCTGGATATTAGCCTTCTGTCAGATGTAGAGTTGGTGAAGATCCTTACCCAGTCTGTAAGCCATCCTTTTGTTCTGCTGATAGTGTCCTTTGCTTTACGGAAGATTTTCAGTTTCATGAGATCCCATTTATTGATTGTTGATCTTAGAGCCTGTGCTGCTGGAGTTCTGTTCAGGAAGTTGTCTCCTGTGCAAATGTGTTTAAGCCTCTTCCTCAATTTTTTTTTTAATAACAGATTAAGAATGTTAGTTTTATGTTGAGGTATTTGATCCACAAGGAATTTACTTTTGTGCAGGGTGATAAGTATGGATCTATTTGTATGTGTAGACATCCAGTTAGACAAGCACCATTGGTTGAAGATGTTCTTTTTTCCATTGAATGGTTTTGGCTTCTTTGTAAAAATCAGGCGTTGTAGGTGTGTGGGTTTATTTCTGGGTCTCTGATTCAATTCCACAGATCCACCAGTATGTTTCTATGCCAGTACCAGACCGTTTTTACTGTTTTTCTGTAGTACAGCTTGAGATCCAAGATGGAGATACCTCCAGAACTTTTTTATTGTACTAAATTCTTTTAACTATTCTGGCTTTTTTGTGTTTTTTTATGTAATGTTGAGAATTGTTCTTTCGAGGTCTGTAAAGAATTGTGTTGGTATTTTGATGGGAATTGCATTGAATCTGTACATTTCTTTTGGTAGGATGACCATTTTGCTGTTATTCCTACTGATCCATGAGTATGGGAGATCATTCTATCTTATGATATCTTTTTTCGATTTCTTTCTTCAAATACTTGAAGTTTTTTTACACAGATTTTTCACTTGCTTGATTAGAGTCACACCAGTGCACTTTATGTTATTTGTGGCTATTGCAAGGTTGTTGTTTTTTTTTTTTCCTAATTTCTTTCTCAGCCCTCTTGTCTTTTCTATACAAGAGGGCTTCAGATATTTTTTAGCAACTTTGTTTCCAGCCACTTTACTGAAGGTGTTTATCAGCTGTAGTAGTTCTCTGGTAGAGTTTTTAGGGTTACTCATGTATACTGTCATATCATCTGTGAATAGTGATACTTTGACTTCTTCCTTTCTGCTTTGTATCCCTTTGATTTCCTTTAGTTGTTTTATTATGCTAGCTAGAACTTCTAGTACTATGTTGACGAGAAAGGAGAAAGGGGAAAACTTGACTTGTTTCTGATTTCAGTGGGATTGATTTAAATTGCTTTCCATTTAGTTTGATGTTTGCTTTACACTTTACATATATACTAGTTTCTGTGTGGTGAATTGGTTATACCACTGTTTAGGAATAACCACTGCTTAACTAAAAGATTTATCAATAGTAAATATTAATAATGTACAACAAATGGCACCCAACTATTCTAAGTATCAACACCCTTTAAATCCTACTTTAATATAATTTGGTGGGGGAGAGGAATAAGCTCCCAGTGATACACCCGAAAATTTAAACCTAAAAACTCACAGATAAATTACTGGCTCTTTAAGAGAGACTCTTCAACAAGAGTCAGAGCAAAAGACAGCCTACTGTGGGCAGACCTGAGACTGAGCAAAATTGGTTGCCCCTACAGTGTAACAGGATGAGAGAAACATTAAAACAGACTTCTCAGAGCTTGGCTGATAATTTCTTCTACGGTTTTAAGACAGAAATAAAGGAAAGTTTAGAAATTATGACTAGGGTTACATTCATATTCCTCAATTTTACTTTAATAATTTATTTTGCCTTTTATGTGTTCTCAAAGGCAAAGGCTTTAGAAAAGATACTGGAACAACAACACACACACACAAAAAAAAACAAGTAGAACAATGTAAAGAAATAATGAAGGTTGGAAACAGGACATAAAATTAGAGATACAAAAACTTTCAGAACATAAGAAACAACAGGAAAATAGGACAGAGGTTTTAGAAAAAATACTGGAAAACACAAACAATTAGAACACTACAAAGAAAAATTAAAAGTTAGAAGGGAGGCATAAAATAAGACATTGAAGAGATTATTGAACAAAACAAACAACAGAGAAATAGGTGTGAAATATGGGTACAGACCTTAAAAAAGTGAGTTCAGAATACTAAGTAAAGAAAATACTCAGGCAGAGGCAAAAGATAATAGTAAAGAAAGCCAAACAAAGGCAGTTAGAAAACAAACATTAGCTTATCCAGTCAGTGTACAACAGAGACCAGTAGAAGATGATCCCCCACAGGATTACCATGAGGCTGAGTGGCACCCTGTGGAAGTGCTAGACCTGAGAAAATTTAAAGAAAGCGTCACCAATTTTGGAATGCATTCACCATTTGTAAAACAAATGCTGACTTCGTGGTCAATCATTATAGTAATCCCAAAGGACTGGGAGGATATCGCAAAGGCAATAAAAGAGCCTAAGCCATATTTATAATGGCTATCATGATGGAGAGAAGTGGCTAGAAAGATAGCATACAAAAATACAGCCAGGGCTGTTGGTGTTTCTAAATAACAGCTGCTTGGTGATGGCCAATAGGCTCACACAGAGATATAAGCTGTATATAATGAAGAAACCTTAGCATTATGTCACCTAGTAGCCTTAAATTTCTGGGACCACGTTGAGGAATCAGGAAAAGGCTTGAGCCAGTCTCTCAAGTCATACAAGCTCCAAGTGAAACATTCACTAATGTTTTGCAAACCTGGGGATACAAGTATATCAGATCCACCAGCTAGAAAATTACTAATAGAACCTTTAGCCTTTGAAAATGCAAAAATTTTGAATGCAAAGAGGTAAAACAGCCATTTTAAGCAAGGTGTGCACAAATAGATGAATGGGTTATAAATATGATTGACATCGGACCTCATTCACCCAATTTGGCCTTGATAGGAGAAGCTATCCTAAAGACATTGGGAAATGTCTTAATTTTGATGGGCAAACAAAGTTACCAGAAAAAAACAAAACAATTCAAAAAGGGAATCTATACTTCCTAGAATATGCAGAAGATGTGGCAAGGGTTGACATTGGATTAGTGAATGTAGAGCACAGACAAATGGGGTAATCCTTTATCAAAAATGCCTCAGTGGGCCTTTCTCAGGCCCCAATACAAGACAGGGATACTCCTCCACAAAGAAGTTAAACACCACTGCTCTGGGAATAAACATTAAAACCTTCAACAGTGAGGCCAGGTTAGGTTTTATAGATAAATTATAATAATGATAATAAAAAAAAACAGAAGGGAACAAAAAAAAAACAAATATATTGGCAAACCTCTATAAATGATCATAGGCCAAAGTAAATTTTAAATAATATTGAAATTGAAGGCATGGTGGACACTGGGATTGATGTCACAATTATCAATCCTAAATTCTGACTCCAAAATTACACAATTCAAGAGGTGGATATCGAATTCCAAGGAGTTGGAACTTTATCTAAAGTAAAACAACCTGTCAGATGGCTTAAATGTATAGGACCAGAAGGTCAAATAAGAAATTGAAGGCCATATGTGGCTGAGATAACCATAAACTTATGGGGAAGAGATCTGTTACAACAATGGGAGACCCAAATTAACAACCCCAATTTCAGAAGCAAAACAGGTAATACTCCTGATAAAGAAGTTAAAATTATTTTTAAATGCCATCAAAAACAGTTACAGGATGTCCATAAACAAAAAATACAACAAAGGCATTCTTTTCAACTTCATGTTGAAAGCCACTGCTAATAAAACCCCCACAACCTTACCAAGGTAGTTGGCTGACCAACCTATTTGGATTGAATAATGATCTATGAGTAAAGACAAATGACTGGCACTAGAACATTTAGTCCTGGAACAGCTGGAGGCTGAACATATATAGGAGTCCAACAGCCTTTGGAATTCTCCGGTATTTGTCATCAAAAAAAAAAAAATCTGACCAATGGAGGATGTTAACAGATCTCAGAGCCATTAACAAAATTATTCAGCCAATGAGATCGTTACAATCCGGAATCCCATTGCCTTCCATGTTACCTAAACAATGGTCTATTATGGCGATTGACTTAAAGGATTGCTTTTTCACAATTCCTTTACATGAGCATGATAGGGAAAGGTTCGCTTTCTCAGCACCCACTTTGAATAGAAGCTGTCCAATAAGGAGATATCACTCGAGGGTCTTAGCACAGGGGATGTTGAACAGTCCTACTTTGTGACAATATTTTTTACAACAGCTGTTGGAGGTAATTCGTAAGCAGTTTGCTCAATCCATAATTTACCACTATGTGGATGATATCTTATTGGCTGATTCAGATAGAAAAACATTAGAAAATATTTTTTATGAAATAAATAGAACTTTGCCTTGTTGGGGTTTAGAGATTGCTCCTGAAAGATTACAAAGAAGAGATTCTATTAATTACCTAGGATACAAAATAGGTCTACAGAAAACTCAACCACAAAAATTACAAATTAGAAGAACCCAATTAAAAACTCTTAATGATTTTCAAAAATTGCTGTGAGATATTAACTGGCTATAGCCTTCAGTTTAGCTACTCAAGAGCTAAGTAACTTATATCAAACCTTACAGGATGATAAGGACTTTAAAAGTCCAAGAACGTTATCAACTGAAGATGAAAATGAATTGGCTCTGGTAGAAAGGAAATTACACATGCATATATAGACCATATTGATCCAAAGAGGGCCTGCATTTTGGTTATCTTGTTTTCTACTCATTCACCCACAGGAATTCTTATGCAGAAGGAGTACGGTCTTAGAATGGATATTTTTGGCACACAAAAAAAATAAAAACTTAAAAACTGAATCTTTATGATTCAGTTCAAAAATCAAAATTATATACAATTCTCTTGGTGTTATCAAATTTTCAAGAATTTCTTAATATAGTCACTGACTCACAATATGCAGAAAGAGTTTTTCTGCATATAGAAACTGCTGATCTATGGTATCCAACCATGCAAATGTTACGCTCAGGATGCAAGGCTAAGCATTGCACTCAGGGTCAGCCGCTTTCGACCCAGAGAAAAGCATGTCTGATTGCATGCGGGTTGATGCTCCAGGTCCTGCCTCTGAGAAAAAGGTATCGGACGGGTTTGATGCTCTTTGGGTGGATGACACCTAAATGAATATCGGGACAAAGTCCCAATTTATTTCTAATATCAGAGATCAGACCTCTACTCTTGCCTGATGCGTCTAAAACAAAAAGGGGGAACTGTAGAGAGCTGCAGAATGCAGCTGCAGAATCCAGCCTTAGAGATGGAGCTGGTTTCCGCCTTCCACCTTCCCGATGGTGAGTGCTCTCTGTCACGGACAATTCCACATTTGGCTAAGGCTGAGGATCTGGCTTGCTTCCATGTATGTGGACCTACCTGCATTGCCCACGTGGCACGCTAGGGTTGGCTACCCAGAGGCTATTTAAGCTGTGGGCTGGCTTTCCCCAGGGTCCAAGGATTGTTCAAGGTTCCTGAATAAACTGCATTGAAAAAAAAAAAGTGCCACTCCCCATGGGCCAAGCATTCAAACACATGAGTCTGTGGGGGTCTTGCCTATTCAAACCACTAAATTTATCAGCCTTGAGATTGGTACAAAATATTATTTACACTCTTGGATAATGTACTGAAACGTGTCCTTGTATTTTGAAGTCTTAACTTTCAAAGTTACTATGTTTGATGCTAGCACCTTTAAACATATAATTAATCAGGTCACAGAAGTGGGCCCTGAACACAGGCTGTCCTGATGAGACTTGATAGGCTAGGGTCAGATGGTAGGGGAGGAGTAGACCCCTTTCAGGGGACTAGGGATGGAAGATAAGGGGAAAGAGGGAGGAGGGTGGAACTGAGAGGAAATGATGGAGCAAGCTACAATTGGGCTATAAAGTGAATAAATTGCAATCGTTTAAATGAATAAATAAGTAGAAGTGGCCCTGAAAAAAAAAGAAACTGCTGATCTAATTCAGGATAATTTGGATTTAACGTCACTGTTTCTTCAATTACAACTAGTAATCAGAAATAGAAATAAAACACTGTATATAACATAGATCAGATCTGATATGGGTCCACAAGGCCCTCTAGCACAAGACAATGATGAAATTGATCAACTATTGATAGGAAGTGTGTTAGAGGCCTCAGAATTTCATTAAAACACAATGTTAACAGCAAAGGTTTCAAAAGAGAGGTTTCTATCACTTGGCAACAAGCCAAAGAAATTGTGTGAAAATGTCCCACTTGTTCATTATATAACTAAACTTCACTAACTGCAGGAAGTAACCCTATTGGTGAATAAAGAAATGAAATTTTGCAAATCACGTGTTTTATTTTATAGAGTTTGGTAAACTGAAATATGTGGACCATACTATAGACACATGCTCAGGGTTCTAATGAGCAAAAGCCATAAGTTCTGAGAAGGTTGATTCAGTTATTATGTATTTATTAGAGGTGATGGAAGTTATGGTTATTTCTACACAAATTAAGACTGATATGTCTTAATATATGTCTCTAATAAAATGGAAAGTTTTTTTTTTTTACATATTTTAAGATAAAATATGTAACAGGTATACCTCACAATTCTGCCAGTCAAACAGTCATTGAAAAATCGAATCGTACTTTAAGGGACATGCTTAACAGAGAAGGTTATTACCCGCCCCCAGATATAGATTACATAATGATTTATTGACCTTAAATATCTTAAATGTTAATGAACAGCAATCAGCAGCTGCACAGAGACACTGGGTTATAGAAAAAAACTGCTGAAATATTTCAGCCTATATATTTCAAAGATACCCTAACTTCACAATGGACAGTAGGGAATGTGTTACACTGGGGAAGAGGTTTTGCATATGTTCATACAGGAGAAGAGAAATTATAGGTTCCTTCAAAACTAATAAAAATCAGATATCACAGAGGAAGACCACCTGAAGACCTTGGCCACACACAAGAAGAGAGAAATCAAGAAGACCAAACAGAACAGGTAATATAATTTGATAATCCCTTCACCTGGGAACAACTCTAAAACTGACTGTGACATAAAAAAAAAAGTCTCTAACCAGAACTTCAGCAGTACATGGCCAATAAATCGTTGGCTATAATATCCTCAAAATTTATTATGCCATTCTTTTAATTGACATTGATGAAATTGGTTCACAGTTTAATTTTATTCTGAACATCTCATACATTTATAATTTTATTACTGTGTAATGCTTATGAGAAATTATATGTTTTCAGGACAAAAGGAGTGAATACTGGAGATGCTGGACCAAACCTGACAGAATCCTCCTTCCAGCATGCTGAGACATTGACACATCTGTTTCAGTATCTTGCATGTTCCAGAATTGTGCTTGTTCCTGCCTCAACTGCTTCAATTACTGTTTCTCATCATGACCTGTTCCCAAGAGAGCTTTGAAGAAAGCTGCAAATCTTAATTGGTCCCGCATTTTAGACTGTTCTAAACAGGACTTTTATTAACTCTTATTATTTTCTCAACATTCAAAGACTGGACCACAAATATTGCTTGCTTAATTAAACATTTTTCCAATTTTCTTTGAGCCCCCAACAGGATTTCTGCATGTCCAAAATGTCAGCTAGAAGAAATCAATTAGAATGATGTCCTATTTTCCTTAAGGAGGATTGGGTAGGTTTTGGGTTGTTTTCTGTGGCTACAAGTGTTTATTGTCATTGGGAGATGTTTATAAATTACTAATGGTCTCATTCAGAGTGAAACTGTTATGCCCAGTTTAGGAACCCCCAAAAGACCAGAGATACATTCTGCTGTAAATACATGAGGTTTTAAAAATTGTATACGTGTTCAGACATGGGACACAAACTTCCTGTGGAGTCAGGAGAGGAATGTAGCCCTGAGATCTAGGGAGGCAAGGTTTTTATGGGGCAAAACTGCAAGCAGGGACTTACATGCTTTGGCGTTACATGATTGTGTAAGGGAGACTGAGTTTGAAATGACTGGTTACTTGGGCAGCAAGACTACAAACAGTTCTGGCCTGGTCCTATGGGACAGTTTCCTAGCAACTGTATAATTAGTGGGCAGGAAAGAATGCATTAAGGCTAATTTGTCTCCTCAGGGCATTAAGGCTAGTTCTTCCCTGAAGGAGGCTGGACATGTTTCCAACTAGCCTTTATTCATGCTTCTGCTTTAAACCTTAAAACCATACTGATTTTAAGTCTTTGGTCTCTCAAATCCACTAAGAATTAATGTAATTGAGATTTTAAAAATGAAATAAAATGAAGTTTCAAATCTTTCTTCCATCTGCTATTTTTTCCATAAACTCTGTTTTCCTTCCTTGTGAACAGAACCTGGCAATGTGCCAGCAGGCCTGGTTCTGATATTTTTTTATTTCAATCTTATTATTATTATTATTAATTTGGGTTTTTGAGACAGGGTTTCTCTGTGTAGCCCTAGCTGTCCAGGCCTCTTTGTATACCAGGCTGGCCTTCAACTCACAGACATACTCACAGACATCTATCTGCATCTGCCTCCCAAGTGCTGGGATTGAAGGTGTGTGCACTGTGCTTGGCAGGACTTTCCTATAGCCTGATTGAAGTCATTCTTTATGACTTAGGACATGTCTAGACAAGCGAGTGTGAAGAATTGGCAGGGGTGCAAACCCTTGCTTTTGGAGAGAGAGTTTCTCTTGTGGCCTTGCATGTCCTGAACTCATTTTGCAAACCCAGATGGCCTGGAACTCACACCAGTCTCTGCTTGCCCCACAGACAGTAACAGGCATGCTTCTTGTTATACTCTTCTGGCTTCTTGTTATAGTCTTTAAAAATGATTTGTAATCTCTGTCTGCCTTCCTGAGACCAGCCCTATTAAAAAAGGGAATGAGTGTTCTTTTTGGAGAGGGGGAAACATTATTTATGATTCATGGTGTAGTTCTCTTTATTATGGAAGATTTGTTTATTATTTGTACACTATTCTGTCTGCACACCAGAGGAGGGTGCCAGGTCTCAGGATAGATTGTTATGAGCCACCGTGTGGGTGCTGGAAATTGAGCTCAGCACCTCTGGTAGAACAGTCTGTGATTTTAAACTCTGTGCCATCTCTCCTGCCCCCTCATTTCTTATTTTTTAAATTATTATTTATTCATTTTACATCCCTGTCTTAGACCCCTCCCTTTTCTCCTCCCAGTCCTACCCTCCCTGTTTCCCCTATCATCCCTCACCTGGCTCTTCAGAGAAGGGGATTACCCTGCCTCTCCTGTGCATACCCACCCACCCTAGCATATCAAGTGGCATCAGGACTGAACACATACTCTTTGCCTGTCGAGGCAACACCAACAAGGGAAAGTGAAAGAAGAGCTAGTTTGTGGGTCAGGGTGTATTCATATGTGTGTTGGTCCTGCCATGTTTATAAGGCCTTGTTACACTTGTGTCCTTCATCCACTCGGGCGCTTACACTTTGCACACAGAGTTTCTTGAGCCCTTAGGGGCTTAGGGTTTCTTGGAGACATCTCATTTAGGGTGGAATGGTTCAAGGCCTCTCACTGTTTGCATATCGACTGTGTGTGGGTCTCTCTATTTATTCCCATCTGCTGCAGGAGGAAGTTTCCAATAATGGCCTAGCAAGGCACCAATCTGTGAGTATGGCTGTGATCCTTTAGCAAAACTGTAGCATTTAGATTTCTCTTATGTCCTTGGCCTCTGTAGACTCAGATTCCGGACCACTCAAGCAGTATTGGATCAAGGTTCCTTCTCATGGAGTGGGCCTCCTGAAACCCAACTAGATATTAGTCGGTCACTTCTGTGACCTTTATGCCACAAGCGTACCAGCAAATCTTGTAGGCCAGTCACTTTTGGAGAGTGAAGGATGTATGGCTGGTTCGGTGTGTACTTTTCTCTTCTGATGGCATGCAGCATATGTTCCAGTATCGAAAACAGCAGTCTATAAGGGTGAAGGTTCTCGGTAGGTGCCAGGTGGGATTCGCTGTGTCCATTAACTTGTGAAGGTGTTGTCCTCAGTAACACAATCTTATCATCAGGTTGGGGAGAGCACTGGAAGATGGACACAGGTTGGGTGGCCCCAGGCCCTGCTTTGATCTATCACAGAAACCTCCTTAATCCCGACTCCACAGGACTCTGGGAAGCCTGCTCTCAAGACACGCCTTCGTCTGTTCTTATTAAATTGAAATAAATACATAGCATTAAATGAAAAAAACATCATATATATATATATATATAAAGCTAGTTATATATATATATATATATATAATATAACTATATATATAAAACTATATATATAGTTATATATAATATATATGTATATATATATATATATATATATATATATATATATATAGTTATTAAGTGACGTGTGCGCCACCAGAGGGCACCAGATTCCTTGACAAATGGTTTGCGCGCCACCATGTGGTCCCTGGGATGGAACCTGGCACCTTGGTAAGAGAAGGATTCTCTGTGTCACAGGGCCCTGGCTGTTGCGATGACAAAAGTTGGCTTTTTTTTTTTTTAAGATTCATCCATTCATTCATTGTACAGCATTCTGCCTGTGCACCAGAATATCCCATTACAGATGTCTGTGAGCCACCATGTGGTTACTGGGAATTGAACTCAGAACCTCTAGAAGAGCAGCCAGCGTTGTTAACCTCTGAGCCATCTCTCCTGCCTACATTTTTTTTAATCTTTAAAAAAGATTTATTTTCCACGTGGGCGCGTTTCTGCCTTCCCAAGACTAGTCCTGCTTTGACTGGGAGACTGGAAATTAATTTTTAAAAGGCGGAGCGACCCCAGGATCCCTTCTCCAGGGACCAGGGACCAGCTGGACTGCGTCTAATCAGGAGAATTCAAAGAGCACATTTGTCCTGCACACAAGTTGCTTCCCGCAGCCCTGTGTGTTTACTTCCGGTACCAGGGGGCAGGGCGATGGCATCACAAATTGGCTCCGAAAGGCTCCTGATCCTGAAGACTGCGAGGGGCGCAGGGAGGGGACATTTACAGAACACAAGGGACCAGGGAAAACGCTGTGTGCGTTGTGGCGCGAGGAAAGCGCTTTCGGGGTATACTTCTGGGTCCTGACAAAGCTGCAGGCTAAGTAAGGAGGAGGAGGATGGCTTGTGAAGATGTAGGCAGTGCGTACAGCATTCTGGGAATTGTATTTCTGCGTCTGCGACTCGGCAAAGCGGACTATACACTGAGACCTGGCTATGTTACTACAAACAATCCCAGAAGTCCTTTCTCTGAGGCAGTTCTCACAGAGGCTCCCAGTCAGCACAATGCACTCTGGGATTATTTGTAGTTCCCTGGCTATGGAGTGTTTGGCTTTAGGAATTTCCGTGTCTGGTACATTTCATCATGAGTTCAGTGCTCTGTAGTAAGGATGTTCACAGTCGTACAAGATAAAACAGATTCTTTATTTATTTATTTATTTATTTATTTATTTATTTATTTATTTAGTCTATGAGACACCTATAATAAAACGTGAGTGGCTAGAAGTGGAGCTGAAATGAGGTCGATAGATTTAAAGCCTGGACAGTTCCTAAGAGGGTGGATGGGATATTGGAGCTTTTGAACAGGACTGTGCTGAATGTTAAGTGGGACGCGAGCACCCACAAGCATACATGCCATGTCTTCAATGTGTTATGTACTGTTGAAAAAGCAGGCACTTGAGGAAAACTATTAGGTTATATTCCAAGAAGCTGGCAGTTGGTGGAAATTCAAAGTTCAAGAGTTAGTACGGCACCTCTTCATTTTCCTAGTTCCTCATTCTGCATCCTGTTATTTTCAGGTATTTCAGACCGAACAAACAGCATCTTTTCGGGCTGGAAATGGACTGTAGTTTTCAGTTCAGATAGGTAGTAGCATATGATTCTTGAGGATTCTCTTAGAAAACCCTTCCCAGTAACTCAAAAGTTGACTTCTCATGCCTGGTGTTGGACTTTTTGTTAGATGACAATTGTCATCACAGATGGCAAAATTTCATTTAAACTAAATTTTAGTTTTATACAACAGCTTACATGGATTATACATATCTTAGATAGTTACTAATATTATTCCATATTACTTTTTCAGACATCCTTACCTTACCATCTTCCCTTTTGTATTTCTTTCTATCTTACCTCTGAAATTCTTATACCCCCTTCAAGTTTTTCCCATTTCCTCTTTCAAATCTCTATACCCTTCTACTTCCTACTGCCCTCACACACTTCCATTCTCACCTTGGAAATGGTCACCATTTCATTCTTGTTTTTTTTAATTACTGCCGGATATGGACTCACATATGAGTACACACATATTCAGTTTAGAGCTGGGAAACTTAGAAGAGAGAATATGTGAAGTTTGTCTTTCTGTGTTTGGATTACCTCATATAGCATGATTTTTTTTCTAGTTCCATCTATCTAACTGCAAGTGTTATGTTTTAATACTACTCAATAGTGATTCATTTTAAAATCATGACCTAAAGAGCTAATATTTAATTCATTCTAAGGTTATTTAATGATTACATCATTTTGTGCCTTCTCTTTTCTTCCCTCCAAACCTTCCCACAGACCTCTTCTATTTCTCTTTTAAATTCATCTTCTTTTTTCAAATTGGTATTATGCTCTTAATATAAGTTGCTCAATTTAATAATGTTACTTCCATGCATGTTTTCAGGGTTGATTGCTTGGTATTGGATAACTGATTTTATGCACTTTCCTGGAAATAGTTTTTTTTTTTTTCTCACACTCTCAGAAATTATTAGTTCCCTGCATATTTTTTCATAGGATTAAAGACAATGGATTCTTCCTAGACCACTTTTGCATATCTATTAGCATTTCCAATTTTCAGCTCGTTTTTATACGGGTATATTGGTAAGCATTTTTTTTCTTTACTTTTTATATTGGTCCATCTTATGGGTGTAGCTTCTGGTATTATTAGGAGACACATTACCAGATAATACTCTGATCCTCTGCCTTATATAATTTTTTTTTACCTCCTGTTATGCATGATCACTGAGTCTTAGGTCTGGGAATTGTTTTGTAGATGTATCAGATGTGACTGTTCTCCATAATTCTGCCTTGTGATTGGTTGTGGTTTTCAGTCATGATTGTGGTTCAAGGAAAAGCTTCCTTGGTCAGTGTTGAACTATACTTATCTATGTGCATTATTTAAAGTATTTAGGTTGCAACATGTTTATCTTCATGCATGTACTTACATGTATTATGGGAATTTATGTAGATAATTCACAGTATGATTGCTTAAAACTCTTTCAAAAATTTACTGTTATTTCACCCACTTCCCTCTTTTATATTTATCCTGTAAAAGACCTGGGGTCTTACAGCTCAGGAGTTCAATATCGCACCCCTCTCAGGAATTCCCACAGACCACAACTCGATGCAAAATCAAGAGCATTTTTTTTTATTTCGATAGGGTCACCCCTCAAAAGGCAGGAGATGACCCCAAGCATGCAAAGCACAGGGTTTTTATACTTAAAATTCTGGCCAATTTTGCTTTATAAATTAATTGGTCAGCAAGAATAGCATGAAGATAGTTTATACCTAGCTCTTTGCAGTTTTTGGCCATTTGTGAGTTTTCTCAAAACAACTCACCCTGCCCTTCAAGAGCTACCTGCCTCTGGCTTCAATTCAAGGCTATCTCAGAGCAGTTCATCTTCACATTTGAGAGCCATATGCCTCTGGCTTTAAATTCAAGGATGGGAATAGTAACAGCTGTTTTTCTTTTAGAGTTGTTTTCATTCTCAGGTGGACTCTCAACCCCCCTTTTCTTTGTGCTCCAATTTTAACCCTAAAATTGTGGATCAATCTCAGGGAGAGATTGATACTGCCTCTGGAGCATCAGGACCTGAACCATACTTACACATTCCTTGACGAAGGAGAGTAATAGGTTAACAATACAGGGTACTATTGTGACAAGGAGCAAAAGGGTAGCAAAGGGTCCCAGTAAGAGAAGCACATAGGGGAGCATACCATTAAACCCATTCCAAAAAGGAGATTCTATTAATTCTCATCTCCTTTTTTCAAGATCTTTTTGTAATTTTTTAATCTTTCCTTTAACAATGCCTGATTTATCAGTGTAAAAACAGCATTTCTCCTGTAGGGCTAAGCAGATTCCTCCTTTTTCAGAGGTCTAATCCCCTCTGGGTCTGGAGAACTATTTCTGCTAAGGAATTGAGCTTGTCTTGGAGGTCATTGATGGTGCTCAAAAGCAATTGTACATCACTAATTTACTGCTGGGACAGTTTCTTGTATTTATATAATAAAACACCCAAACAAACTGACCCAGCGCCTATGGAAGCAGTCAGCCCAATTCCCACTAACAGAGGAATGAACTGAATGGCGTTCTTCGTTCTTCCAGCCATTAACTCAAAGCTGGGGATTGGGACTGGCTCATCCCCTGGAATGATGCTAATATCAGGGAGTTGCCTGTACACAGGTCCCAGTCCAATCTGTGGGCAAGAACGTATAGGCTTTATTATTCTTGCATAAGAAAACAGTGTTATTGTCAGGGCAGAGAGCTGTGGAGATGACAATTGTTGAATCACAAATGGCAAAGGTAGCAACCCCTACAGGTAGATCTGAGCTATCATTTTTGTAGGGTTTTGTCAAACAAGTAACATTTTGCTTGAAGAGAGGCTGCACTCTCATAGGGGGTGCTGAATGTCAGGACCCCTCAGCAGTGGAATAAGTGGCGTTGGGGGGGGGGAGCTCCAGAGGAACAGGCTGACTTTGTCAGAGGCGGAGCCAGAAGTCACTTGCAAGCGAAGGGTTGGTGTCATTTAGGAGGCTATAAGTGGCAGTAATAACATCTACAGTCTGGGGGTCTAAAATAAAGTTTCCTCTACTATCAGGAAGAACCAGAGGGTGGTAATTGAGGGACGAGTATTCTTTTTTCTATTAACTCTTCAATGCATTGTTTAACCTGTTCTTGTCTGACCTGATCCTGCACCCCTCCTCCATCTGAGAGGTGAATGGGAGGTACCTTTCTTCAGCATACAGGCTTTCCTACCATCCCTGAACAAGGGGCTTGGAGTAATTAAGATCCATGGACTCCTGTTGGCACACTGTGGAACCAATCGTCTATCCTCATCTCCTCCCTGACTTGGTTTAATATGGCAGTGAAATAGGTGATGTTATCTTTTCCAGTACATTGTTGCACAACCCTATAGCAACTCCTATGCACAGCCTGTTGGTAGGTATCACAAGGGTAAGGCATGGGGCACAAATTTACATAAAGAATCATTTTAGGCTAGGTTACACAATGCCATTATAAACTTGGAGTGCTCTCTGAAGGTTGTAGGGCTCTATATGTCCATGTATCACCACACTCAACTTGAGCATAGGCCTTGTTGGGCCCCCAAATCTCACCATTTCGTAAGACTCTGCCATTCATCACCCCATCCTTGCAATCACAGGGTTTACCATATATTGCTTCCAGGGCCTTGCGAGCCTGGTGAGGATCACCAAAGCTCCCATCAATAGTTACCCAATTGAGTACAAACAGCACCACCCAGAGGTGCCATTGTCTGTCATTGTCCCTGATGAGTTTCAGTTTTAACAGGTTGCTGGAAGCTTGGACTTTCCAGGTGTCAGCAGGTTGATGAAGAGCAGGCTTGACATGTGACCCATGGATCCAAGCTGCAATGCTCTCTACTTTGACGGCTGTTAGGGTGTTGAGCAGGACACAATAATGAACCTTCCACTGAGGTTCCAGATTCTGGCTGTGGTGTCATAACAAGTACACCATATCCAACCTGGAACTGATGGGGCACCTCCAAGGACCTGGGCGCATTTGCACTGCCAACCTTGCTCAAATTCTCTTTCTGAATAAGTTGCAGTCCATTCAGCATGGACAACATGTCAGAGTTACCACTAGTTATGTCAAGGGGGTCCCCAAGAAGAGTCAGGGTAGCAGGAACCACATAGAGTAGTTCGAAGGGAGTTAAGCATAATATAGAGGGAGTATTTCTGTCTCTAAAGAGGGCCAAGGGAAGGATCACTGCCCAGTCACCATCAGTCTCCATGGTCAATTTGGTGAGAGTGTCTTTGAGAGTTCTATTCATTCTCTCTAACTGTTCTGAACTTTGAAGCCTATAAGCACAATGTAACTTCCAATCAAGCCCCAGAAACCTGACCACCTCCTGGCTTACCTGAACAACAAAGGTTGTCCCATTGTCTGACCAATTACTTTTGGAATACCAAACCGAGGAAAAATGTCTTCCAGAATTGTTTTTGCCATGACCAGGGAGGTTTCTTTCTTTGTGGGAAAAGCTTCTACCCATCCTGAGAAAGTGTCCACAAAAACCAGGAGATATTTATTGCCATACCTGGATGGTTTACTTTCAGTGAAATCCACTTCCCAATGCATTCCAGGTCTAGTTCCTTGTCACTGGCCAGCAGTGTCACCTGAATACCACCTGAGAGAGGGCTGGGAGAGAGAGAGAGAGACAGGGTGACACAGAGAAGGACACCAAGTCTACATGCTGATCCAGGTGTCGATTTAATGGACATCAGGTTAACAAGTAGGCAAAAAACTACAAGCAGTTTCTCATGTAGGAGCTTTACTTGGTCAAAACATAGGAGAGCTCACTCAAGGTTACACAGAGCCTTTTTTCTGGTAACTGTGGTTGCACACAGTTTCTCAAGGGTCAGAGCATTCTGCTGTAGGACCACCAAGGTCAGTTTATAAGAAACTGGACTTTGGAAAATAGCCAAAGTTAAGAGGCAGGGTTACACTGCTCAGATGCCATTAACACCAAATTTGCCATTAACTCCAAAAAGGCTGCCACAGTTCCTCTCAGCAGCTTCCCTGGGCTCTGGAAACTCTCACCTATGTTTCCACACTGGCAAGGTTCACATGCCCTAGTCACTCACTCAGTCAAGGTGGTGAGGTTTAGTATTCGGTACTGGGATTGGCGGGCAACTTCAGCCAATTTCTTTGCCCTCAAGTGAGTCCATTTATACATTTGAGTTATTAATCTCTCAGCATCTTCCTGTGGTAGAATGATCTTACCTTTGGAGTTTATCCATGCCCCCAACTCAGTGACAAATATTCCCTTTTTTTTGCCACATTAACTTTAAGTCACTTTCTGAGTAGTTTAGTCATTCTTCTCTGGGCAGTTCAGTAGTTAGTACCACTGGGACAGAGTTTCCTCTAGCATCTACTTTAGCCTCCTGATCAGCCACATTATTCCCCTTTGCTGCCCTGAAAGTCCCCTTCTGATGTCCTGGGCAATGAATAATGCTTACCTTGTCCAGCAGCAACTAGGCATTGAGCAAAGCCAAAATCTTGTTATAATTTTTTATCTCTTAACTGGCTGATGTTAGCAGGCCTCTCTGCTGATAGATGGCCCCGTGCTCATGGGCTGTTGGTAAGGCAAACCAACTATCAATGTAGATGTTTATCTTTTTGCCCTTTTCCAGAGCTAATGCCTGGGTTAAAGCCATCAATTCAGCTCGATGAACAGATGTGCCCTCTGGCAACGCCTGGCCCATATTACCTTATGTCCATCTACTTCTGCTGCCGGTGCCTTTCCCTTCCTGTTCTCAAAAAACTGATCCCATCAATACAGTATGTTACCTCGGCATTGGGCAGAGGCTGATCTTTCAATTCCTTTTGCAATCCTTTTTCCTCTGCTAGAACCTACAAACAATCATGCTCCAGGGGCTGGATTTCTGGATCCTGCAATATGGTGGCAGGGTTTAGCCTTGTAGCCAGAATAAAGATGACTCTATCATTATTCAAGAGCAAGGCCTGGCATTGTGTCATGTGGGCATTCATGAGCCATCAATCAGGTGGTTGCCTTATGACACTCTCAAGGGCATGAGGAGCACAGATGGTGAGGTCCTGTCCCAGAGTCAGTTTGTCTGCATATTATACTAGTGCCGCCACTGCTTCTATTATTGCCAGGCAGGTTGGCCATCTTGCCACTACTGAATCAAGTGTTTTGGATAGATAGGCTACCGGTCTCTTCCAGAGTCCAATTTTCTGTGTTAGCACCCCATTGACCATTCCCCGATTCTCAGCCACATAGAGATGGAAGGGTTTGGTTACATTAGGGAGTCCCAATGCTGGAGACAATATTAAGGCTTGTTTGATATTATCAAATGCAGCTTGTTCATCCTTTCCCCAGATGAAAGAGTCATTGCCCTTTGTAAGGGCATGCAGAAGGGCTGCCATCTTGGCAAATCCCGGAATCCACAGGCAGCAAAAACCTGCTGTACTGAAAATTTCCCTCAGTTGTTCAGTAGTCCCTGGAGGGGGATTATGAAATACAGTCTCTTTTCTAGCCTCCGAAGGCCATCTCTTTCCCTCTTTTAATATATATCCCAGATAACTGACCTGCAGGATGGGAGTTTTTCGCTGTACCTGAGCTCAACCATCTCTTGCAACAGCTGGTCAGTGGCGTCAAAACAACTTTCTTTACAATCTGCTGCTAATAGTATATCATCCACATATTGGAGATGAGTTACCTGGGGATTGGTGGCCTGGAGGTGCGCCAGGTCTAGGTGTAGGGCTTCATCTTCCTTTTGGGACAATACTGGATCCCTGTCCTTTCTCCTTGCAATAGCCATACTATTCCTTAGACAGAGGGCCCCTCTGATTTCCAGGAACTCTCTCCCTATCATTATGACTGCACTACAGTGGCCAGGATCTTAGTCAACTTTCTGTCTTGCCTCTTTTCCTTTCTCTTTCTCTCACTTCCTGCTCTTTCTGCTTTCTTTCCTCTTTCTCTTCTTCCATCTCCCACCTGTAGAAAACCTTTTCTGCCACCTGCACTAAATCCTTCAACGACTTATCCTGTAAACCCTTTATTTTCTGGAGCTTTCTACAAATATCTCTGGCTGACTGGTCTATAAAGATTATAGTCACCATTGGCTTACACTCATCTGAGGTAGGGTCATAGGTTGTAAACCAGCTGTATGCCTCCATCAGACATTCAAGAAAGGCTGTGGGAGATTGCCTTCTACACAGACAAAGTGTATGGTGGATTAAATAGGTGAAACCAGAGGGTCCAAGAGGGAAGTTGACGCTTTCTGTGGCCTGCCACTAAAGGAGAAATTCAGAAATCAATCCAGGAGTCTTTCTGCAGGATAAGTCCCCTCTCTGCCCAAATGCTTGCACTTGCACGGTCCTAACCATATTTAGATTGTTGAAATCATACACCGTGAGACTGAAGCTGAAAGGAACTTAAGGCAGACAGCACATGCAGAATGCAAGATCTGTTCTAGCCACGTTCCTCTTTAAGCATCAGCCAGAGCTGAATGAATGACCTTGTTAAAGTAGGCAAAGACTGCTCCTGGCTTATGTCCCTTCTCCTTGCCTGATCATCAGAAGCCATGCCTTAGACTCTCCCATCAAACTCCTTGTGGGCCAACACAGGTGCGTACTGTGAGCTAAGCAGTGGAATTTGGGTAGAACACAAGGCCAACTGTTTCTGGAAAGGCTGCTTTAGGGTGGGATATGGGAAAATTCGCAGGAGGAAGGAAGGGTTTCACAGTTTGGAAGCAGAAGAGCGTTCCACGGTTTGGCCTGTAATTGGAGGCCTGGAAGGAGTGGGTGGGGCCTCAGGTTGGTATTTAAGCGTGAGCAGCGGACCCCTTTACCCATTTGCCATAGTCTGCACTTTCCTGGGTGTTGTTCTCAGTACACACTGGAGAGGAAGAACTCCTGTCAAAGTGTCCTCGGCAGGATGGAAGATCAGGCAGATGTGGGTGGCTGCAGTAAGACAAAGACATCCCGGCGTCAAAAGACTGTTTGGCAGGCCAAGCAGAAGGAGGTCTTGCTCTCAGTTTTCGCCAAGACACCTTACCTGAGAAGGCAGGCATAAAAACCCTGTGCTTTGCATGTTCAGGGTCATGTCCTGTCTTTGGAGTTGCGACGTATCTCAACAGCAATAAAACCTTTTGCTATTGCATTGAGTTGTGGTCTGTGAGTGTTCCTGTGAAGGGCGCAATCCTGAGCTCCTGAGCAGTGAGACTCCAGGTCTTACATTTTGGTGCGTTGCCCGGAAAACAGCATGCCCTTCCTTAACCCTCAACAGACTGGGCTCAGAGGTCGAGCTCGGAACAGGTTAGTCTGATTTCCGGTATACCACTGTTTCTCTTTAGTCACCTATCTGGACCTTTTTGGTCATCTGCTCAGTCCCTGCAATAGACATATTTGTCAGAACATTGATTGACTGGGAACTGGAGAACATTCTGGATTCCATTTGGGGAGGCTAGGTCCTGCATGGTCTTCCTCCCATCTGTTTCTCTTCAGAGACAGCTGTCGTGAGGCAGCCTCTCAATCAGAATTCTGTGGTACCACCCATAAGGGTGTCCTTGTCAAATTGCCTGTCTTGTTCTTTTTGTCTCTATCATTGTTGCTTCTTTGACTTTCTTGATGGATGACTTTATTATAGGACACGCTGTGACTATCATGTCTTGGAGGTGAAATACAAGGCACATATTTCTTTGAATATGTCCTATTCTCACACCAGCCCACTTGGGATGATTGCCAGCAACTCTTGCAGGCCCTTTTGACTAGTGAGGAATGAGACGGGTCCTCCTTTAGGCAAGAAAGACTGTGCCAGGAATGGACAGGAGGCCTTCCATCCTCCCTAATGAGATTGATGATGGCTTTCCCCTCACCCACCCCAACTGGGATTACAATGTATCCGGAGGTAGGGAATGCCTGCAGGTCTACAGCCAGACTCTAATATCATGTGTCCATGGGGCTGCTCAAAAGCCCACCAATTTGAAGGTAAGAGAGATTGTTCAGGAGCCAGATGAATCTCCCACAGCCTTTCTTCAACGGCTGATGGAGGCATATAGCTGGTTTACACCTCATGACCCTACCTCAGATGAGCATAAGGGAATGGTGACTATAATCTTTATAAAACAGTCAGCCACAGATATTTGTAGAAAACTCCAGAAAATAGAGGGTTTACAGGAAACGTCGTTAAAGGATTTAGTGAGGGTAGCAGAAAAGGTTTTTTACAGCCGGGAGATGAAAGAAGAGAAAGAGGAAAGAAAGCAAAAAGAGCAGGAAGTGAGAGAAAGAGAAAGGATAAGAGGCAAGACAGAAAGTTGACTAAGATCCTGGCCACCACAGTGCAGTCATAATGATAGGGAGAGAGTTCCTGGAAATCAGAGGGGCCCTCTGGCTAAGGATCAGTGTGCCTATATCAAGGAGAAAGGACACTGGATCCAGGATTGTCCCAAAAGGAAGATGAAGCCCTACACCTAGACCTGGGCACCTCCATGCCACCAATCCCCAGGTAACTCATCTCCAATATGTGGATGATATACTATTAGCAGCAGATTGTAAAGAAAGATGTTTTGACGCCACCGACCAGCTGTTGCAAGAGATGGGTGAGCTCAGCTACAGCGAAAAACTCCCATCCTGAAGGTCAGTTATCTGGGATATATATATTAAAAGAGGGAAAGAGATGGTTGTCGGAGGCTAGAAAAGAGACTGTATTTCATATTCCCCCTCCACATACTACTGAACAACTGAGGGAAATTTTAGGTACAGCGGGGTTTTGCTGGCTGTGGATTCCGGGATTTGCCAACATGGCAGCCCTTCTGCATGCCCTTACAAAGGGCAGTGACTCTTTCATCTGGGGAAATGATGAACAAGCTGCATTTGCTAATATCAAACAAGTCTTAATATTGGCCCCAGCATTGGGACTCCCTGATGTAACCAAACCCTTCTATCTCTATGTGTGTGAGAATCAGGGAATGGCCAATGGGGTTCTAACACAGAAAATTGGACCCTGGAAGAGACCAGTAGAGTAGCTATCCAAAATGCTTGATTCAGTAGTGGCAAGATGGCCAACTTGCCTGTGAATAATAGCCGCAGTGGCGGCACTAGTAAAACATGCAGACAAACTGACTCGGGGACAAGACCTCACCATCTCTTCTCTTCATTCCCTTGAGAGTGTCATAAGGCAGCTACCTGATTGCTGGCTCATGAATGCCAGCATGACACATCACCAGGCCTTGCTCTTGAATAATGATAGATTCACCTTTGTCCTGGCTACAAGGCTAAACCCTGCCACCTTATTGCCGGATCCAGAAATCCAGCCCCTGGAGCATGATTGTTTGCAGGTTCTAGCAGAGGAACAGGGATAGCAAAAGGAATTGAAATATCAGCCTCTGCCCAATGCCAAGGTAACATACTATATGTATTGGAGCAGTTTTTTGAGAACAGGAAGAGAAAGGCAGGGGCAGCAGTAGTAGATGTTCAGAAGGTAATATGGGCCCAGGCTTGCCGGAGGGCACTTCTACTCAGAGAGCTGAATTGATCGCTTTAGCCCAGGCATTATCTCTGGAAAAGGGCAAAAAGATAAACATCTACACTGATAGTTGGTCTGCCTTACCAACAGCCCATGAGCACGGGGCCATGTATCAGCAGAGAGGCCTGCTAATATCAGCCAGTAAAGAGATAAAAAATAAAAACAAGATTTTGGCTTGCTCAATGCCTTGTTGCTGCTGGACAAGGTAAGCATTATTCATTGCCCAGGACAGCAGAAGGGGACTTCTGAGGCAACAAAGGGGAATAACATGGCCGATCAGGAGGCTAAAGTAGCTGCTAGAGGAGACTCCGTCCCAGTGGTACTAACCACTGAACTTTCCAGAGAAGAATGACTAAACTACTCAGAACGTGACTTAAAGTTAATATGGCAAAACAGAGGGGATATTTGACACCTATGTGGGGGCATGATCGACTGCTACAGGAAGACTGCTACAGGAAGACGCTGAGAGATTAATTACTCAGATGCATAAGTGGACTCACTTGGGGGCAAAGAATTTGGCTGAAGTTGCCCGCCAATCCAAGTACTGAACACTAAACCTCACCGCCCTGACTGAGAGTAACTAGGGCATGTGAACCTTGCCAGAGGGTTAACATAGGTAAGAGTTCCAGAGCACAGGGAAGTGGCTGAGAGGAACTGTGGCAGCCTTTTTGGAGTTAATGGCAAATTTTGAGTTAATGGCATCTGAGCAGGGGAATCCACCCTATTGGCTTTGGCTATTTTCCAGTTTCTTATAAACTGACCTTGGTGGTCCTACAGCACACTGCTCTGACCCTGAGAAAGTGTGTGTGTGCAACCATAGTAACCAGACAGCAGGCTCTGTGTAACCTTGAGTGAGCTCTCCTACATGAGAAACTTCTTGTACTTTTTTGCCTACTTAAGTGTTAACCTGACGTCCATTAATTCGACACCTGGATCAGCAAGGAGACTCGGTGTCCTTCTCTGTGTCACCCTGTCTCTCTCTCTCTCTCTCCCAGCCCTCTCTCAGGTGGTATTCAGGTGACACTGCTGGCCTGTGCCAAGGAACTAGACCTGGAATGCATTGGGGAGTGGATTTCACTGAAAGTAAACCATCCAGGTAAGGCAATAATTATCTCCTGGTTTTTGTGGACACTTTCTCAGGATGGGTGGAAGCTTTTCCCAGAAAGAAAGAAACCTCCCTGGTCATGGCCAAAAAGATTCTGGAAGACATTTTTTCCTTGGTTTGGTATTCCAAAGGTAATTGGGTCAGAAAATGTGCCAACCTTTGTTGTTCAGGTAAGCCAGGAGGTGGCCAGGTTTCTGGGGCTTGATTGGAAGTTACATTGTCCTTATAGACTTCAATGTTCAGGAGAGGTAGAGAAAATGAATAGAACTCTCAAAGAGACTCTCACCAAATTGACCATGGAGACTGATGGTGACTGGGCAGTGATCCTTCCCTTGGCCCTCTTTAGAGTCAGAAATACTCCCTACATACTAGGCTTAACTCCCTTCGAACTACTATATGGGGTTACTGCTAACCTGACTCTTCTTGGGGACCCCCTTGACATAACTAATGGTAACTCTGACTTGTTGTCCAGGCTGAAAGGACTGCAACTTATTCAGAAAGAAATTTGGAGCAAGTTTGTCAGTGCATATGCGCCTGGGTCCTTGGATGTGCCCCATCAGTTCCAGGTTGGAGATCTGGTGTATGTGAGATGACACCGCAGCCAGAATCTGGAACCTTGGTGGAAGGGTCTTTATTGTGTCCTGCTCACAACCACAACAGCTGTCAAAGCAGAGGGCATTGCAGCTTGGATCCATGGGTCACACGTCAAGCCTGCTCTTCATCAACCTGCTGACACGTGGAAAGTCCAAGCCTCCAGCAACCTGTTAAAACTGAAACTCATCAGGGACAATGAACTCTTTGACCAGTAAAGTGGACAGACAATGGTACCTCTGGGTGGTGCTGTTTTTACTCAATTGGTAACTATTGACTGGAGTTTTGGTGGTCCTCACCAGGCTCACAAAGCCCTGGAAGCAATGTACAGTAAACCCTGTGATTGCAAGGGTGGTGTGATGAATGGCAGAGCCTTACTTAATGGTGAGATTTGGAGTCCCAACAAGGCCTATGCTCAAGTTGAGTTTGGCGATACATGGGCATATAGAGCCCTACAACCTTCAGGGAGTACCCCATGTTTAGAATGGCATTGTGTAACCAAGCCTAAAATGATTCCTTATGTAAATGGGTGCCCCAGGTATTGCCCTTGTCATACCTATCAACAGGATGTGCATAGAAGTTGCTATAGGGTTGTGCAACAATGTACTGGAAAAGATAACATCACCTATTTCACTGCCATATTGAACCAAGTCAGGGAGGAGATGAGGATAGACGATTGGTTCCACAGTGTGCCAACAGGAGTCCATGGATCTTAATTACTCCAAGCCCCTTGTTCAGGGATGGTAGGAAAGCCTGTATGCTGAAAAAAGGTACCTCCCATTCACCTCTCAGATGGAGGAGGGGTGCAGGATCAGGTCAGACAAGAACAGGTTAAACAATGCATTGAAGAGTTAATAGAAAAAAGAATACTCGTCCCTCAATTACCATCCTCTGGTTCTTCCTGATAGTAGAGGAAACTTTATTTTAGACCCCCAGACTGTAGATGTTATTACTGCCACTCATAGCCTCCTAAATGAAACCAACCCTTCCCTTGCAAGTGACTTCTGGCTCGCCTCTGACAAGGGCAGCCTGTTCCTCTGGAGCCCCCCCAACACCACTTATTCCACTGCTGAGGGGTCCTGACATTCAGCACCCGCTATGAGAGTGCAGTCTCTCTTCAAGCAAAATGTTACTTGTTTGACAAAACCCTACAAAAATGATAGCTCAGATCTACCTGTAGGGGTTGCTACCTTTGCCATTTGTGATTCAACAATTGACATCTCCACAGCTCTCTGCCCTGACAATAACACTGTTTTCTTATGCAAGAATAATAAAGCCTATACGTTCTTGCCCACAGATTGGACTGGGACCTGTGTACAGGCAACTCCCTGATGTTAGCATCATTCCAGGGTATGAGCCAGTCCCAATCCCCAGCTTTGACTTAATGGATGGAAGAATGAAGAAAGCCATTCAGTTCATTCCTCTGTTAGTGGGAATTGGACTGACTGCTTCCATAGGCGCTGGGTCAGCTGGTTTGGGTGTTTTATTATATAAATACAAGAAACTGTCCCAGCAGTAAATTAGTGATGTACAATTGCTTTTGAGCACCATCAATGACCTCCAAGACAAGCTCAATTCCTTAGCAGAAATAGTTCTCCAGACCCAGAGGGGATTAGACCTCTGAAAAAGGAGGAATCTGCTTAGCCCTACAGGAGAAATGCTGTTTTTACACTAATAAATCAGGCATTGTTAAAGGAAAGATTAAAAAATTGCAAAAAGATCTTGAAAAAAGGAGATGAGAATTAAGAGAATCTCCTTTATGGAATGGGTTTAATGGTATGCTCCCCTATGTGCTTCTCTTACTGGGACCCTTTGCTACCCTTTTGCTCCTTGTCACAATAGTACCCTGTATTGTTAACTGATTACCGGCCTTCATCAAGGAATGTGTAAGTGTGGTTCAGGTCCTGATGCTCCAGAGGCAGTATCAATCTCTCTCTGAGATTGATCCACAATGTTAGGGTTAAAATTGGAGCACAAAGAAAAGGGGGGATGAGAGCCCACCTGAGAATGAAAACAACTTAAAAGAAAAACAGCTGTGACTATTCCCATCCTTGAATTTAAAGCCAGAGGCATATGGCTCTCAAATGGGAGGATGAACTGCTCTGAGATAGCCTTGAATTAAAGCCAGAGGCAGGTAGCTCTTGAAGGGCAGGGTGAGTTGTTTTGAGAAAACTCACAAATGGCCAAAAACTGCAAACAACTAGGCGTAAACTATCTTCATGCTATTCTTGCTGACCAGACAATGTATAGAGCAAAAGTGGCCAGATTTTTAAGTATAAAACCCCTGTGCTTTGCATGCTTGGGGCCATCTCCTGCCTTTTGAGGGGTGACCCTATCGCGATTGAAATAAAAAAAAAATGCTCTTGCTTTTGCATTGAGTTGTGGTCTGTGGGAATTCCTGAGAAGAGTACGATCTTGAACTCCTGAGCTGTAAGACCCCAGGTCTTTTACAGGATAAATATAAAAGAAGGAAGTGGGTGAAATAACAGTAAATTTTTGAAAGAGTTTTAAGCAATCATACTGTGAATTATCTACATAAATCCTTATAATACATGTAAGTACATGCATGAATATAAACATGTTGCAACCTAAATGCTTTTAATAATGCACATAGATAAGTATAGTTCACCACTGACCAAGGAAGCTTTTCCTTGAACCACAGTCATGACTGAAAACCACAACCAATCACAAGGCAGAATTCTGGAGAACAGTCACATCTGATACATCTACAAAACAATTCCCAGATCTAAGACTCAGTGATCATGCATAACAGGAGGTAACTATATATATATATATATATGGCAAAGGATCAGAGTATGGTCTGGTAATGTGTCTCCTAATAATACCAGAAGTTACACCCATAAGATGGACCAATATAAAAAAAAAAAAAAAAAAAGGCTTACCAATATACCTGTATAAAAACAAACTAAAAATTGAAAATGCTAATAGACATGCAAAACTGGTCTAGGAAGAAACCGTTGTCCTTAATCCTACACAAAAATCTGCAGGGAACTAATAAATGCTGAGAGTATGAGAAAAAAAAAATCTTTCCAAGAAAGAGCATAAAATCATTTAGTTATCCAATACCAAGCAATCAACCCTGAAAACATGCATGGAAGTAACATTATTGAACTGAGTAACTTTATTAAGAGCATAATACAAATTTGAAAAAAGAAGATGAATTTGAAAGAGAAATAGGAGAGGTCTGTGGGAAGGTTTGGAGGTAAGAAAAGAGAAGGCACAAAATGATGTAATTATTAAATAACCTTAAAAATGAATTAAATATTAGCTCTTTAGGTCATGATTTTAAAATGCATCACTATTGTGTAGTATGCAAACATTAAACTTGCAGGTAGATAGATGGAACTAGAAAAAAAATCATGTTATATGAGGTAATCCAAACACAGAATTACAAATTTCACATATTCTCTGTTCTAAGTTTCCCAGCTTTAAACTGAATATGTGTGTACTCATATGTGAGTCTATATCCGGCAGTAATTAAAAAAAAAGAATGAAATAGTGACCATTTCCAAGTTGAGAATGGAAGTGTGTGGGGGCAGTAGGAAGTAGAAAGGTATAGAGATTTGAAAGAGGAAATGGGAAAAACTTGAAGGGGGTGTAATAATTTCGGAGGTAAGACAGAAAGAAATACAAAAGGGAAGATGGTAAAATAACAATAAGGATGTCTGAAAAAGTAATATGGAATCATACTAGTAACTATCTAAGATATGTACAATCCGTGTAAGCTGTTGTATAAAACTAAAATGTAGTGTCAATGAAATTTTGCCATCTGTGATGACAATTGTCCCTCCATCTAACAAAAACTCCAACACCAGGCATGAGAAGTCAACTTTTGAGTTACTGGGAAGGGTTTTCTAAGAGAATCCTCAAGAATCATATGCTACTACCTATCTGAACTGAAAACTACAGTCCATTTCCAGCCTGAAAAGATGCTGTTTGTTTGGTCTGAAATACCTGAAAATAACAGGATGCAGAATGAGGAACTAGGAAAATGAAGATGTGATGTGCTAACTCTTGAACTTTGAATTTCCACCAACTGCCAGCTTCTTGGAATATAACCTTATAGTTTTCCTCAAGTGCCTGCTTTTTCAACAGTACATAACACATTGAAGACATGGCATGTATGCTTGTGGGTGCTCGCGTCCCACTTAACATTCAGCACAGTCCTGTCCAAAAGCTCCAATACCCCATCCACCCTCTTAGGAGCTGTCCAGGCTTTAAATCTATCTACCGCATTTCAGCTCCACTTCTAGTCACTCACGTTGTATTATAAGTGCCTCATAGACAAAAAAAAAAAAAAAAAAAATCTGTTTATCTTGTACGACTGCGCTCACGACAGAGCACTGAACTCATGATGAAATATCCCAGACACGGAAATTCTTAAAGCCAAGCACGCCATAGCCAGGGAACTACAAATAATCCCAGAGTGCATTGTGCCGGCTGGGAGCCTCTGTGAGAACTGCCTCAGAGCGAAGACTTCTGGGATTGTTTGTAGTAACACAGCCAGGTCTCACTGTATCATCCGGTTTGCCGAGTTGCAGATGCAGAAATACAATTCCCAGAATGCTGTACGCACTGCATTACACCCTCACAAGCCATCCTCCTCCTCCTTACTTAGCCTGGAGCTTTGTCAGGACCCAGAAGTATCCCGGGAAGCGCTTTCCTTGGGCCACAATGCACACTGCGTTTTCCCTGGTCCCTGGTGTTCTGTAAATGTCCCCTCCCTGCGCCCCTCGCAGTCTTCAGTATCAGTCGACTTTTGGAGCCAATTTGTGATGCCATCGCCCCGCCCCCTGGTACCGGAAGTAAACACACAGGGCTGCTGGAAGCCACTTGTGTGCAGGACAAATGTGCGCTTTGAATTGTCCTGATCAGACGCAGTCCAGCTCGTCCTTGGAGAAGGCATCCTGGGGTCCCTGCCTCTTTTTAAAATTGATTTCGAGTCTCCCAGTCAAATCAGGACTAGTCTTGGGAAGACAGAAACGCGCTCACATGGAAAATAAATTCTTTTTTAAAGATTAAAAAAAAAAAAAAACTGGAGGCAAGAGAGATGGCTCAGAGGTTAACAACGCTGGCTGCTCTTCTAGAGGTTCTGAGTTCAATTCCCAGCAACCACATGGTGGCTCACAGACATCTGTAATGGGATCTGGTGCCCTCTTCCGGTGCACAGGCAGAATGCTGTACAAGGAATGAATGGATGAATGAATAGATGGATGGATGAATCTAAAAAAAAAAAAAAAAAAAAAAAAAAAAAAGCCGACGTTTGTCATCGCAACAGCCAGGGCTCTGTGACACAGAGAATCCTTCTTTTACCACGGTGCCAGGTTCCATCCCAGGGACCACACGGTGGCGCTCAAACCATCTGTCAAGAAATCTGGTGCCCTCTGGTGGTGCACACGTGTCACTTAATAACTAGCTTTATATATATGATGTTTTCATTTAATACTATGTATTTATTTCAATTTAATAAGAACAGACGAAGGTGTGTCTTGAGAGCAGGCTTCCCAGAGTACTGTGGAGTCAGGACGCAGGAGGTCTCTGTGCTAGATCAAAGCAAGGCCTTGGGCCACCCAACCTGTGTCCATCCTCCAGTACTCTCCCCAACCTGATGGTAAGATTCTGTTGCTGAGGACAACACCTTCACAAGTCATTGGACACAGCGAATCTCAGCTGGCACCTACCGAGAACCTTCACTGCTGTTTTCGATACTGGAACATATGCTGCATGCCACCAGAAGAGAAAGGTGCACACCAACCCAGCCATACACCCTTCACTCTCCAACAGTGACCTGCCTACAAGATTTGCTGGTGTGCTTGTGGCATAAAGATCACGGAAGTGACCAACTAATATCTAGTTGGGTTTCAGGAGGCCCACTCCCATGAGAAGGAACCTTGATTCAATACTGCTTGAGTAGCCAGGAGCCAGAGTATACAGAGGCCAAGGACATAAGAGAAATCTAAATGTTGCAGTTGTGCTAAAGGAGTGCAGCCATACTCACATATTGGTGCCTTGCTAAGCCATCATTGGAAACTTCGTCTGGCAACAAATGGGAATAAATACAGAGACCCACGTCCACCCGATATGCAAACAGTGAGAGGCCATGGACCATTCCACCCTAAATGAGATGTCTGCAAGAAACCCTAAGCCCCTAAGGGCTCAAGAAACTCTGTGTGCAGAGTGTAAGCGCCAGAGTGGATGAAGGACACAAGGGTAACAAGGCCTTGTAAACACAGCAGGACCAACACACATATGAATGCACCCTGACCCACAAGCTAGCTTTTCTTTCACTTTCCCCTGTTGGGGTTGCCTCGACAGGCAAAGAGTATGTGTTCGGTCCTGATGCCACTTGATATGCTGGGGTGGGTGGGTATGCACAGGAGAGGCAGGGTGATCCTCTTTTCTGAAGAGCCAGGTGAGGGATGATAGTGGAAAAAAAGGGAGGGTACGACTGGAAGGAGAAGAAGGGGAGGTCTAAGTCAGGGATGTAAAACGAATAAATAAAAATTTAAAAAATAAAAAAAAAATGAGGGGGCAGGAGAGATGGCACAGAGTTTAAGATCACAAGCTGCTCTTCCAGAGGTCCTGAACTCAATTCCCAGCACACATGGTGGCTCATAACAATCTATAGTGAGACCTGGAACCCTCCTCTGGTGTGCAGACAGAATAGTGAACAAATAATAAACAAAACTTCCATAATAAAGAGAACTACACCATGAATCATAAATAAATAAAGTTTCCTCCAAAAAGAACACTCATTCCCTTTTTAATAATAATAATAATAATAATAATAATAAATGAAAATCTTAGTTTTCTTCAAGGGACTCTCACTGAGGCAACAAACCAGACTAATGTGTAGGTCCCATGAGAAGCAATAGATGGCAACAGAAAAACTCAAGGGTATACTTGTGGGTTGTCAATGCTGCCTCTTCAGGCACCAGGCATCCACCTGGTACACAGGCACACCTATCCATGCAGGCAAAACAGTCATACGTGTAAAAATAAACAAATAGATGGGATTTACACTTCTTAGAAGAAGGGAAAAAAGCACAAGGGTCCATTAGTAAGTAAAGCTAGTTCATTGCACACACAGCCCTGGCTTAAATTTATATATTCCCAGTTTAAATGTGTCCAGTTTTAATTCCCCTGCTCAGCCAGGGTCCAGCCAGTCCCTGCTCACTGCAGAAGGAATCCTGGGGTCCCTCCCCCCCTTTCTTTTAGTGATTGCAAACTCTCCCAGTCAAAACAGAGCTGGTCCCAGGAAGGCAGACAGAGATTATAAATAATTCTTAAAGTCTATAACAAGAAGCCAGGTGTGGTGTCTCATGCCTGTGGCTGTCAGTGGGGCAAGCAGAGGCTGGTGTGAGTTCCAGGCCATCTGGGTTTGCAAAACGAGTTCAGGACATGCAAGGCCACAAGAGAAACCTCTCTCCAAAAGGAAGGGTTTGCACCCCTGCCAGCTCTTCACACTCACATGTCCCAAGTCATAAAGTATGACTTCAACCAGGCTATAAGAAAGTCCTGCCAAGCACAGTGCACACACCTTTAATCCCAACACTCCGGAGGCAGAGGCAGGTAGATGTCTGTGAGTATGTCTGGGAGTTCGAGGCCAGCCTGGTATACAATGAGGCCTGGACATGAAACAGGCTACACAGAGAAACCCTGTCTCAAAAACCCAAATTAATAATAATAATAAGATTGACATTAAAAAAAAATCAGAGCCAGGCCTGCTGGCACATTGCCAGGTTCCTTTCACAAGGAAGGCACACAGTAGAGTTTATGGAAAAAATAGCAAATGGAAGAAAGATTTGAAACTTCATTTTATTTCATTTTTAAAATCTCAATTACATTAATTCTTAGTGGATTTGAGAGTCCAAAGACTTAAAATCAGTGGGTATTGTTTTAAAGTTTAAAGCAGAAGCATGAATAAAGGCTAGTTAGTTGGAAACATGTCCAGCCTCCTTCAGGGAAGAACTAGCCTTAATGCCCTGAGGAGACAAATTAGCCTTAATGCATTCTTTACTGCCCACTAATTATACAGTTGCTAGGAAACTGGCCCATAGGACCAGGCCAGAACTGTTTGTAGTCTTGGTGCCCAAAGTGGACCAATCATTTCAAAATTCAGTTTCCATTACACAATCATGTAACGCCAAAACATGTAAGTCCCTGCTTGCAGTTTTGCCCCATAAAAACCTTGCTTCCCTAGATCTCAGGGCTACATTCCTCTCCTGCATCCTTAGGATGTTTGTGTCCCATGTCCGTACATGTATACAATTTTAAAAACCTCATGTATTCTTAGCAGAGTGTATCTCTGGTCTTTTAGGGTTCCCGAACTGGGCATAACAGTTTCACTCTGAATAAGACCATTAGTAATTTATAAACATCTCCCAATGACAATAAACACTTGTAGCCACAGAAAACAACCAAAAACCTACCCAATCCCCCTTAAAGAATATAGGACATCATTCTCATTGATTTCTTCTAGCTGACATTTTGGACATGCAGAAATCCTGTTGGGGACCCAAAGAAAACTGGGAAAATGTTTAATTAAGTAAGCTATATTTGTGGTCCAGTCTTTGAATGTTGAGAAAATAATAAGAGTTAATAAAAGTCCTATTTAGATCAGTCTAAATTGCTGGACAAATTAAGATTTGTAGCTTTCTTCAAAGCTCTCTTGGGAACAAGTCATGATGAAAAACAGCAATTGAAGCAGTTGAGGCAGGAACAAGCAGAATTCTGGAACATGCAAGATACAGAAACAGATGTGTCAATGTCTCAGCATGCTGGAAGGAGGATTCTGTCAGGTTTGGTCCAGCATCTCCAGTATTCACTCCTTTTGTTCTTCAAACATATAATTTCTCACAAGTATAACACAGTTCTAAAATTATAAATGTATGAGATGTTCAGAATGAAATTAAACTGTAAACCAATTTTATCAATGCCAATTAAAAGAATGGCATAATAAATATTGAGGCTATTATAGCCAAGGAATTGTTGGCCATGCACTGCTGAAATTCCGCTAGAGACATTTTTTATGTCTCAGTCAGTTTTAGAATTGTTCCCATGTGAAGGGATTATCAATTTTTATTACCTGTTTAGTTTGGTCTTCTTGATTTCTCTCTTCTTCTGTGTGACCAGTGTTTTCAGGTGGTCTTCCTCTGTGATATCTGATTTTTATTAGTTTTGAAGGAACCAATAATTTCTCTTCTCCTGTATGAACATATGAAAAACCTCTTCCCCAGTGTGTAACACATTCCCTACTGTCCATTGTGAAGTTAGGATATCTTTGAAATATATAGGCTGAAATAATTCAGCAGTTTTATTTTCTATAACCCAGTTTTTTTTGCAGCTGTTGTTTGTGTTCATTAACATGTAAGAAATTTAAGGTCAATAAAGCATTCTGTAATCGGTCTCTGGGGGGGTGTTAATAACCTTCTCTGTTAGTTAAGCATGTCCCTTAAAGTATGATTCAATTTTTCAATGACTGCTTGACCAGCAGAATTGTGAGGCATACCTGTTACAGGATTTATCTTATAATATGTAAGAAAATCTTTCCATTTTATTAGAGAAATATGCTGTAGCATTATCAGTCTTAATTTGTATAGGAATAATCATAACTTGCATCAATTCTAATAAATGCATAATAACTGAATCAGCCTTCTAAGAACTTATGGCTTTTGTTCATTGGAACCCTGAATATTTGTCTATAGTATGGTGCACATATTTCAGTTTACCAAACTCTATAAAATAAAACACGTGATTTGCCAAATTTCATTTGTTTGGTTACCATTAGAGTTACTTCCTGCAGGTAGTGGAGTTTAGTTATATAAAGAACAAATGGAACATTTTCACACAATTTCGTTGGCTTGTTGCCAAGTGATAGAAAACTCTCTTTTTAAACCTTTGCTGTCAACATGGTCTTTTTAAAATGAAATTCTGAGGCCTCTAACACGTTTCCTGTCAATAGTTGATCAATTTCATCATTGCCTTGTGCTAGAGGGCCTAGTGGACCCATATCAGATCTAATCTATGTTATATACAATGGATTATTTATGTTTCTGATTAATCCTTGTAATTGAAGAAACAGTGAAGTTAAGTCCAAATTATCCTGAATTAGATCAGAAGTTTCTATATGTAGAACAACACTTTCTGCATATTGAGAGTCAATGACTATATTAAGAGATTCTTGAAAACTTGATAACACCAACATAATTGCATATAATTCTGATTTTTGAACTGAATCATAAGGACTCTCCACCACTTTACTCAGATTTTCTGACTTACAACCTGTCCTTTTAGATTTATTGGCATCCGTATACAATGTGGGCGCTCCAAAAATTGGAGTTCCTTTTATTATACGAGGGAGAATCCAATTGTTTCTTTTTATAAACTGAAGTGACTTGATTTTTTGGTATCTGTTGCTAATTTCTCCCAAAAACTCACAACAAGCTCTTTGTCAATATCAATTCTCTGCCCATAATGATACAATCTCAGCATTGGTAAAGGGCATCACAATTTCAGCTGGATCTATTCCAGCCTACTGATGAATTCTCATTTTTCCTTTTAGGATCAATTCAGGAACTTTTCCATATAGGTTTTTAATTTTTAATTTTGTTTGTGTGCCAAAAATATCCATTCTAAGACACAGTCCACCTTCTGCATAAGAATTCCTGTGGGAGAATGAGTGGAAAACAAGATAACCAAAATACAGGCCCTCTTTGGATCAATATGGTCTATATGTGCATCTTGTAATTTCCTTTCTACCAGAGCCAATTCACTTTCATCTTCAGTTGATAATGTTCTTGGACTTTTAAAGTCCTTATCATCCTCTAAGTTTTGAAATAAGTTATTTAGCTCTTGAGTAGTTAAACCAAATGTAGGCTATAGCCAGTTAATATCTCACAGCAATTTTTGAAAATCATTGAGAGTTTTTAATTGGGTTCTTCTAATTTGAACTTTTTGTGGTGGAGTTTTCTATAGACCTATTTTGTGTCCTAGGTAATTAATAGAATCTCCTCTTTGTACTTTTTTGGGAACAATCTCTAAACCCCAACAAGGCAAAGTTCTATTTATTTCATCAAAAATATTTTCTAATGTTTTTCTATCTGACTCAGCTAATAAGATATCATCCATATAGTGGTAAATTATGTATTGAGGAAACTGCTTATGAATTATCTCCAACAGCTTAAATTATCTCCACCTCTTAAATTGGCTAATTTGGGTGTCAGAATTTAGGAGTGATAATTGTGACATCAGCCCCAGTACCCACCATGTCTTCAATTTAATATTATTTAAAATTATCTTCAACTTTGCCCTATGATCATTTGATCATTTATAGAAGTTTGCCAATATATTTGTTTTTTTATCCTTTCCTGTTTTTTTTTTTCAATTTATTTATTGATTTATTTTTATTTACCTATAAAGCCTACCCTGGCCTCACTGTTGAAGTTTTTAATGCTTATTCCCAGAGCAGTGGTGTTTAACTTTCTTGTGGAGGAGTATCCCTGTCCTGTATTGGGGCCTGAGAAAGGCCCCTTCAGGCATTTTTTGATAAATGATTACCCCACTTATCTGTACTCTACATACACTAATCCAATGTCAACCCTTGCCACATCTTCCACATATTCTAGAAAGTATAGACTCCCTTTTTGAATTATTTTGTTTTTCTGGTAACTCCATTTGCCCATCAAAGTTAAGACATTTCCCAATATCTTTAGAGGTAGCTTCTCCTATCAAGGAAAAATTGGGTGATTGAGGTCTGATGTCAATTGTATTTTAACCCATTTGTCTATTTGTGCATACCTTGCCTTGAATGGCTGTATTACCTCTTTGCATTCAAAATCTTTGCATTTTCAAAAGCTTTTCTAGCTAGTGGATCTGATATACTTGTAACCCTAGCTGAAGTCAATCTTTGCAAAACATTAATGAATGTTTCACTTGGAGCTTGTATGACCTGAGAGAATGGCTCAAGACTTCTTTCCTGATTCCTCAATCTTGTCCCAGGTTATTTATGGCTGCTAGGTGACAGAATGTTAAGGTTTCTTCATTATATACAGCTTATATATCTGTGTCAGCCTATTAGCCATCACTAAGCAGGTGTTCCTTAAAAACACCAACAGCCCTGGTTCTATTTTTGTATGGTATCTCTCTAGCCTCTTCTCTTCACCATGATAGCCATTGTAAATATGGCTCAGGTTCTTTTATTGCCTTTGCCATATCCTCCCAGTCCTTTGGGATTACTATACTGATTGGCCAGGAAGTCAGCATTTGTTTAACAAATGGTGAATGCATTCCAAAATTGGTGACAATTTCTTTAAATTTTCGCAGGTCTAGCACTTCCACAGGGTGCCATTCAGCCTCATGGTAATCCTGTGGGTGATCATCTGCTGGTCTCTGTTGTACACTGACTGGATAAGCTAACATTTGTTTTCTAACCAATTTTGTTTGGCTTTCTTTATTATTATCTTTTGCATCTTCCTGAGTATTACTTAGTATTCTAAACTCTTTTTTTAAGGTCTGTACCCATATTTTACACCCATCTCTCTATTTTTTGTTTTGTTCAATAATCTCTTGAATGTCTTGTTTTATGCCTTGCTTCTAACTTTTAATTTTTTCTTTATATTGTTCTACTTGTTCTTTGTGTTTTCCAATATATTTTCTAAAACCTCTGCCCTCTTTTCCTGTTGTTTATCATATTCTGTATGTTTTTGTATCTCTTGTTTTATGTCCTGTTTCCAACCTTCATTTTTTTCTTCATATTGTTCTACTTGTTCTTTGTGTTGTTCCAGTATCTTTTCTAAAGCCTTTGCCTTTGAGAACACATAAATGGCTAAATCAATTTTTAAAGTTAAATTGAGGAATATGAATGTAACCATGGTCATAATTTCTAAACTTTCCTTTATTTCTGTCTTAAAACTGTAGAAGAGATTATCAGCCAAGTTCAAAGAAGTCTGTTTTATCTCTCATCCTGTTAGAATGTAGTGACAACCAGTTTTGTTCAGTCTCACATCTGCCCACAGTAGGCTGTCTTTTGCTCTGAGGCATGTTTAAGAGTCTCTTTTAAAGAGCCAGTAATTTATCTGGGAGTTTTTAGGTTTAAAGTTTGGGTTGTATCGCTGAGAGCTTATTCCTCTCCCCCAACAAATTAAATTAAAGTAGGATTTAAAGGGTGTGGATACTTAGATTAGTTGAGTGCCATTTGTTGTAGATTATTAATATTTACTATTGATAAATCTTTTGGTTAAGCATTGGTTATTCCTAAACAGCTGTATAACCAAATCACCACACAGAGATTTGGATTTAATTAATTAACCTAGAGCACAATGTTGGCTAACAGTTACTCCATCCTAAACCTCCAAGCCCACAGAGTTTCCTATGATTCAGATTCACCCATCATACTTGCTTTTTGTGATATTTTAGTTCCAGTTAATTTCTGCATGTGGTGCCAAGCCCTCTCCTGCAGATTCTCCTCCTCTCCACTCCTGTCTCCTTCCTCTTCCTCCCACTCTGGACCAAGATGTCTTACCTTATCCTCTCCATTACTCAGTATTGGGGTGGTTGTTTTAATTGACAATATAGAGAACAAATGGTGGCATGTTTATGCAAACTTGAGACAGGTGATGCTTAGAAAAAGTATCACAATGCAATATTTGCATTGAAAACAGGCAGTGGAATAGAGAAAGCAGCATTTGAATGAACAAGGGTAAATTGTATACATCCAAAAAAAGAACATTATACCAATATAATCCCTTGTATCATATTAGAAAAACATGGTCTAAAGATAGACCTTAATAGTAACAAAAATAGTAAACAGCCTGCATATGCATGGAAAGTGCTGGATTATGGAAGAAATAAACTAATTAGACTTTCTAGAATTTAACAAAAATGAAGGCACAACTTACCCAAACTAATGAGACATAACTAAAATAAGCTGAAGAGGAAAGTTCATAGAACTAAGTGCCTTCATAAAGAAATCTGAGGCATCTCAAATCAACATAACAACACACGTGAAAAACCTAGTCAAAAGGAAGCAGAAATACACAAGAGGAGTAGATGGCTAGAAATAATCAAACTTAGGGCAGAAATCAATAAATTAGAAACAAAGAAAACAATTCAAAGAAGAAACAAAAGCAAGAGCTGGTTCTTAGAGAAAATGATAAAGATAGACAAACCTTTAGCATAACTAACTAAAACACAGGGAGACACTATACAAATCAGCAAAATCAGAAAATAAAAGGGGGTATAATTACAGACACTGAGGAAAATCAAAGAATCATTACATTTCACCTTAAAACTCTATATGCCACAAAACTTGAAAATCTAAATGAAATGGAATATTTTCTTGCTAGATTCCAGTAATCAAAGTTGAATCTGGATCAGGTAACTAAATTAATAGACCTACATGCCCTTTTGAAACATTCACCAAAAGTCTCCCTACCAAACAAAGCCCAGGGCCTGATGGTTTTAATGCAGAATCTACCAGACCTTCAAAGAAGAGGTGACGCCAATACTCTTCAAACTATTTCACAAAAAATATAAAGAAGGAACATTACCAAACTCATTCTATGAGGCCACATTCACCTTGATACCTAAATCTCACAAAAGCTAAATAAAGGCAGGGATACACTAAGAAAGATAATTTCAGAACATTCCCTCTTATTAATATTGAAACAAAAATACTCAATAAAATACTCACAAAATGAATCCAAGAAAACATCAAAGATCTCATCTACCATGACCAAGTGGCTTCATCCTAGGCATGCAGGGGAGATACAATATATAGAAAACCATCAGTGTAATCCACCACATAAACAAACTGAAAAAGAAAAAAACACATGATCATCTCAATAGGTGCTGAAAATTATTTAATAAAATCCAAGCTCAATTAATATTTAAAGTCTTGGAGATATCAGAGATAAAAGGCACATGCCTAACACAGTAAAGATAATATACAACAAGCCTATAGGAAACATCAAACTAAATGAAAAGCAATTTAAATCAATCCCACTGAAATCAGAGACAAGTCAAGTTTGTTCACTCTCTCCTTTCTCTTCAACATAGTTCTGGAAGTTCTAGCTAGAGCAGTAAAAAATCTAAAATAAACCAAGGGGATACAAAGCAGAAAGGAAGAAGTCAAAGTATCACTATTCACAGATGATATGACAGTATACATGAGTGACCCTAAAAATTCTACCAGAGAACTCCTACAGCTAATAAACACCTTCAGCAAAGCGGTGGATATAAAGTTACTAAAAAATATCTGAATCCCTCTTGTATATAAAAGACAAGAGGGCTGAGAAAGAAATTAGAAAAAAACAACAACAACAACCTTGCAATAGCCACAAATAACATAAAGTACACTGGTGTGACTCTAACCAAGCAAGTGAGAAATCTGTATAAAAAAAACCTTCAAGTCTTTGAAGAAAGAAATTGAAGAAGATATCATAAAATAGAATGATCTCCCATACTCACGGATCAGTAGGAATAACAGCAAAAGATCCATCCTACCAAAAGAAATGTAGAGATTCAATGCATTTCGTTCAAAATACCAACACAATTGTTTACAAACCTTGAAAGAACAATTCTCAACATCACATAAAAACACAAGAAAGCCAGAATAGTTAAAAGAATCCAGTACAATTAAATACTTCTGGAGGTATCTCCATCTTGTATCTCAAGCTATACTACAGAGAAATAGTAAAAACGGTTTGGTACTGGCGTAGAAACATACAGGTGGATCAGTGGAATTGAATCAAAGACCCAGAAATAAACTCACATACCTACAATGCCTGATTTTTTACAAAGAAGCCAAAACCATTCAATGGAAAAAAGAACATCTTCAACCAATGGTGCTTGTCTAACTTTATGTCCACATTATAGAAAGATACAAAGAGATCCATACTTATCACCCTGCACATTAGCAAAGTCTTTGTGGATCAAATACCTCAACATAAAACTAACACTCTTAATCTGTTATTTAAAAAAGTGAGGGAGAGCCTTGAACACATTGCACAGGAGACAACTTCCTGAACAGAACACCAGCAGCACAGGCTCTAAGATCAACAATCAATAAATGGGACCTCATGAAACTGAAAAGCTTCTCTAAAGCAAAGGACATTGTCAAAATGATGGCTTACAGACTGGGAAAGGATCTTCACTAACTCTGCATCTGACAGAAGGCTAATACCAGAATATATAAAGAAACCAACACATCAAATAATCCAATTAAAATAGGGTTCAGAGCTAAACACAAATTCTCAACAGAGGAATATTGAGTGGTGTAGAAACACTTAAAAATGCTCAAAGTTCTTAAAAATCTGAGAAAAGAAAATCAAAATGACTCGGAGATTCCACCTCACACCCATCAGAATGGCTAAGATCAAAAACTCAAGGGACAACACATGCTGGAGAAGATGTGCAGAAAGGAGAACCCTCCTCCATTGCTGGTAGAATGTAAACTTGTATAACCACTTTGGAAATCAGTCTGGCGCTTTCTCAGAAAACTGGAAATACTGCTACCCCAAGATCCAGCTAAACACCTCCTATACATATATCAGAAAGATGCTCAAACATACAACAAGGGCATTTGCTGGACTATGACTATAACATCTTTATTCATAATAGCCAGTAGCTGGAATCAAACTAGATGTCCCTCAATGGGGGAATGGATACAGAAATTGTGGTAGATTTACACAAGGAAATAATACTGAGGTATTAAAAACAAGAAAATCATGAAATTTGCAGGCAAATGGATGGAACTAAAAATGATCACCCTGAGTGATGTATCCCAGAAGCAGAAATACATGTATGGTATATATTCACTTACAAGTGGATATTACCCATACAATATAGATTGGACATACTAAAATCTACAGACTTTAAAAAGCTAAAGTACAGGGAGAAACATAGGGAAGATGCTTAATTCTTATTCAGAAAAGAAAACAGGATAGATGCCTTAGAAGAGAGAGAACAGGATAGGAGCCTTCCATGGATGAACACTAAGTGACTCCACTCAAGAGGTGATTGAAGCAGATGCAGAGACCCACAGCAAAATTTTGTATAGAGCACAAAAAGTCTTATTGAAGAAGTGGGAGATAGAAGGACCTAAAGGAGTAAGGAGTCACACAAGGAGACCAACAAAGACAAAATAATCTGGGTCCTGGGGCCCTGCAGAGACTGATGCATCAACCAAAGAGCATGAGAGGACTTAGACCCCCTGCTCAGATGTAGCCCATAGACACTTCAGTCTCCTATGGGATTTCTAGTAAGGGGAGAAGAGACAGTGTCTGAACTCAGTTGCCTGATTCCTGATCACTTCTCACTGGTGGGGACAACTAGTAAGCCCACAGATGAAGAGGATACAGGGAGTCTTAATGGAAACTGATAGGCTAGGGACTGATAGGACCTTCCCTATCAGAGGACTACAGGAGAAGGATAGGGGGAGAGGGGGGAGGAATAGTGGGACATAGAGTAGATGAGGGAGGGGGCTACAATTGGGATACAAGGTGAATATATTGTAAAAATTAATGATAAACATGGGTGACAGAATGAAGCATAAATAAGACACAATTTACTGAGAAACACACACAAAAAATACTCACCATCTTTAATCATAGATCTAGCAAGAAAAAACAAAACCTAGGCAACCATTACCTCAAATGACAAATAATGTATGTTTAGTGTCCTTCTTGGTACTATAGTAAAAGAAAATGTGATAGGATGCATACAATATCATTGGAAATCTTTCTTCATGGACTGAACATGGAGTGAATTGTAGGAGTTGCGATGTTGATTTACTTTATCCCCACAGATCAGCAGGAGTGTATCTCTTGCTGAGTTCAAGAGTACCCAAACCTTGAGAGAAACCAGTGCCTGCCCATGGCAGTGACCTTCCTGTCCTTTGAGGATCCTCTGGGCTTGGCCCTGGCCTGCATGGCTCTGTGCTTATCTGTTAACACAGCTGTTATTTTTGGGATCTTTCTCAAGCACCATGACTCACCCATCATTAAGTCTAATAACTGGACTATAATAAAATGCCTTAGTGTCTTAAATGAAATTATTTACCCCTACTCTTAGTAAGTTTATATAAAATGTATATCTAACCATAACTAAAAGAGTTCTCCATTTAAACAATTTTATATCGATACACTATTTTAGAATAGAAACTACTTCTGAAAACACATTTTAGCCTCTTTTGGATATATGCCTAGGAGCGGTATGGCTGGATCTTGAGGAAGCACTATTCCTAGTTGTCTGAGAAAGCACCAGATTTATTTTCAGAGTGGTTGTACAAGTTTACATTCCCACCAGCAGTGGAGAAGGCTCAAGTACACAATAAGGACATTTGCTCAACCATATTTGTAGCAGCTTTATTTGTAATAGCCAGAAGCTGGAAACAGCCCAGATGCCCATCAACTGAAGAATGGATGCAGAAATTGTGGTACTTCTATACAATGGTATTACTCAGCAATTAAAAATAAGGAAATCATGAAATTTGCAGGTAAATGGTGGGACCTGGAAAGGATCATCCTGAGTGAGTTGTCCCAGAAGCAAAAAGACACACACAGTATATACACTCACTCATATAAACATACAACATAGGATAAACCCACTAAAATCTGTACATCTAAACAAACTAAGCAAAAGAGAGGGCCCTAACTAAAATGCTCAATCCCCATTCTGAAAGGCAAAGAGGATGGATATCAGAAGAAGAAGAAAACAGGAAACAACCTAGGAACCTGCCACAGAGGGCCTCTGAAAGCCTCTGCCCTGCAGACTATCAAAGCAGATGCTGAGCCTGATGGCCAACTGTTGGACAGAGTGAATGGAATTTTATGTAAGAAGTGGGAAATAGTAAGAGCTGGAGAGGACAGGAACTCCACAAGGAGAGCAACAGAGCAAGAAAATTTGAACACAGGAACTTCCCAGAGACTCATACTCCAGCCAGGAACTATTCATGGAGATAACCTAGAACCCCTGCACAGACGTAGCCCATGGCAGTTCAGTGTCCAAGTGGGTTCCATAGTAATGGGAAGAGGGACTGCCTCTGACATAATATGATTGGCCTGCTCTTTGATCACCTCCTCCTGAGGGGGGAGCAGCCTTACGAGGGCACAGAAGATGACAATGCATCCACTTCTGATGCGAACTTATAGACTAAGATCAGAAAGAAGGAGAGGAGGACCTCCCTATCAGTGGACTTGGGGAGGGGCATGCATGCAGAAAGGGAAGGAAGGGTGTGATCGGGAGGGGAGGAGTGAGGGGCTTATGGAGGGATACAAAACGAATAAAGTGTAATTAATAATAATAAGAAGAAAGACAGAAAAAAAGTGTTCTGTGTATATTTTTAAAATCTCAGTAACCAAAATGTTGTAATTTATGTAAGAAATATTAATTTATTTATATATTATTATTTATTCTTCCATCCTTTTTTCTTCCATTTTTCACCCTCCAGAATTTTAAGTAAATACTCTTTGCTCTTTTGAAAATTCAAGCCACTCTTTCATAAACTATTTTTATATGCTTAACATGTCAAATTTTGATTTGTAATATATTATGCTATATTATGATACCAGGAATATATAACAAACCACTGAATTTTATCAAGGGTATTTATTATAAATAGTATTACAGGAAAAGGAAAATGTGTAGAAATGAAATAGTATTCTTTTCAGTTGTTGTTAGGAGACAGTTGCATAAGTCTAGTCATCCCGGAAAAAAAAAAAACACATTTTTATTGATTATTACAGTTAATTCACTTTGTATACTGAATGTAGGCCTGTCCCTCACCTTCTGCCTGTCACAACCTACCTCCTTCTTCTCTCTCTATACCCCTCTCCTAGTCCACTTATAGGGGAAGTCCTCCTCCCCTACTATATTATACTAGCCTATCTTATTAGAACTCACTAGGAATGGCTGTACCTGCTTCTTCTATGGTCTGGCAAGGCTGCACCTCTCAGGAATAGGTGATCAAAGAGCCAGCCACTGAGTTCATGTCAGAGAAAGCCCTTGCTACCCTTACTAGGAAATCCACATGGAGACTGAGATACTTATGGGCTACATCTGAACAGGGGCTCTAGTTGTTCTCCATGCATGGTCCTTGGTTGGAGCAGGAACCCCAGGGCCCATATTTATTTTTGCTCTTTTGGTCTCCTTGTGGAATGCCTGGCCCATCCAGATCTTTATCTGCTGAATCTTCCAAATGATTCTGTGCTCTCTACCCAAAGTTTTGCTATCAGTCTAAGCATCTGCTTCAATACCCTCCTAGGTAGATTCTTTTAGAGGCCCTCTGTGCTAGGTTCCTGCCCTGTTCCCTGTCTTCTCACGTTAACAATGTCTATCCCATTTGCCTTTCTGAATGAGGATTAAGCATCTTCCCTATGGTCCTCCCTGTTGGTTAGCTTCCTTAGGACTATAGATTTTTGTATGCTTCATTCTATATTACATGACTAATATCAACTTGGAAGTGAGTATATACCATGTGTGTCTTTCTGAGTCTGATACCTCACTGAAGATGTTCTTTCCTAGTTTTATCCATTTGCCTGCTGATTTCCTTGTTAGTAAATACCGAGTAGTACTGCACTGTGTAAATGTGCCACAATTTCTATATCCATTCCTCAGTTGTGTGACATCATCTAGGTTGTTTCCAGACTCTGGCTATTATGAACAAAGCTGCTATGAGAATAGTTGAGCAAATGTCCTTGTTGTATGGTTGAGAATCTTCTGAATGTATGCCCATGGGTGGTATAGCTGAATCTTGAAGTAGCATTATTCATAATTTTCTGAGAAAGCACCAGTCTGATTTCCAAAGTGGTTGTACAAGTTTACATTTCCACCATCAATGGAGGAGGGTTCCCTTTTCTTCACATCCAATCCAGCATGTGTTGCAGATGATGTGATAGTACACATGAATAACCCTAAAAATTCACCAGGGAACTCCTACTACTGATAAACACCTTCAGTACAGTGGATGGATACAAAATTAAATATAAAATATATCTTAAGCCTTCCTGTATACAAAAGACAAAACTTTAAGGAAGATATGAGAAGATGGAAAGATCTCCCATGCTCCAAGATTGGTGGGATTAACAGTAAAAAATGGCCGCTCTACCAAAAGAAATCTGCAGAATCAATTGAATTAGTTCTATAGAGCAACAGTAATAAAAAATGGCATGAAACTGGCACCTGTACTTTAAATCTTAAAGGGGTGTGCATCTACTCATTAATCATTTTTATTAAATCATCAAGAAGCTGAGGGGAAAAAAACAAATATAGGAGAATCTCAGTTTTAGAGATTCTCAGTTTTAGACCCAGTTTGAGAGTACCCAGACTGCCAATGCTACCTTGGACTATTGTTTCAGCTCATCAGCCTTAAAACATCCCTGGATTTACTATTAATAGTGTACTTTTATTAACTTTAAATTGTTCTCTAAGATTTTTACACCAGAGCCATAAGCAAAAACATCTTCCCTGACCTTGTTAAACAATCTATTTTTCCAAATTCTTTCTAAGTATAATGGTGATTGCTAACAATCTACATCTATGGCTCCTTTCAAGGACAATGGTTAATTCATTAATCTGCTCCAGTAAACAGGTGGAAAGAGATCAAGCATTGTTAATTTTAAATGCCAGCGATATTGCCCAGTGATGGGCTAGAAGCCTCCTTATAGTTTTCATACTCCTCATGTTTTGAGGAATATGGGCATCATAAGGGCAACAAGCAGAGATATGCTACATAAGAGTTCAAAGTCCTCAGGAAAAGCAGTTCTTGGGATTATGCTTCTCCAAGACAAACTCATCGTGACTATGCTAACAGGAGAGCCATATTCCATGAGTTCTACAGCTGTGCTGTTGCTGCTGCATGGCTCTTGACAGGACCAGGTAGCCAAAATAGTTTGCCTATATATGGATGGGGGGGGGAGTAAGGTTAGTTCAGGCCCTGGGAAGGAGAATGCAGGGCATTTCATGGGCTAAACTATCCTGGAGAAACAGATAACATGGAAGGACTGAAGGATTGCTGGGAGAAAATGGCAGGTAGATTTTATTTGATATGTTAACTAGGAACCTCTGCCATTAGTTCCAGGTTTGAATCCTACTTCTATGGTAACCTAAACTTCAGAGAGAGAATCATGGTCTCCATTGGATAATGATCTTCAAGTGAGCTCACAGGGAAGAAAGGTGACAAAGACAAAGATTCTGTCTTTCTTTTCTTTCTATATATCTTCTTCTCTTTGAGGGAGGACAGTTACCCAAACTAGACTCAAATTTTTGCTTTTTTGTTTTGTTTTTCTTACTATGTTTTATTTTATTTTATTAATTGTTTTTATTTTTCACAATTTATTCATTATATATGCTGATTGAAGGTCACTCCCTCAATTCCTACTGGTCCCACCCTCCCTCCATATTCTCCCATCCCCTTTCCCTAGACCACTCAAAACGGGAGTTCCTCTCCTCTGCCATCAACCCATACATTATCAGAACAGTACTCAGCTATTAAAAACAGAGAAATAAAATGTCTGCTCTTATTTCTTTTCCATAGGCCACTGTACTCACATTAGAAGATTTCATACCAGGAAGCTTGCCTGCAACCTTACCTTGAATAAAACACTAAGTATAATTCATTTTAAAGAGTCCTACTCCAAGACAGTGTTGATTGACCATCTCACATCCAGAAACATGTGAACTTTGAAATGCTATGATGTCTGAAACATTTTATCACAGGCATTTCAGAGAATGTGATTCTCTTGCTACCTGGAGGGCTGTTGCCTACCAGCCCAGGAAGTCATGAGGGACAGAAGATGAGTAGTATAAAGCTTGGAAAGCCCGCAAGCATAACAGTGCACAGCCACTCTTGGATACACCTCAGAAAGTAAGTTCAACTTTAATTCTAGAAAAGAGAAAACAGAGGCTTATATCCCTTGGTGAGTGCCCGCGATGCTCCAAGTATAGGTGTAGATAATTGTTTAATACTAGGCAATTCAAGGATGCTCAATTTGCATTAAACAGCACATTCCTAGTATATGAATAATAAGAAGAACACAGAACCAAATTATCCTATATTTGAAGGGAGGGGAGAGTTATCAGGGATCTGTGTCAAAGGACGTCTATCAAATTTGATTGGTGGTGTTGATGTCTAAAGACACTCTCCAGATGAAGTCAGGCAGAGAAAACTCACCCTTGACATGATTGCACATCTAGGCCAGAAGCAGGGTCATACATGGAAAAGAAAGCCTCCTCCCTCATATCTCAAAATTTAGTGTGGGTTGTGATGTTTATCAATAGTACCCCTGGAACAATAGGTATATGTACACAAAGAAACTTCTACAGGCTAGCACTGTTGTGATACTCTCAGAGAACTTCCTGGCTGGTGTTAGTTCACCATTCCCTACATATCCATCTACTGGACTAAAAGTTTCTTGTGTAAAGTGAGGCAATTGAAAACAGTAAATATTGAGAATCAGGATTATCAATAAGTCTTCCGTAAACACCTTATTATATAATACTGTTGCATGTAATTGATATTCACCATTCATTGTATTTTTTTTAAAAATAAGTTTATTTAATTTAACTGCCAATCGTTGTCCCCCTCCCTTCTCTCCCCCAGTATTACCCTCCATTCCTATTGCCCCTATTCCCTTTCCTCTTCAGAAACGGAGGTCATTTCCATTGAGCTAGTTTTACAGTTCTGTTGGATCTCAGTGAACCAAACTACAGAAAGGCCTTTCCACATTGCTTATAGTCACAGAATTCCTCTCCAGTAAGGATACTTTTATGATGAGGATGACTCTATATTTGTGCAAGGCCTCACCATTTTAACACATTCATGAGTTTTTCCTCTATTATGAATCCTTTCAAGATGATGAAGATTATACAAATGTGGAATGGTTTCACCATGGTAAAAGCACTCACAGGCTTTCTATCCACTAGGATTTCTTTCATGAGTGTGAAGATGATTCTGCAGTCCAAAAGTTTTTTCACATTGGTTACAGTCAGACATCTTTCCAGTATGTGTTATTTTATGTATTAGGAGATGTTATGTGCAAAGGCTTTGCCACATAGTTATATTCATATGGTTTCCCTCCAGAATGTGTTGTTGTCTTAGGAGATGATTGTTACATGCAAAGGCTTTATCACACTAATTACCTTCACCAGGCTTCTCTCCACCGTGTGTCTTTTCCTGTTTCCGGAGACTACTCTGCTGTGAAAAGGCTTTATCACGTTGGGTATATTCATAAGGTTTCTTTCCGGTATGTGATCTTTTATGTCTTATGAGATTACTGTTTTCTGCAAAGGCTTTACCACACTGGTTACATTCATAAGGTTTCTCTCCAGTATGTATTCTTTTATGGCTTATGAGAGCACTGTTTTGTGCAAAGGCTTTACCACACTGGTTACATTCATAAGGTTTCTCTCCAGTGTGTGTTCTTTTTTTTTTTTTTTCCATAATTTTATTTTTCTCATTAGTTACATTTTGTTAATTCTGTATCCCAGCTGTATCCCTCATTCCCTCCCCAATCCCACCCTCCCTCCCTCATCTCCTCCCTGTCCCTTTCCAAGTCCACTAATAGGGGAGGACCTCCTCCCCTTTCATATGACTCGCTTTTGTCAGGTATTTTCCAGACTGGCTGCAAAGTCCTCCTCTGTGGCCTAACAGTAATGCTCCTCCCTTGGGAGGTTGGGAGGTCAAAGAGCCAGTCATTGAGTTCATGTTAGAAATAGTCCTTGTTCCCCTTACTGTGGGAAACCAATTGATTACTGAGCTATCACGGGTCACATCTGAGCAGAGGTTCTAGATTTTATCCTCTCATGGACTTTGGTTGAGTGTCCATCTCAGAAAAGACCCTGTGCCCAGATACGTTTGATCCTTGTGGAGTTCCTATCCTCTCCACCTCAAACTCCCCTTCTTTCATATGATTCCCTGCACTTTGCCGAAGGTTTGGTTGTGAGTCTTAGTATCTATTTTGGAGCACTGCTAGGTAGAGTCTTTCAGATGCGTTCTGCGGTAGACTCCCGCCATACGTTCAATGCACATCCCATTTGTCTTTCTAAATGAGGATAGATCATCATACCCCATATCTGCTTTCTTGATTATCTTCTTTAGATTTCATTATGTTTATCCTATCTTTTAGGTCTATATAAGCGAGTATATTCCATGTTTGTCTTTCTCCTTCTGGGATACTTCACTCAGAATGATCTTTTCTAGATCCCACCATTTGCCTGCAAATTTCATGATTTCCTCCTTTTTGATTGCTGAGTAGTATTCCATTGTGTAGAAATACCACAATTTCTGTATCCATTCCTCCGTTGATGGACATCTGGGTTGTTTCCAGGTTCTGGCTATTACAAATAAAGCTGCTACAAACATGGTTGAGCAAATGTCCTTATTGTGTACTTGAGCAAACTTTGGGTATATGCCTAGCAGTGGTATAGCTGGATCTTGAGGAAGCGCTATTCCTAATTGTCTGAGAAAGCGCCAGATTGACTTCCAAAGTGGTTGTACCAGATTACATTCCCACCAGCAATGGAGGAGGGTTCCCCTTTCTCCACAACCTCTCCAACATGTGTTGTCATTTGTGTTTTTCATCTTGGCCATTCTGATGGGTGTAAGGTGAAATCTTAGGTCGTTTTGATTTGCATTTCCTAATGGCTAATGACGTTGAGCATTTCTTTAAGTGTTTCTCTGCCATTCTATATTCCTCTACAGAGAATTCTCTGTTTAGCTCCGTGTTCCCATTTTTTAATTTGTTTAATTGTTTTGCTGCTTTTCAGCTTCTTTAGTTCTTTATATATACTGGATATTAGCCCTCTGTCAGATAGAGGGTTGGTGAAGATTCTTTCCCAATCTGTAGGCAGTCGTTTTGTTTTGATGACGGTGTCCTTTGCTTTACAGAAGCTTTTCAGTTTCATGAGGTCCCATTTATTGATTGTTGCTCTTAAAGCCTGTGCTGTTGGGGTTCTGTTCAGGAAGTTGTCTCCTGTGCCAATGAGTTCTAGGCTGTTCCCTACTTTTTCTTCTAACAGATTTAGCGTATCTGGTTTTATGTTTAGGTCTTTGATCCACTTGGACTTTAGTTTTGTGCAGGGTGATAAATGTGGATCTATTTTCATTTTTCTGCATGTAGACATCCAATTAGACCAGCACCATCTGTTGAAGATGCTATCTTTTTTCCATTGAGTGGTTTTGGCTCTTTTGTCAAAAATTGAGTATTCATAGGTACGTGCGTTTATTTCTGGGTCTTCAATTCGGTTCCATTGATCCTCCTTTCTGTTTCGATGCCAATACCATGCAGTTTTTATTACTATTGCTCTGTAGTACAGCATGAGATCGGGAATGGAGATACCTCCAGATGATCTGTTGTTGTATAGGGTTGTTTTGGAGATTCTAGGTTTTTGTTTCTCCATATGAAGCTGAGAATCTTTTTTCAAGGTCTGAAAAGAATTGAGTTGGTATTTTGATGGGAATTGCATTAAATCTGTAGATTGCTTTTGGCAGGATGGCCATTTTCACAATGTTAATCCTACCAATCCATGAGCACGGGAGATCTTTCCATCTTCTGAGATCTTCTTCAATTTCTTTCTTCAGAGACTTGAAGTTTTTCTCAAACAGGTCTTTCACTTGCTTGGTTAGTGTCACCCCAAGGTACTTTATGTTATTAGTGGCTATTGTGAAGGGTGTTGTTTCCCTAATTTCTTTCTCGGCCCTTTTGTCTTTGGTATACAGGAGGGCTTCTGATTTTTTTGAGTTGACTTTGTATCCAGCCACTTTGCTGAAGGTGTTTATCAGCTGAAGGAGTTCTCTGGTTGAATTTTTGGGGTCACTTATGTATACTATCATATCATCTGCGAATAGTGACACTTTGACCTCTTCCTTTCCGATTTGTATCCCCTTGATCTCCTTTAGTTGTCTTATTGCTCTGGCTAAGACTTCAAGTACTATGTTGAAGAGATATGGAGAGAGTGGGCAGCCTTGTCTTGTCCCTGATTTCAGTGGGATTGATTTAAGTTTCTCTCCATTGAGTTTGATGTTGGCTGTAGGCTTGCTGTATATTGCCTTTACTATGTTTAAGTATGTTCCTTGTATCCCTGATCTCTCCAATACTTTAAACATGAATGGGTGTTGGACTTTGTCAAATGCTTTTTCGGCATCCAAGGAGATGATCATGTGGTTTTTCTCCTTCAGTTTGTTTATGTGGTGGATTACATTGATGGATTTCCGTATGTTGAACCACCCTTGCATGCCTGGGATGAAGCCTACTTGGTCATGATGGATGATATCTTTGATGTGTTCTTGGATTCGGTTTGCAAGTATTTTATTGAGTATTTTTGCATCAATATTCATAAGAGAGATAGGTCTAAAGTTCTCTTTTTTTGTTGTGTCTTTGTGTGGTTTGGGTATCAAGGTAACTGTCGCTTCATAGAATGAGTTTGGTAATGTTCCTTCTGTTTCTATTTTGTGGAATAGTTTGAGGAGAATTGGTATTAGCACTTCTTTGAAGTTCTGGTAGAATTCTGAGCTGAAACCATCTGGCCCAGGGCTTTTTTTGGAGGGGAGGCTGTGAATGACTGTTTCAATTTCCTTGGGGGATATAGGTCTATTCAGTCTTTCTATCTGATCTTGACTTAATGTTGGTAGATGGAATCTATCAAGAAAATTGTCCATTTAGTTTAAATTTTCAAATTTTGTGGCGTATAGGCTTTTGTAGTATGACCTAATGATTGTTTGAATTTCTTCAGTGTCTGTAGTTATGTCCCCCTTTTCATTTCTGATTTTGCTGATTTGGATAGATTCTCTCTGTATCAACACGCACATAAAGTTACCTTTTATTACTTGTAGAACTTTGAAAATGTTCTTCAGTATTATGGTCATCCCAATTGTAGCCTAAAATATAGTACAAGAAAAAATATATTATTGGAAACATCATGTTATTATTAAGGGAAAACTTAAATCACTATCTTCTGTCATCCTTAGAACCATGCCTGATTTATTTACCTCATTCCTCCTCATTCTCTATTGGAATTACAGAAGAGGATCAATAACAAAGTAAAAGTTGTCTCTTTATTTTAAAAGTGAAAGAAAAATTGCAGTCTTACCTATAGCAGTGAGGTTTTCACAGGTCTCTAGCATCACATCTTTGTAGAGTTGCTTCTGGGAAGGTTCCAGCAAGGCCCACTCTTCTTGGCTGAATTTCACATGCACATCATTGAAGGTCACTGAATTCTAAAATATGCCATACATTTGTACAACAGCAACAGTGGCAAAAATATAAATTTATACTTCATTGTCAATTTAATCATATAATTCTACTGCTTCTTCAATTTATTTTCTGACACAGAAGTGCGAATATTATACAGTTGGGTGCTGTGCATGATGTGATGTAGGGGAAATGAAAAAGCCTGAAGGTTAGATTGAAAAAAAAAAACCCAAAGGTGTGCTTCAAAAACCTGTTTCATCAGTTTGTAAGACATGAATATAAATTAGCCATTAGTTGGGTTCTTGAGCAATCTATGAATCATCTTCAGTTACTTTGGTGAGTAGGTCAGGACCCTGTCATGAGACAGGTGGAATGACAAAACACAGTCATGATATTTTATATAGAACAAATGAGATGTGTTGATCAGGGGACACTGAACAGATAGGTAACATCAATCAAAAGACAACATGGTACTGAATATTATGTTTTGACCAGGGCTCAGGGATGTGGCATATGAGTATGTGAAGAGGGGGGCTCATATATTTGTGGAAGGGAAAGTGGACTACAGTGAATACATGGATAAAAATAATGTGAGTGGCAAGCAACAACAATCATAGCCAATAACACCATATTTCTGAGTGACCAAACAAAAGAAAAAGAATAGAACACATGATTATTCTTTGATCATTGTTTTGTATATCCTCCTTACTAAATAATGTAGTCTGTAGATTAAAAATAAAGATTAAAACTTTTCTATTAAAAAAAAGTGTTAATGGTATCACTAAGTCATTTTAGAAGAAAACAGAATAACAAGTTTTAAATGTATCATATCTGAACTTTTTGAATAGGATATAGCTTTGGAATAGACATGGCAATTAATGTGGACAAAGACAGAGAGAAGAGAGCAAAATAGAAAGAGAGAGACAGAGACATAGAGACAGAGACACAGAGAGAGAGAAATTAAAAGATGAACAATACTAAGTACAGATAAGAGAAATTTATTAACAGTTACTAACTAAAAAAATGGTGGACAAGCTGGGTGTATTCTGTCATGCCTTCAATTCCATCACTCAGGAGGCAGATGTAGGTGTATCTTATTGAACTGGATGTCAGCATTATCTATTCAAAGCGTTCTAGGACAGCCAGACCTATATAGTAAGACAGAGCCTCCCCTAATAGTCAAACAAACAAACACAAAATATTGAAAGAACTCAGAGGTCTTTACTGAAGCTTCTACAAGGAATTGTACATTCACTCCTGTTGTATATTTATTTTCCAGAAATCTAAACTGCCCCAGCTTAAACTGCAACATTAATGATATCTTACTAAAAGGGAATGCATGTTTAAACAGCTAAAAATAGAAAGATGAAAATATTAACAGTGTAATTGCTGATCATGAATAAACAACATAAAACAGGAGAGATGGCTCAGCAGTGAGGAGTTCTTGCTGCTCTTTCAAATAATTGGGCTCAATTGTCAGTGATTACCTGGGACCCACTACTATCAATTGCTTAAGTTCATGACTTCTGAAGACACCTTCAGACTACTGTGAGGATTAGGCACACAAGAGGTGCATATTCATGCATACAATCAAAATATTCATATTCAGTAAAAATTAAAAATAGATCCCAGATGGTTGGGCTGATTGCACACTGTGTCTGATAAGCTTGGTAGCAGAGACTGCACAGTGACCAATAGTTGGATCTGTGGGCCCTCAAACACCACTTACTGTGTTTCCAAGGTAAGAAGAAAACCAATGATGAGGGAAACAATCGGGTCCAACCTCAGAGCACCCAGCTAATCTCTGGGAAAGTTCCTTGGATATTGCAGCATTAATAAGGTTTTCAAGCAATTGGATCCAAGAAGCAAGCAGGTGTAGCTATTGTAATATCTAATAAAACAGACTTTCAACCAAAATTAATTGAAAGGGATGAGGAAGAGGGAATCCAAGATGGCATTGCCAGGAGGACCAGGACAGGAACAGGACAGCAATATTGGTACAGCAACTAAAAGACTGAACTCTGGGCCCTAAAACAACAGCAATCGTGTTTCCCAGGTGAGAGGAAACTCCGTGGTGTGGGGATCACTCAGTTCCACTCTCAGGTCACTCAGTGAGAACCCAGAAAATATCCCAGGTGCAGGATACACCTGAGTGTCCTGATCAACTTCCCAAGCCATACTATGTGCTCCAGGGCACCAGAGACTGGGAGCTCCAGTCTCAAAAAATAAAAATAAAAAAATAAACAGGGAAGAAGAAAGTGGGACTGACCTCAGGTCACCCAGTCTATCCCTGGAAAAGATCCTGCAGACTGGTGGGTGCACAGTTGCCAGCCTTGAGCGGGGCTCCAGTCACTAGGCCTGCAAGCCCTACTCTACATCACAGACAGAACTGTGTGCCCCAGGTCACTAGAACATGGGTTTCCCTGTCTGAAGAAAACCCCACAGGCAGGGAAAGAGCAGGTCCCAGCTTAGAGCACTCAGCCAACTCCCCCCCCACACACACACACTACCACCACCACACATGGGAACATTCTTAGAAATGTTCTCAGGTTCTTTCCCAGTCACCAGCTTGGTAGCCATCTGGCAAGTGCCTACCCATTCTACACACCATGTCAAACACCACAGACTAGGTCTACGTGTTGGGAGAAAACCCAAAGGTGGGGGAAACATCTGGCCCTACCTCAGGACACCTAGCTCTGGAAAAGTATCTGTTTATTCATAGGCTCCAGACTCTAGCCTCCTACTGCACATGTGAGAGCAGTGCTCAGATGCTACGGATTACTGCTTGGATACTGTGGCACAGAGCTCTAACCTCAGACCTACAGAAGCCTGGGATCCCCAAGATCAACCCCCAGATACTGCTCCAAGGGACAACCAGTTATCGCTAACTAAACTGACCAAACCATGGGGTACCCAGGCTACAGCTGCAGCTTACTAAATTTACAGAAAGAAAGCCAGAAGCAGGACAGCTGTCTCCAGGACTTCTCTGGGTGAGAGGAGAGCCCCCTTGACTAACAAAGACCACAATTACCGCTCAGGTCTCTATGCCTATGGTGAGTTTTGGCAATTCCTGAAAAATACCTGCTATTCAGTGACCGTACCCCAAAAGCTGAGAAGGCCTCCTTCAGGAAAAATCATCTTCCTGTCAAGGGGATTATCCCCACCACAGGATTTCAGGAAGCAACAGAAACTAACATTCAACACCTAAGATAGCCAAATGGGTAGAGGCAAGTGTAAAAGCTCAAAAAGACAGAGCAATATGGCATCTCCAGAACCCAGTTATTCATTGGCAAGCAGCCCTGGACATACCAGGGTAAATGAAATTCAAGAAGATGACCTTACATCTGTGCTTATGAACAGGATAATAGAGGAAAAAAATAAACTGAATAAAGACCTAGATGAAGATAAAGTCAAACAGATTATTGCCATTTGCAAAGAAATGGAGGAAGATAAAGTCAAACAGATTATGGACATCCTTAAAGAAATACAGGAAGTTGCAGCCAAACAATTTGTGGCCTTTAGAGAGGAAATACTTAAATCACTAAAAGATATTAAAGAAACAGAGGATTGTTAGAACAAACAGCTGACGGAATTGAAGGAAAATACAGTCAGAGAAGTGAAGTAAATCAATAAAATGGCTCAAGATCTGATAAGAGAATTGGAAAACAATAAAGAAAACACAAGTGGAGGAAACTGTGGAGAGAAAGAACTTAGGGAGGAAAAGAGGAACTACAGAGGTAAGCATAAGCAATAGACTATGAGAGATGGAAGAAAGAATCTTACATGTGGAAGACACAATGGAAGAAATAGATGTAGCTATCAAAGAAAATGTTAAATCTAAAATTTCCTGACACAGACCATCCAAGAAATCCAAGACAACATGAAAAGCAAAACCTAAAAATAATAGAAATAGAGGAAAAAGAAGACTCCCTCCTCCAAGGCCCAGAAAATATTTTCAACAAAATCATAGAAGAAAATTTCCCTAACTTAAAAGAGAGGTCTATAAGAATACAAAAGGCCTACAGAACACCCAATAAATTAGACCAGAATAGAAAATCCTCCCACCACATAATAAACAGTAAGTATACAGAACAAAGAAAAAATACTAAAAGCTGCAAAGGAAAAAGGCCAAGTAACATATAGTGGCAAACCCATTAGAATCACACCTGATTTCTCAACAGAGACTAAGAAAGCCAGAAGGGCCTGAACAGATATCATGCAGACCCTAAGTGAACACAGATGACCGCCCAGACTACTATACCCAGCAAAAGTCTCAGTCATCATAGATGGAGCAAACAAGATATTTAATGACAATAACAAATTTAAACAATACCTCCCCACAAATCCAGAGGTACAGAAGCTCCTAGAAGAAAACCTACAACCCAGGAAAGCTAACTACATTCAGGAAAACACAGGAAATAAATAATGTCACTACAGCCAAAGTAAAAGTAACCAAGAACACAAACACACTACCACAAGCAACATCAAAATAAAAGGATCTAACAGCCACTGGTCATTAATTTCCCTCAACATCAATGGACTTAACACTCCAATAAAGACACAGACTAACAGAATGGATATGTAAACAAGACCCAACAATCTGTTGCATACAAGAAACACATCTAAGTCACAAAGATAGACATTGCCTGAGAGTAAAGAGCTGGAAGGAGGGTCCAAGCAAATGGACCCATGAAACATGCAGGAGTAGCTATTCTAATGTCTAATAAAATAGACACTAAGTATATGGAATCCATCAATGTAATCCACCATATAAACAAATTGAAAAAAAAAAAACAACAACAACAGAGGATTATTTTCTTAGATGGTGAAAAAATATTTGACAATATCCAACAGTTATTCTTGCTTAAAGTCTTGGAGAGACTGGGCACAAAGGCACATATCTAAAAATAGTAAAGACAGTGTAAAGAAAACCCATAGCTAATATCAAACTAAATGAAAAGAAAGTTACATTAATTCCACTGAACTCGGGGACAAGACACGGCTACACACTCTCTCTCAATCTCTTCAATACAGTACTCAAAGTCCTATCTAGGATAATAAGACAACTAAAGGAGATCAAGGGGACACAAATTGTTAAGGAAGAAATCAAATATCACTATTCACAGATGATATGACAGTATACAAAAATGACCCCAAAAATTCTACTGTAGTGAACTCCTACAGTTGAAAAACACTCCAGCAAAGTGGCTGGATATAAAGTTAACTCAGAAAAAAATCAGTAGCACTCCTGTATACAAAAGACAAATGGACTGATAAAGAATTAGGAAAATAACACCCTTCACAATAGCCAGGAAAAAAATATATTTTGATGTTATCCTCAACAAGCCAGTGAAAAAACTATATGAAAAACAAAACAAAACAAAACAAAACAACTTCAAGTCTGTGAAGAAAGAAACTGAAAAAAGATACCAGAAGATAGAAATATCTCTCATGCTCATGGATTAGTAGGATCAACATAGTAAAAATTGCCATCCTATCAAAAACAATCTACAGATTTAATGATATATTCCCATCAAAATATCAACACAATTCCTTAAGGAACTTGAAAAAACAATTCTCAGCTTCATATGGAAAAATAAACAAGCCAGAATAGCTAAAACAATCCTGTACAATAGGAGATCTTCAGTAGGTATCACCATTATTCATCTCAAGATCTATTATAAATCAATAGTAATAAAAATTGCATGGTACTATAAAAAAAAAAACAATCAGTGGATCAATGGAATTGAAGTGAAGACCCATAAATAAACCCACACACCTATGGCCACTTGATTTTTGACAAAGAAGCCAAAACCATGCAATGGAAAAAGGACAGCATCTTCAACAAACAGTGCTGGTCTCACCTGAAGTTTACATGTGGAAAAATGAAAATAGATCCATATTTATTACCCTGCACTAAACTGTAGTCCAAGTTGTACAAAGGCCTCAACATAAAACCAGATACACTAAATCTGTTAGAAAAAAAAAGTGGGAAAGATCCTCGATCTCATTGGCATAGAAGGTAACTTCCTCAACAGAACACCAAGACCACTGGCTCTAAGATCAAGAACTAATGAATAGGATCTCATGAAACAAAAAGCTTCTATGAAGCAAAGAACTCTGTCAATAGAACAAAATGACTGCCTACTGACTGACAAAAGATCTTCACCAACCCTTCATACAACTGAAAGAGCTAATAAACAATATATATATATATATATATATATATATATATATATATATATATATATATATATATATATATATAAAGAGCTCAAGAAATTAAACTCCAACAATCCAAATAATACAATTTAAAACTGGGGTACAGAACTAAACAGAGATTTCTCCACAGAGGAATATCAAATGGTGGACATTAAATGCTCAATTTCTGTAGTCATCATGGAAATTCAAATGACATTGCATCTTAAACCCATCATGGCTAAGGTCAAAAGCTGAAGTGACAGCAAGTTAGTGAGAATGTGAAGAAAGGAACACTCCTCCATTGCTGGTGGGAGTGCAAACTTATACAACCACTTTAAAAATCAATCTGATGCTTTCTCAGACAATTAGAAATAGTGTTACTTCACGACCCAGCTCTACTATGCCTGGGAATATATAAAAAAGATGCTCCATCATTCAACAAAGATATTTGCTCAACTATGTGCATAGCATCTATATTCATAATAGCCAGAATCAGGAAACAACCTACATGTCTCTCAACTGAACAACTGCTTTACAGAAATTGTGGTACATTAACACAATGGAATGCTCCTCAGATATAAAAAAAAAAAAAAAAAGGAAACCATGAAATTTTCAGGCAAGTGGACGGAACTAGAAATGATCATCCTAAGTGAGTTATTCCAAAACCTGAAAGACATGCATGGTCAGTGGATAATAGCCATAATACAGGATAAACATAGTACAATCCACAGACCTAAAGGAGCTAAATAAAAAGGAGTACCCTATGGAGGATGGTCAAGTCTTATTCAAAAGGGCAAATAGAATCGATACCAGAAGTGACTGAGGAGAGGGAAGAGGATGAGAGCCTAACATACATATCCTCCGAAAGACTCTGCCCAGCAGGGGATCGAAGCAGATGCTAAGATTCACAGCCAAACTTTGGGTAGAGCACAGGGAATCATAGGAAAGAGTGGAAGGATAGAATATAGAAAGCCCCAGAGCTGGCAGGACCTCCATAAGAAGACCAACAAGGACAACAAATCTGGGCCCATGGGGACTTGGAGAGATTGATGCACCCACCAAAGACCATTCATGAAGAGGACCCAGACCGCTGCTTAGATGTAGCTGATAGGAAGCTCAGTCTCCATGTTCTATCCATAGTAAGGGGAGAAGGTGCCTTCTCTGACATGGACTCTGTTGTCTGCTATTTGATCACTTCCCCTTGGTGGAGGGGTCATTGCTATGCCACAGAGGATGAGGATGCAGGCAGTCCTAGTGAGACTTGATAGGCTGGGTTCAGATGGTAGGAGAGGAGGGCTCCCTGTATCTGAGATATAGGAAATGGCATAAAGGAGAAAGAAGAATGGAGGGTGAGACTAGGAAGAGACGAGATAGAGGATTACAATTGGGATGTTAAGTGAATAAATTATTTTTAATTTAATTTATTTATTTATTACAATGTGTTCACTTTGTATCCTTGCTATAGCCCCCTTCCTCATCTCCACCCAGTCCCATCCACCTTCCTTCTTCTGCCCCTATGCCCTTTCTCTAGTCTCCTAATTGAGGAGGAATTCCTTCCCTTCTAGCTTATCAGGTCTCATCAAGGATGGCTGCATCATCTTCCTCTGTGGCATTGCAAGACTGCAACACTCAGGAGGAGGTAATCAAAGACTCGAGTTCATGTCAGAGAATGAATTTTAAAAAAAGCAAATTTAAATTAAAAATAAATTAAATGTGAATAAAACAAATAAAAAAAAAAAAACAAATACAACAGGTAAGGAGAGCGTCACAAACCCACAATTCAATGATTCAGAAAGGTCAGATAGTGTTAGTGTCATGATTAAATGCCATCCTAAGAAATTAAATATACTCCCTGTCAAATTTCAAATGCAAGATGTTGATGAAAATCAACACAATAGCCTATGCTTACATATACAAAACAAAACAAAATAAATACCTAAAACCATATATTCCATGCTCAGCAGCCAATGATGGTGATGTTGATGCCAGGCATGTTGGCCTACATTTAAGCCCAACACTCGACTGGAGTTAGAGCTGGAAGTTCAAAACCAGCCTGTCTACATACAAACTTTCAGGAAACATCCAGGAACTCTGGGACATTATGACAACACACAACATGCTGATAATCAGATTAGAAGAAGGATGAGATCAAAGGTCCAGAAGACATTATCAACAAAATCATACAAGAAAAATTTCTTAACCTAAAGAAGAAGATGTCTATCAAGGCACAAGAAGCATACAAAATACCAGACACTGAACCAGAAAAGAAAGTCCTCTTACCAGAGAATAATCAAAACTCTAAATATACAGAATGAAGAAAGAATATGAAAAGCTGCAACTGAAAACAAACAAACAAACAAAAAAAAACCAAACTAACCAATCAGACAAACCAAAACACACAAAAACCAACCAAAAAACAAAAAAAAGGCAGATCTATTGGAATTAATCCTGTATTCTAAGTAAAAATGCTAGAAGTTGAAGAGCTTAGACAGAGTGCTTCTGACTCTAAAAAACTGCAGAAGCCAACACAAATTACTAACTATGCCCAGAAACTTTCAGTCACCAAATGGGGAAAATAAGATGTTTCATAAAAAGGTAAATTTTAAATAATATGTATCTTTAAATACAGCCCCACTCAAGGTGCTAAAACCACCACCACCACCAAAATAACAATTACTGTTCAATGATATCTCTTAATAACATCAACCCAAATTCACCAATAAAAAGACACCAACAAAATTGATGATAAAATAGAATCCACCCTTCTTCTAAGTACAACAAACACAGCTTCACATCAAGATAGACATTATCTCAAGGTAAAGGGTTGGAAAAAGATATTCTAAATAAATGGACTAGAGTATCAAGCTTGTATAGAAAATTTAATATGTAACGAAACAGTTTTCAAAAAAAACTAATCAAAAGATGGCAAAACACATGACATATTAAAATAAAACATCCAGCAATATAACATGAACATAATACTTAACATCTATGCCCCCAACCTAAGAGCACCCAAGTTATCAAAGAAACACTTCTGCAGCTTGCATCACATCCTGACCCTCATTAACCGATAGGGGAAGACTTCAATATATCACTCTCACCAATGGACAGGTCCTCTTGACCAAACTAAACAGAGAAATGCTCCAGCTAACTAACATCAAAAAACTAAATTTACCCAAATAATGTTTACAAAACATCCACTCAAGCACAAAAGATTGTTCCTTCTTCTCAGCAACTCATATATTGTTCTCCAAAATTAATGATATACGTGAACAGTGGAAGTCTCAAAAGATATAAGAAACTTGCAATAACCTCCTACATCCTATCAGACCACAAAGGTTTAAAGCAGCACATCACCAATAACAAAAACAATAGAAACCTTACAAACTTATAGAAACTGAACAACTCTCTACTGAATTAAAAAAATGGATCAAAACTGAAATAAAGAAAGAAATTAAAGACTTTCTAGAAGTCAATGAAATGAATACACAGCATATCAAAAATCATAGTACACAATGGAATTGTTGACCAAAAGACAGTTCATAACACTAAACACTTTCAGAAAAAATAATCAGAAAGATTTCTTAGTAGCAACTTAACAGCATACCTAAATACTCTAGAACAAAAAGAAGTAAACAAAACTAAAAGGAGTAGACAATGAGAAATTACTGAACTGTGTCTTCAGTGGTAAAACTGAATGTTTCCACAGGAAAAGAAGGGTAGATCCTATCAAAATTGATAATGATTAGATTTGAATAGTAGAGATCTCCTGAATAAGCAGAGGTAACTGTTCATCAGACATTGTGGTCATTCAGTCCAAACTAACTTAATAAAGACTAAAGTTTTCTTCTTAAATAAAAAGGATATTTTGTTTTTTCATATTAAAAACAGTTAAGAGGTTTAAAATGTTTGAAATAAATTCAAAGGTATAAACTTGTTTGAGTTGGAATAATTTGGAGTGAATATAACATATTTGAGCAGCGTGGTGATAGACCATGCATTTAATCCCAGCAGAGACAAGCAGTTCTCTATTAATTAGTTGTTTTCTAAATTCAGGAGTTACAATGACAGGGTGTTGGTGGTTCATAGCCTTAACCCCAGCATTTGGGAGGCATGTGTCTTTTACATACCACCTGGGAGGCAGAGGCAGGTAGGATTTACAGTGATTTTACTTAAAAGCTGCTTGTAAAAGGCAGGCTGAAAATCAAAGTGAATTCCCTTTATTATCTAGAAATAAATACACTTTAAGGTATATTTGTAAACTTTCAAAGATTTTTTTAACTTTAATTGAGATATCATGCTTTTTCTATTTCCAAAAAACCATTTTTGCCATATAAAAGATATAACATCCCTAAAAAGGCACAACCCTCACCCCAGAATTAGGGATGGGGCAGGGTTTTGATTTAATCTTTTCAGGAGAATAAATCATCCAACTAAAGAATATGGAGACCACTGGACACATGAAATTTCTGAAGAAAATGACAGATCACCAAAAGAAAATGTCAAAAGAGAAGGAGTAAACTGGCCAACTGGTATCACTCACCTTCATGTTATCTCTTCTGCCTTCTACAGACATAAGTGCAAACTGTCTTTATGTGATTGCTAAAGAACAATCCAAAATCTCTGTCTCATATCAGAAAAGCCACCTGGTAAGAAGCAGAGGAAAAAGAAAAATAAGGGATGATTCTATTGTCACGAATCTCATAATCCTCTGGCATGATGTGACTTTACTTACCACAAACTTCAATAATCAAGAATGTGTACAGTGTTTGTGAAAGAATGAGGGGGTGGGAGAAAAAGCCAAAAACATAATCCTAAAATATAGTCAAGTTTACATGAAAAGATGTAAGGAAACTCTAACATGAAAAATGTCCACTGGACCAGAGATACCTTTGATTTTCTAATTAATACAAATTAAATAAACACAGATTTCACAACTGCTACAAGACAAAAACAAAGTGATACCTAAACTGTTATATTTCTTACCCTCCAGCTACTACTAACCTCCTTTACAGAGAGTCCTTTTGCTCTGGAAGTCTCTTAGAAAATGGAGGTGATCATAAAGCTGGGCTATGGCTTGCAGTCCCCCGTGTCCCCTTGTGGGTTCAGGCACAGCCCAGCCCTTGCCGACACTCACACACAAAAAATGTTGGAGACTAATTTAGTATCTTTTTCTTGCTGCATGAATTCTGTCACAAGATGTGGAATCTGCCCTATCCACTTACCTAAAACCAGGCACACCTAACAAAATTATGCATCTCCGAAATTCCTTTTGTACCCTGGAATTGAAGTTCCCTAAATCACACCATTGTGACTGGTGGTAGTTGAAAGGTTAAAAAACATAATCAAGTATTGCTGAAAGATGATCACCACCACCTCTTTTCTTCCAGTTTCAAAATGTTTTGTAAAATTTGTTACACAAAGCTGTATGTGGAATACAACATTCATCATTTCTAGAAATGAGACCTTCAGTTTTCCAATCTGTGCACTGCAAAACCAATATCTGTGTGTGCACAATAGATATTTATATTATAAGCACCACAACTTTCTAATGCCCAGGCTGCAAAGTCCCCACTTCTCTGGACGATCAACACTCAGAAAGGGTCGGAGGCCAAGGGTCTCTGCTGAGATCACCACATGGAGACCAACAGAACCACAGCCTGAACCACAGGATGAACCACAGTCCATATCATTCAAAGCAGATCAGGCTGTAATAGCTCTGCAGCCTGCTCTTCCTGGCCTGGGGACAATGACCCCACACTCAGCCTGACATGGCCTCTGGTCACACTCACAGCTCTTTAGAGCTACATCAAAGGAAAATCCCAGAAAAAAAAAATCATAAACTACCTCCCACTGTTGCTCCTGACTGCTAGGCCTACCCAGAGTTTCCAATTAGCTTGAGCAATACAGCTGAATCTCAGGAGAGTAGTAGCTCCTCTACCAGTGGATCAAAGATCAAATGATGCAGATAGCAGAGGCATTCTAACTTTGCCCTAACCCCTCTGGGCACAGTTAGGGCAACACTAGCTAATAGCCTAGTGTTGTTATAAAAGAATGAAAACCCCAAATATTCTATTTTAAAACCTGCTAGCACAGGGAGGCAGAGAAAGCACCATCTGACCCTGGTACTCACCTCACCTCCAAGAGGAAAAAGCCCCAAAATCTCACCAGTTCAGATGACAGCTGATGGGGGGATAGACCAAAGGAAGCCAAGGCCAAAGGCTTTCTAGCTCAAAGCTCCAAAAGCTACCAAGCTAAACCTCCTTTCACTTACACTCTGTCTTAAATACATTTCAGCTGAAAGTTCCTCTTACTCTTTAATCCCTGTCAGCTGGTTTCTTGCTTTGCTTCTTGACCTAGGGTTAACATTAGTAATTCCTGTGCACAGGGAGCTTTTGAATTAAAGGTATGTTCTAGGGCTGATGGAAAACCACCAGAATCACCTGTTTACAATAAACAGAAAGTTCTTGGAATTAGGGTTTGTGTTAGGGCTCACCCACCCCAAACAAAGCACAGGTTTTTACAGTTCACAATCTAAGGGATCACACTGGGATCAAATATCCTGCAACATACTCATCTTGAAAATGTTTTAAAATACAATCTTCCACTTTCCCAGGGCACCTGCTCATCTTCCAAGATACAGGTCATTTATGTTGCACATTCCATTACATGATCAGTGTCCAGTGCAGTCATCTCTTCAGCCAAACTTCAGTCAAAGCCAAAGAGTAACAACCATTAAAGAAACAAATGGCCATGAATTTGAAAGCAAGGAGTAGTTAATGGGAGCTCAATGAAAATGAGAAAGAAAACAAAAAGGATATGGCTGTACCTAGGAATGTTGGAGTAGAAAGTTTTTTTTATAGACAGATGAGAGAACCTACTCAGACATAGGGAAATTTGGGACAGTCTAAAGTTGACATGACCCTGAGCTATGTGAGATGAGAGGAGAGAAGGAAGTGGAGAGCCAGAACAAAAGGCCAGGAGGATAAATGAAAAATGAAAAAGACCAGGTAACCAAAACAGTTGGAATACATAGGGAAGGACAGCTCAGAGGAGGGCAGCTCAAATCCTGGGCTAGAGATCTGTCTTTGACACCCATACCTTGTAACAGGTAAGGACTGAGGGATGCTGGGAGAACCTGACAGCCACGTCTGCTTTGATTGTTAAGTAGCCACCTTAACCATTCATCCCAGCATTTGAGACGTAAGAGTAGAGGGAAAGTTGAATCGATTTCATTATAATTTCAACAAATATTTTTAAAAGTTGAAAATGGCGTTATGGTCCAATATTCTTCAGGGAATTCAAGTATGTATTAGAGCACACAAAGTATTACACCTTTTCTCTCAGGTTGTGCATTTTCAAATGGGGAGGGAGGAAACATGCCTGTTAGTCACAACTACAGCATTTTATCCAGAACTTATGTGTTGTTTGAACTCGTGCAACTATAGAAATTTGCTTTCCAGTTCAGCAACTAATCCATATTCTTGATTCCCTTTGTGTATGACTCCCCACAAATGTAGTTTTCACTTTTATTGACCATCTAAAATTGATTACCTGACTCATTACCATCTTCCCTCTTCCCCCTCCCTTTCTGTGTTGTGACTACACCAGCTTCAAATTAGGTCAGTGAACTCAATTCTTACACAGGTCCCTCTTTATTTGTAATTGCCCACCTCCAAAAAATATCAGAGTGCTCAGTGGACATTCATTCACTGGTCTCTTTTACTTCACACTCACCAGTCAGGCCCCACCTAAAAAGAGCTGCAGGACTATGTTCTAGGCATTGGGCAGTAGGGGCAGCATTCAGTGTGCAAAGAAAGTCTCAGTTACATAACATGTGAAAGGTTGATCTACAGGAGACATTGCTTTAAAGAAAAACAAATATCAAAGCACTAGAGAAAAATGAATGAAATTCTTAATGACTGGAGATTATCAGAGAATGTTAACTAATACGAGACTAGAGCAGTGATGCATCAACAAAATAAAATTTAATAATACCAACAACTGACTTATTTATTTATTTATTATGTATACAGTGTTCTGCATGTATGTACACTTGCACACCAGAAGAGAGCACCAGATCTCATTATAGATGGTTGTGAGCCACCATGTGGTTGGTGAGAATTGAGCTCATGACCTCTGGAGGAGCAGCCAGTTCTCTTAACCTCAGAGTTGAAAAAAAAAGAAAACACATAGGTATACTGACTTTGAAAAAGAACAGGCCATTCTGTGGTAGAGGGAAATCCATTAATAAGATACTGTTTGATGTTGCCCCTGTGTACAATGTCATCTGCTTAGACCTGTAACCTAACAGACATAGATTTAGCCAATAGCCTGTGTCTCAAATTTGAACTGACATAACTGTGTCAATGAGGATTGTACATATGGGCATAGTACAGTTCCTTAATTCAAAATTCAACATTCACTGGATCAAGTTACCTGACCTAAACTGTACACCCACCAATCTGGTCTGTTTTCACTCACATTCATAAATTAATAAATACACTCTGGGAAGTTACAAATTAAAAAAAAAAAAAAAAAACTCACCCTGCCACATTTCTAGATAATCCTGGTGAGCAAACATGTGTATCCAGGGATCCTAATCTCTAACAGCCCTGGTTAGCAAACTACTTATCTGTGGAGTGTTTTACAGACAATCTTTCCTCAGCTAAATTCTAACTGGGACCACTAGTTTCTCAGCAATAGGAAATACTTTACATCATCATTTCTATTCTTCTATATCACAATTTAATATTGGAGTGCTCTCTGACACAGGACATACTACTTAGAACCACCACAAAATCCAAATGGATTTTTTAGAACTGGGAGAACCTACCTGACACCCCCCAAAGGACACCAAGAACTAGGCCTTAAAAGGTCACCTAAAGGTCACCTGACTAGTGACTCTACCATAAGGTCACCAGGAATTGGGGCATGTTATAAGAGTCCCTACCCAAGGAACAGCATGAAGATAACCACAAGGATGGGACGGTATCTCATCTCAAAGTGGGGCATTTGTGCTGAGCAGCCTACCAACCTTGTAGTAGAACATTGAATGACACAGAAAATACCTAACATTCCTGAGGCCGAAAGATAGCTTGCTCAATGTTAGTCATGTTAGCTAGCCAATCACTTTCTAAAAGGCTTGCCCTTGCTGAATGCCACCCAATTCTGTAACTGTTAAACTGGAACTTCCTGGTCCTTCCTAAAACCCCAATCAAAACCCTGCCATGCAGCTGCTCAGGGCTCTCCTCTCTAATCCACTGTGTTGGTGATGATGGAGAGACCCAACTTAAGCCCAAATAAAACTCTTTCCTCTTGCACACGTGGTCTGGCTGCTGCTGATCTTTGGGAACCCTAAGACCTGAGCATAACATGTGGAGTCTCATATTGGATTCTCAAGGCTCTCAAGCACCCCTGGTACATGGAACTGAATAACAGCCAGTAAGTAAGCACTCTGTCTGTGTCTGTTCTGTGTTTCTCTAGTTTCTTTTTTTGGGGGGCCTTGAGGCAAAATGTGTAATCTATGTGGTAAGAAATGTTAGAGCTGATGTTCTGTACAGCTGTGGGCCAGAGGAAGCCTAGAAAGAAGGGGCACATCTGTAAAGGGAGTTAAGCACCGAGTTTTCTGTGATCTCTAGATCTCAGAGAGGATGAATGTGCCCCTATCTGTAAAGGATGGTAGAGTATCCAGTTTTTCTGTGATCTCTGGATCTTTGGAAAAGGACAATGTAGGTATCTCCTGCATCAGGGATTCACTGATATCCTACTTTCATTTTTTTCCACTGCAGGAGTGGTGGGATCTGCTGTCTGGCTCTGTGTATTTTTCTGCTTCACAAGTAATGGGTTGTAGCTGTTTTTGTCTTGTTTGACTGTTTTGTCCCTCACTGCAAATCTTTTGTCTCTGGGACTGACTGAGGACATGGGACAGAATCCTTCTATCCCTCTAGACTTGATTCTTTCCCATTTCAGGGAAGCTTGAGACATGCTTCACAGGCACCAGTGAGAATGGTGAGGAGGTGCCAAGGGATGGATACAGTTATGTGGAGCCCCAGTCCTGGCACCTCTGCCAATGTTCTCTGGTGGGTCTGGCAGAACTTAGCCACTACTCTGGACTCTAATCAGTCAGAGAGTAGCTGATGCTGTGGTCTCTGGTCTGGCATAGTTTTGCTGGTGCTTTGGCCTTTGATCTGGTAGAGATCAACATATATGTTACTGCTCCATTCTCTGGTCTGGCTGAATGCAGGTCACCATTCCAAACTCTGGTGTAGTTGGTTGATCTTGATTTTGGGGTAGGCCACCACTAATGGAACAGGATAGAGGTCCCATAGAGAGACAGGCCACTATTTTGAGTTTTGGTATTTTCTTCTTCTTCCATTTTCTTTGCATGCATTGTACCCAGTACATTTTTTCTTATGTTGTTCTTTTGTGGTTTTGTTTGCTTGTGATGGTCTCAGTGGGCTGGTGACAAAACAGTTGTGCTCCATGTTGACTTTGCCAGCCCCATGCTGCCAGCGCTACAAGCTGGGGTACCTCGGTTCTCCAGTGGGAGCACACATTTCCACATGGTTGGCTGGGAAATCTCGGTTGGAGAGGGATCTGTGTACTGAAAATCCTGTTGTGCTGGACCTTGTTGCCTCCTTGCTTCTTCTCTGAGGAAAGTCGGTAAGCTGAGGTCAGCTCTGGCTTGGAAAACTGACCACCAAATATGCTCTTAGCTGAAATGTATTGTGATTATTACTATTATTATTATTTGGTTAGGGTCCCCTGTAGCCCAGACCGGCCTTTAACTAAACAGCTATAAGAAGACCTTGAATTTCTGATTCTTCTGATCCACCTCTTATCAACTGAGCTATACTCCCAATCCATCAAACTCCTTGTTTTGAACGATGGTGGCATCAACAAGGAATTGAACCAAAACCAAAAGGAGAAGGCTTGGCTCCACTGAGTTCCTGGGACTGTGCCAGTGTATTGGCACTATGCAAAGAATACCCACCTGAGCACCTTGGCACATGACTTATTAGTCTGGCTGTACTTAAGAGATTGTCACTAGAGAACCAAACCAATTATTATTTTAGGCGAGGTCTGAGACTGGCAACCAGAATTTTTTTAGAAAAATGTTAGAAAGCACATGTATGATTGTGGTTTGTGTGGGTGGAGAACCTCTGTCAATGTGCTCCTCAAAAGAGGGGGTGGGGGATAGATGAGGAATTCACCATGTCTGGGTATCTACCACTCCCCACCCATAAATTGAGTTGCTGTACTTTACCAGTGCAAGAAAAAAATAGAACACATTTGGGGTTCAAGATCAAATAGGAGTCCTTTTGGCAATGCTTTCACAGAATTGCATCCATTTAAGTGCAATGTTTGTAAATTCATACTGATCAAGGAAGAAAGGAAATGGGAGGGAAGGGAAGGGGAGAGGAAAAAAAGAGGAAGGGAGGGGAGCATCTTCCTGGAAAGAAAACGGAAAAAAAAAAAAATATCCTGCTTAATGAAATTCCACCTTTTTTGTATGTATGCCCAAGAATTCTTAAGTTGTGTTTATATATATATATATATATATATATATATATATATATATATATATATATATATATATATATATATATATATATATATATATATATTATATACTATATCTATATACTCTAAAGCTTGCTGAATAATGCTGAATAGTGGTGTTTCAATGTCTTCCTCATATTTCAACTCAATTTCAACTGAATTATTTTTAGGCCCTAATCTAAACCTAATTCTTATCAGTATATGGTGGTTTTTCTTGTTTTGAATGTGTGGTTTTATTTTCTTAGTTAACAGTGTGTACACAGTCCCTTACACCAGGGTCATCATGCTTGGGTCTCTGAAAAAGTAATAACAATAATAGTGCTAATAATTTTAATTACTAAAATGAAAGTAACTGAGTGCATTGTACAATCATCTCAGATGCTCTTTTTAGACAGGACATTTTATCATGAATTTTTTTTTTCATGAGGCATAAAATGCCTTTTAAGCGTAGTGCTTGTTTACAACATTCTCTTGAAAACAAGGTTCAAGATGCATCCTGAACACATAACATCAAATGATGTACAGAGAGGACATATTCAGCTTTGCAGATATGGTCTCCTAGGGATAAGTATGGCAGGATGCAAAATCCAAGATTTTCAAATGATACGACATCTCATAAAACTTAATGCAAATATAGTTTCTTTCCAGAAAATGAACATGTACATGAAAACAACTATTTATAAAGCAGGTATACAATGAATGTTAGGAGGGGCACCAGGTTAAAAATTAACACCAAATAAGTAGCACTGTTGCTGTATCTGTAATTTCTACGTTCTTTGGAAAGCAGAGACAGGAAGACCGTTAACCCCTGTATTTAAGGCAGAGCATCTGCATAAAGAAAAGCAATGCTTTGCTTCTCCTGTTCCTTTTCTTTCTCCTCCTCCTCCTCCTTTACCTCATATATGTGAAGCATATGTTCTACCTCTGTTCTGTATTCCTAGCTTCTGTACAACAAAGGCAGATACTGATAGTCTTTACATATGATAAAGCCAGATGATAAACCTCACTAAAACTTGAAGGAAGTAACTTGGTATGGGATAAATGAAAGAGAACACAGAGAAGGCAACAGGCATAGAAGAGGCTGTCTTATTAATAGCAGTAAATAAACAAAATAAAAAGACTTCAGGAGAAGTTTATTACAGATGGCACAATGGCTGGCATTAACAAATAAAATGCTGTGTGCTCCCATCATCTATGTGGGAATTCTGTATTACTTTCAGATTATGAAGACTTTGTTAATGGCATTTACTTTAAAAGGTTATTTGTTACCCAATACCTAATTTCTGAACACACAAATATAATTCATGCAAACACCATTCTGTCTCTATAAGCTTATAGTCTTGTGGGGTAATCCACCATAAACAAACCCATAGACCATGCATACAAATGTATAAATCACTATACATTCCACAATGAAAACTAAAGAAAAGCAATAGGGACCTAACACCCCAGAAGGGATAAAGAACATATGTATTCAATAATAATAATAATAATAATAATAATAATAATAATAATGATTAAAGAGGAAGCCAGAGAGGCTGAAGTGATGGCTTACTGATGAAAAATACTTTCTGTGAGGCTGGAGAGATGGCTAAGAGGTTGAGAGCACTGGATGTTCTTCCAGAGGCATGAGTTCAATTTCCAGCAACCACATGGTGGCTCACAACCATCTATAATGAGATATGGTGCCCTCTTCTGGCATGCAGGTGTACATGCACACAACATTGTGTATGTAATAAACAATAAATCTTAAAAAAAAGAAACCAAAACTATGTTTTCTTTTGTTTTGTTTTGTTTTTTTTTTTTTGTGTGTGTGTGTGTGTGTGTGTGTTTTGTCTTTTTGCAGACCTCCTAGCATGTCCATCGTGGTTGACAATCTTCTGTAGTTCCTGTTTCAGGGAATTTGATGCCATGTGACCTCCTGGGATATAAGACATACATGTGGTACACTTATACACTATACATACAAGTAAAATGCTCTTATCACTCATCTATGCAAAAGATAAAAATACCTCCCCCCTGAAAAAAGAAATCAGTGGGCATAGTGGCACACACTGGATCTCTGTGTTTTTGAGGCCATTCTGGTCTACAGACCTAGTCCAGTCCAGGCAAAGCTACAAAGAAACCCTGTCTCGAAAAGCAAAACAAATAACAACAAAACAATACAAAAACAAACAAACGAAAACGATCATAAAGCAATTGTGGTGACACATGCCTGTAAATGGCGCACCACGAAGGTCAGGAATGAAGGTCAACCTGGACTATAAGAAACTGTCTCAAAAACAACACAGAAGCAACAACAACAAAACAGCACAAGAATCTGTGTGTCTTGGATGCTTTGGGACATTCATGTTTTTTATCCTAATTCTTGGCTCTCTATAGGAAGCTATTGAGGAGTGTAGTTGTTTGAATGAAAATGGCCCCTATAGTCTCATATATTTGAAAATATGGTCCCTCATTGGTGGAAAAATTAGGAAGTGTGATCTTGTTGAAGAGCTGTGTCACTCTGGGTGGGCTTTGAGGTTTTAAAATTCCACATCATTCTCACTTAGCTCTTTGCCTCATACTTATAGATTAGGATATAAGCTCTTAACCACTGTTCGCTCTGGTGCTCTGCCTGCCATTACTGTCTGCCACCATGGTCTCTGCCATGCTATTCATGGACTTAACATCTGAAACTCTAGGTACCCAAACAACTGTTTCTTCTATAAGCTGCCTTGGTCATGATATCTTAGCACAGTGATAGAAAAGTAACGAAGACAAGTGGTTTGAAAACAGGATAGAAATGATTTGATATACACTTAACTCAAAGATCTTTTTGTCCTGTAAAATTAATGGTAATATTTAAAAAATTTAAACATACACACATTTTTATGCACTGCCTGGGGATGGGTCCATATGGTCTTGTTCTTGATTCCCAGCATAACTTAAAGGGAAACTTACACAATGTTTTGAGTCCGTGATGTCCTTCAGATGAAGGAAGAGGATGTCCTCAAATTCCTTGCCACAGGAACCCAGTTAGGTGGCACCAACCTTGAATTTCAGATGAAGCAATACATCTGCAAAAGGAAGAGTGATGGTATCTACATCATAAATCTGAAGAGGACCTGTTGCTTGCAGCTCAGGCTATTGTTGCCATTGAGAACCTTGCTCATGTCAGTGTCATCTCCTCCAGGGACACTGGTGAGCAAGCTATGCTGAAGTTTGCCACTACTCCAATTGCTGCCCCTTTCACACCTGGAACGTTCACTAACTAGATGCAAGCAGCTTTCAGGGAACCATGGCTTCTAGTGGTAACTGATCCCAGGGCTGAAACCAGCCCCTCATGGAGGCCACTTAGGTCAACCTGCCCACCATCACTCAGTGCAACACAGATTCTCTTCTGCTCTATGTGGACATTGCCATCCATACAACAACAAGGGAGTTCACTCAGTGGGACAGATGTGGTGGATGCTGGCCCAGGAAGTACTGCTCATACATGGCACGATCTCCCATGAGCAGTCATAGGAGGTTATGCTTGATCTTTACTTCTACATAGACTCAGAGGAGACTGAGAAAGAGTAGCAGGCTGCTGCTGAGAAGGCCATGAGCAAGGAGGAATTCTAGGGTGAATGGACTGTGCCAGTTCCTGAGTTCACTGTCGCTCATCCCAAGGTGGCAGACTGGTCTGAGGTTAAGCAGGTGCCCTCTGTACCCACCCAGCAGTTCCCTACTGAAGACTGAAGTACCCAACCAGCCACTGATGACTGGTCAGTTCTCTCACAGCACAGGGTACTGAGTGGGTTGGAGCCACCACTGAATGGTCCTGAGCAACTCTGCAGACACCTGAGCAAAGGGAAAATAGGTGGAAGGAAAATCAAGTTCCTAAAAAAGCTAAACACACACACACACACACACACACACACACACACACACACACAGATTTTACAAACAATAATTTTGAATATTGGGTGTAATGATGCACTTTCAGGAGGTTGGGGCATAAGGATTTTAGCTTGGGGTATATAGTGAGATTATGTCAACAATGATGACAACACAACAGCAACCAGAGATCGTTTTGAGGGTGGGGTGTGTAGCTCAGTGGTAAATCATGTACTAAGCATGCACAGGTAGTTCTAGGCCCCATTGTCAGCTCCAAAATACCAACAACAAAAGCAGAGTATCAGGGCTCAGAGGTTAAAACGTCTGGCTGGTCTTCTAGTGGTCCTGAGTTCAATTCCTAGCAACCACATGGTGGTTCACAACCACATATACTGGGTTATGATGCCCTCTTCTGGCATGCAGGTGTATATGCAGGTAGAGCACTCATACAATAAAAAAAAAAAAAAAAAAAAAAAAAAAAAAAAAACCCAGGCTGGAGAGATGTCTCCGAGGTTAAGAATACAAGCCAGTCTTTTGGAGGTGCTGAGTTCAATTCACAGCAACCATATGATGGCTCCCAACCATCTATAATGAGACCTGGTGCTCTCTTCTGCGGTGTATGTAGAATAAACAAATAAATCTAAGAAAAACCCAAATTTTGAAATCCTTAACTTTTGAACAAGGGGTCTTTCACTTTCATTTTGCACTGGACTCTCCAAACTATGTTGCCAAGGCCTCTTTAGCAAACATGCAATCTAAGTAAGAGCAACCTGCTAAGGTACACAGTACCTATTTATGCTGTAGCCACTAGAGTCATGGGTACTTCAGAAAAAAATGTCAAGACTAAAAGGCCTAGGACACAGTCTATCAACCATATCTGAATTTCTCTTTCCTGCATCCAAAACATAGTTTAAACTGAAAATGGTGTGCTTCGTACACAAACTTTTTTTTTTCTTCTCAAGACAGGACTTTTCCGTGTAGCCTTGGCTGTCTTGGCTTTGTAGACCAGGCTGGCCTTTGTAAACATACCTGCCTCTGCTGCTCTGAGTGCTGGACTCACAGGTATGCACCACAGCACCTGGCTTACAGATTTAATTTTAAGACAGGCTCAATAGCCTGCTTTTTGTCTTTAGGTTTTCTATATAAGGGCTTGGAATGTAGCTCAGTTGGTAAAGTCTTGCTTTGCATCCGTGAAACCTTGCATTTGGTACATTTTACAGGTGTGTACCTGTAATCCAAATAAGAAGGTGCAATCAGGAGGATCAGAAGTTCAACTTCATCTTTGTGTACTTGGCAAGTTTTAGACTAGCCTGATATATGTAAAACCTGATCTTAAAAAATAGGTTTTACATATATAAAACCACCTTTTACATGCATCGAAGAAATGAACAAGGAAACAGGTGAGGAAGCTATTATAAACTATCAAGATTAGAGATGACAATGATGTGAGGGTGATGTGGATATGTTGGAAGTAAGAGCAACAGGACTGAATGATGAATATGGGGCTGAGAGAAAGGCCAGTATCAAGGGTAGCAGCCATTAAGATTCTTTCTTAGGCAACTGAATGGTCTGAAATGTGGTGATATATCAGGGAAATTTCCAACACATCTCTCAGTCTTCTTTGTTATGGGTTGGAGAAGCAATCTGAAGGGGCCCTGGTTGTGTCTGCTGGATATATGGTCAAATCCAACTCTCAGACTGCCTGCCTGAACTGTAGTGGCTAACCACAAGAATCACTTGCAATGACTGTACAGTGAAACCACTTACTCCTCTGTAGCTCACTGGGTGGGGTGTACCAGGGTGAGAAATACTCCCACTAGCAATCAGCTCCATTTTGTCTTCTAAGGCAAAAAAGGCTCTAGTCTCTCTTATGCAGCTTCATCACTATGCTGTATAGCCTTCCTCCCTTGTGGCTCCCAGCTTTCAGAAAAACAAATCTGAACTTGCTTTGTTCTTGCCCTTGTTAGTGAAAGGTGATGGTAGCTAACTTAGGAGGTGGGATGGCCTTCAGCCAACCTCAGCAATCAGGCTCCCCTGTCCAGGCTTATCAGTTTCAGCAGCCTGGCAGTTGTTGGGTGAGAAATCAAAGTATAGTTTTAGTGGATGCTAATGTGTTCATGTGTAGATAGGAACACACAGTACTTTTAGGCCTTTACCTAATGTCATGGGAAAACTTTATTTACAAAACAACAATTTACATATCCACTAGTCTATTTAAGACCTTAATAAAATAAGCATACTCAAGAAGGTAGTGCTCAATTCTAGGTTTGAAAAACAACTTGGATAAAGAAAAAGAAAGAAATCAAAATAAACTTGCAGGTTGGGAATGTAGTTTAGTATTAGTAGGAAGAACAATGATTACCTCGGGTTAATGTCAATATTTGCAAATATAATTTAAATAATATGCATTTAAAGAGTAAATGGGGGCTAGAAAGACGGCTCAGTGTTTAAGAGAACTTGATTATCATCCAAAGAACTAAGTTCAGTTCCTAGCATCATGCTGGGTAGATCACAGTTGCCTCTAACTCCAGCTCTGGGGACTCTGACACCCTCTTTTGGTCATCACAAGCAGACCCATACATATGTACACACATAGAGTTACACACACACACACACACACACACACACACAGAGAGAGAGAGAGAGAGAGAGAGAGAGAGAGAGAGAGAATAAACATAGATCTTAAAAAAAGGTAAAATGAAAATCCTACCATTACAAAGTCAATCCAAAATGGATCAAAGGCCCAAATATAAGAGCTATAATTATGTGTGGCTTACATAGAAGTGGATCTTCATGATGTTAAATTCAATAATTAATTCTTAGATATAAAAATAATATAAAACCAATAAAAGTTTTTATTTCATCAAAGTAAAATATTTTTGTCAACCAAAGGGCAATATCAAGAAGATAACATAACAGTCTACAGGAAGAGCAACTGCAGAGTTTATATTTAATAGAAATCTTGTTTTTAGAGTAAACAAACACATACATACACACACATAAAACCCGAACTTGGCTGGGTTAGGGGTATGGCTCAGTACAACAGAGCCTACCTAGCATGGGAGAAGCCAAGGTTTGGAGCCTCAGCAGGGTGGGGTAAGGGTGTGGTTAGGCAAAGGACTTGACTAGACATTTCTCCAAGGAAGATTTAGAAATGGCAGACATACACAAGAAAAAATGGTGAACACTGTGAGTCATTAAAGAAATATAAATCAGAAGGACAGTAAGACATCTCCTCAGCTAGACCTGTTGGTCAATTCCATGTTGTTAACCTCAGTATTGGGGGCGAAAATTAGGCAGGAGTATCCAGAGTTTAAGAGTAAACTAGGAAAAAAAAAGAGTAAACTAGGTTACAGATTAGTTAGGTCTCTAGTGAGACCCTGTCTTAAAAGCAACAGCAAAAGTTAATAATTCATACTTATTTGGCCAGGCAGTTGTGGGGCACACCATTAATCCCAGCACTCACTCAGGAGTATGAGGCAGACAGATCGATGGGTTTGAGGCCAGCCTGGTCTACAGAGTGAGTGCCAAGGCTACACAGAGAAACCCTGTCTTAAAAAGCAAGCAAACAAAAACTAAACCAAAACAACAAAAACCTCAAACAAACAAACAAACAAAAAGTAATCCATACCTCTTAAGATGCTTATAATATTAAGAAAAAAAAAAAAAAAAAAAAAAACAAGAAATCAAGTGTTGACAAAGATATAAAGTTTGAAATAAAGTTAGAATCCTTGTTCAGTGCTGGTAGGTAAAGTCATTACCATATGTAATTCACTACTGCCCATCTGTGCTACTCCTAAGGATATACCAAGAGAATTCCAAATTGGTACTCAGAGACATTTTTTTTTTCTTTTAAGATTTATTTTCCCCTTTCTCCACAACCTCTCCAACATGTGTTGTCATTTCTGTTTTTCATCTTGGCCATTCTGATGGGTGTAAGGTGAAATCTTAGGGTCGTTTTGATTTGCATTTCCCTAATGGCTAATGATGTTGAGCATTTCTTTAAGTGTTTCTCTGCCATTCTATATTCCTCTACAGAAAATTCTCTGTTTAGCTCCGTTCCCCATTTTTTAATTTGTTTACTTGTTTTGCTGCTTTTCAGCTTCTTTAGTTCTTTATATATACTGGATATTAGCCCTCTGTCAGATAGAGGGTTGGTGAAGAAAGGGGAACCCTCCTCCATTGCTGGTGGGAATGTAATCTGGTACAACCACTTTGGAAGTCAATCTGGCGCTTTCTCAGACAATTAGGAATAGCGCTTCCTCAAGATCCAGCTATACCACTGCTAGGCATATACCCAAAATTTGCTCAAGTACACAATAAGGACATTTGCTCAACCATGTTTGTAGCAGCTTTATTTGTAATAGCCAGAACCTGGAAACAACCCAGATGTCCATCAACAGAGGAATGGATACAGAAATTGTGGTATTTCTACACAATGGAATACTACTCAGCAATCAAAAAGGAGGAAATCATGAAATTTGCAGGCAAATGGTGGGATCTAGAAAAGATCATTCTGAGTGAAGTATCCCAGAAGGAGAAAGACAAACATGGAATATACTCGCTTATATAGACCTAAAAGATAGGATAAACATAATGAAATCTAAAGAAGATAATCAAGAAAGCAGACATGGGGTATGATGATCTATCCTCATTTAGAAAGACAAATGGGATATGCATTGAACGTATGACAGGAGTCTACCGCAGAAAGCATCTGAAAGACTCTACCTAGCAGTGCTCCAAAATAGATACTAAGACTCACAACCAAACCTTCGGCAAAGTGCAGGGAATCATATGAAAGAAGGGGAGTTTGATGTGGAGAGGATAGGTACTCCACAAGGACCAAACGTATCTGGGCACAGGGTCTTTTCTGAGATGGACACTCAACCAAAGTCCATGAGAGGATAAAATCTAGAACCTCTGCTCAGATGTGACCCGTGATAGCTCAGTAATCAATTGGTTTCCCACAGTAAGGGGAACAAGGACTATTTCTAACATGAACTCAATGACTGGCTCTTTGACCTCCCAACCTCCCAAGGGAGGAGCAGTACTGTTAGGCCACAGAGGAGGACTTTGCAGCCAGTCCGGAAAATACCTGACAAAAGCGAGTCATATGAAAGGGGAGGAGGTCCTCCCCTATTAGTGGACTTGGAAAGGGACAGGGAAGAGATGAGGGAGGGAGGGTGGGATTGGGGAGGGAATGAGGGATACAGCTGGGATACAGAATTAACAAAATGTAACTAATGAGAAAAATAAAATTATGGAAAAAAAAAAAAAAGAAACTACCTAGTAATGTTTTTCTCTACAAACCAAAGTACACTTATTTCTGCTCCACTTGTCTCTTTCTTTCCCTGTGATCCTGAATGTCTCTCTAATAATAACCACACAACAGATTCAATATTCTATCTAAGAAATCCTTTCCATCATTTTTTTTTTAATTCTGCCTCACTCAATTTCAAAGCATGGGCAGAATAAGTATGATTTACAGCTAAAATATCACCCAAATGACCTCTAGCTTAATTTTCCATAGAGTCTATTGTGCACCGAAATCCTATGATTTCCTATGAAATCCTCTGTCTGCATTACTCTCAATACCCGGATCTTCTAGGTCCTACCAAAACAGCCAGTGAAGCTCTGTTTACACCTTTGTAATGCTTTTGCCATCTTAAGTCCTGATGTTTTCCACAGTCCTTTAAAAGAAAATATTCCAAGATTCTGTCCAGCAGTAAAATCACTCTTTGCATATAACTTTTTGTTCTAATTTGCTACTTTGATGTTGTGACTAAATTCCCTAACTAAAAGGATCTCAGGTGATGAATGGATTTACACGCTTAGTTTGGTACTGTCAGATCACAGTCCATCATTTTGGGAGTTTCGCATAGAAAGTCAATCTTGAAGTAAATTAAGGCAAAAGCCATGAGCAAATGTTTCCTGGGTTGGTCTCTTGCTTCATCACTGTCTCATGCTCAGGTAGTTATCTTATGCAGCCCAGGCCCACTTGCTTAGTGATATTGCATCTCTCAGTGGAAGAGCCTTCCCACATCAATCATCTATCAACACAATCTCTCACAGATATAGCAACCAGCTTCTCTGATGAGGGCATGAAATTTATTGAGGCTCCCTCAGATGACTGCAGGCTTTGAAATGTTGACAACAGAACCTAATGTGGACAAAGAGACAACAATATAGGAGAAAGTTTTAAACACCCAAAAACAATGTATCAATTCTATCAGTCACTTAAGAAGCAAAAACTGAGACATTGATGATTGCAACAACTTGAAAACACAGATATACCAAGAAATGAGGAGAGGCATGCCTTTAAGATCAAGAAGAGAAAAATAAAACTGTTTCTCTAAATCGTCTCCAAATCAACAAAAACTAAAGGAATTATAGCATAATATAATAAATTTTCAGAAGGCAAAAATATGTGAAGGTCTATGACTTTCAAGAGAAACAATATAGTTAGATTATAACTAATCAAATCACACAATATACATAGCACCCCTGTCAAAAGCAAACACAAAGATAGGCCTATAAATATAACATAGTCCTATTTAAGCAAATATAATAGGCTTATAGTCAAAATCAAAATCAAAAAAATCACTGGCCATTACTCAACTTGTGCAATATGGCTATTTCTTTTGGCAACAATAAAATATGTATTGGAGGTGGAGGGCTATTCCAATTGAAGAGATTCCATTAAAACATGTTTCAATATTAGATAAATGATTTTGACTACTAAAATTATCTCATACTCTTAGGATAAAGAAAAAGATATCTGTTAGAATCACTTGGAAACCATATTATTTTCTGAGTGATGATGGGATATATGTATGCATTGGTGTAAGAGAATGTAAACTTCTAAGCCAAGTGGAAGAAAGCAGAATTTTAAGAAACAGTGTGTTTGTATTATATGCTTAAACATCTTTTTTTGCACTAATTGCCTTAACAACTAATATCATCTTCATGTAGTTTGTTTTAAGATCTTTTCTTGTGCTTTCAGCTATGTTTGTATATTCAGGATGTGTTGTGGTATGTGATATGAATAAATTCCATGAGAAAATCCAGGCAAAACATAATCAAACTATTGGAGGAAACCAATAAATTCCTTAAATAAAGCCAACAAACATTTGAGGGATGTGAGGCTTTGCTGGATTAGGGTAAAGTCTGACATCTTTGGATAGCCATTTATTTGCACTCAGTCTATGAAGGTGAACTCTGTTTTCTCAGGGCAGGGCCTAAAAATCCACTCCCTGATCTGTATGACCCCAGGTCTGGTAAAGAGCCTTATGGCAGATTATTAGCCAAACCCTTTCCTGATAAGAAACTGCTCCAACAAGCATCTCTAAATTCCTAGAAATCCATCACCCTGCTAAGGATCTTATTCTTCAGCAGTGACTTTCAACTGTACTCAGAGATTTTCCCCCTACAAATAGGATAATTAAGTACTGTGTTCTCCTTCTTGCAATAGGACCATGATACTGCATGGAAAATGAGTATACATTTTCATGCATACATAAGCCAAGTATCCTTGACCCCTAGACCCCAGTAAATCAAACATTCATCCTCAAAATCCTTCTCTCTGCCCAAGGTTTATAAATCCCTGACTTCAAATAAACATGCTGGGTGTGAATCCATGTGGTTGGTTGTATGCCACTTGATACCATCAGCCTTCCATCATGGCCCCTGAGAGTCATCATTTTATCCCCTTTGGGCCTGCTCTCTGGCCCACTGGGCCTAGGACTCACTGGGTCTGTGTCTCACCAGGCCTGAGTCTTGGTTGCAACCAACCAGGCATGGACTTTCACCTGCACTTCTGAGGTGCTTAGCACAGCAGCTTAACCAAGAATGGTAACACTTTGGTATTGCCATAGGCTCTGGAACACCCAAATTTCCACTACCACTGGTGATCTCATTCTAGCTATAACAGTCCATAGAAAATTCTTTTGATACTCCAGCCTAGTGAACATATCAGACTCAGAAGCCAGAAAAATACCAATTGAATTTTTGGCTTTTGAAAATGCTTATTTAAAATGCAAAAGGGTGATTAGACTTTTAAAAGCAAGATCAGCACCAAGACAGGAATGGATTAGAAATACGGCGAATATTTGAACTCAGGTTTATGATGCTAACCAGATAGGAGAACAACTTTCTAAGAATCTAAGAAAAGGGGGGTGGTCCAGCATGGCAACAATCAGTGTGCAATGTTTCTGAGAGGAACAGGTTCTAAAACTCCGAAATTTGTGAATGGTTGGGCTGCTGAAGCCAGAACATCCACATTGAAGTATCCTGGGTGAGAGGGGACAACTTATGAGCTTGGAGAGATTGTAGCCAGGTCACCAATGGACATCTCCGAGGATTGAGAGTGGCGAATATTCAATCCCCCTGTACTTCCCCTTGCCCCAAGCATGGGTCTCCCTGCTCAGCAGAGGTGGCAGTAGTTGTCCCATGCATATGATGATATACATGAGTGATCCCAAAATTTAACCAGAGAACTCTTTTAGCTGGTAAACACTTTCAGCAAAAGGGCTGGTTACAAAATTAACAAAAATTCCGTAGCCCCCTTATATACAAAAGACAAAAGGGCCAAGAAAGAAATTAGGGTAAAAAAACACCCTTCAAAATAGCCACTAATAACATAAAGCACCTTGGTGTGACTATACCTAAACAACTGAAAGACCTGTTTGAAAAACAATTCAGTTTCTGAAGGAAGTAATTGAAATACATATCAGAAGAAAGAAAGATCTCCCATGCTCATGGATTGGTAGAATTAAAACAATGAAAATGGCCATTCTGCCAAAGGCAATCTACAGATCCAATGCAATTCCCATCACATACCCACACAATTCATTACAGAACTTGAAAGAAAAAAATTGTCAATTTCATATAGGAAACAAAAAATCCAGAATTGCTAAAACAGTCTTGTACAACAACAGATCTTCTGGATCTCAAACTGTCCCACAGAGCAATAATAATAATAAAATTGCATGCTACTGCCATAGGAACATAATGGTGGATCAATGGAATCAAACAGAAGACTCAGAAATAAAGCAACACAGCTACAGATACTTTATTTATTTATTTTGACAAAGAATCCAAAACCATACAATGGAAAAATGACAGAATCTTCAATAAATGGTGCTGGTCTAACTGGATGTCTACATGTAGAAAATGCAAATAGATCTATATTTATCACCCTGAACCAAATTAAAGCACAAGTGGATCAAATATTTCAACATAAAACAAGACACACCAAACCTGTTAATATAAAAAGTGGGGAAGAGCCTTGAACTCATTGGTACAGGAGACAACTTCCTGAAAAGAACACCAACAGCACAGGCTCTAAAATCAACAAACAATAAATGGGACCTCATGAAACTGAAAAACTTCTGTAAAGCAAAAGACTGTCATCAGATCAAAACAACAACCTACAGACTGGGAATGTATCTTCGACAACCCTTTATCTTACAGAGGAATATTGAATGGCAGAGAAACACTTAAAGCAATGCTCAAAGTCCTTAGTCATCAGGGAAATGCAAATTAAAACAACCCTGAGATTTTACCTTACACCCATCAGAATGCCTAGGATAAAAAACTCAATTGACAACACATGCTGGTGTGGATGTGGAGAAAGAGGAACCCTCCTCCATTGCTGGTGTGAATATAAACTTGTACAACCACTTTGGAAATCAATCTGGCTCTTTCTCAGACAATTAGGAATAGTGCTTCCTCAAGATCTAGCTATGCCACTCCTAGGCATATATCCAAATGATGCTCAAGTACATAACATGGAAATTTGCTCCACCATGTTCAAAACAGCTTTATTCATGATAGCCAGAAGCTGGAAACAACCCAGATGACATTCAATTGAGGAATGGATACAGAAATTGCACATTTACACAATGGAATACTACTTAGTAATTAAAAACAAGGAAATCATGAAATTTGTAGGCCATTGGTGGGTTCTAGAAAAGATCATCCTGAGTGAGGTATCCCAGAAGCAGAAGGACACATATGGTGGATATTAGACTTATAATATAGGATAATCATACTGAAATCTGTATATCTAAGGAAGCTAAGGAAGAAGGAGGACCCTGCGTAAGATAATCAATCCTCACCCAGAAAGGCCAAGGGGATGCACATCAGAAGAGGGAGAACAGGGAACAGGGAAGGATTCTACCACAGAGGGCCTCTGAAAGACTAAGGAATATGGAGACCACTGGACAAATAAAACTTTGGAAGAAAAAGGATAGATCACCTAAAGAAAATGTCCAAAGAAAAGGAATAAACTGGCCAAGTGGTATCGCCTACCTCCATGTTGTCTCTTCTGCCTTCTACAGACATAAGTGCAAATGATCTTTATGTGCTTGTTAAAGGAGAATTCAAAATCTCAATCTCATATCAGAGAAGGACCTGGTAAGAAACAGAGGGAAACAGAAAAATAAGGGATGATTCTATTGTCATGAATCTCATAATCTTCTGGCAAGATGTGATTTCTGTACTTACCACAAACTTCAATAATCAAGAATAATATGTACAGTGTTTGTGCAAGAATGAGGGGGTGAGAGAAAAAGCCAAAAAATAAGCCTGAAATATAGCCAAGTTTACATGAAAAGAGGTAAGTAAACTCTAGCATGAAAAATGTGCACTGGACCAGAGATACCTTTGATTTTATAATTAATACAAATTAAATAAACACAGATTTCACCACTGCTACAAGACAAACACAAAGTGACACCAAAACTGTTATATTTCTGACCCTTCAGCTACTACTAACCTCCTTTACAGAGAGTCATTTTGCTCTGGAAGTCTCTTGGAAAATGGCGATGATCATAAGCTGGGCTATGGATTGCAGTCCCTCATGTCCCCTTGTGGGTTCAGGCACAGCCCAGCCCTTGCAGACGCTCACACACAAAAAAAATGTTGGAGAATAATTTAGTATCTGTTTCCTGATGCATGAATTATGTCATGAGATGTGGAATCTGCCCTATCCACTTACTTAAAACCAGGCATACCTGACAAAATTCTGCATCTCAGAATTTCCTTTTGTACCCTGGAATTGAATTTCCCTAAATCACGCCATTGTGACTGGTGGTACTTGAAAGGTTTAAAAAAATAAAAGGAATCAAGTATTGCTGAAAGATGACCACCACCACCTCTTTTCTTCCAGTTTCAAATTATATGTAAAATTTGTTACACAAAGTTGTATGTGGAATACAACATTCATTATTTCTAGAAATGAGACCTTCAGTTTTCCAATCATTCCACTGCAAAACCAATGCCTGTGTGTGCACACCAGATACTTATATTATAAGCACCACAACTTTCTAATGCCCAGGCTGTAAAATCCTCACTTCTCTGGACAATCAACATTCAGGAAGGGTTGGAGCCCAATGGTCTCTGCCGAGATCACCATTTGGAGACCAACAGAACCACAGCCTGATCCACAGTCCATCTCGTTCAAAGCAGATCAGGCTGTGATAGCCCAGCATCCTGCTCTTCCTGGCCTGGGGACAATGGCCCCAAACTCAGCATGACAAGGCCTCTGGTCTCACTCACAGCTCTTTAGAGCTACATCAAAGGAAATTCCCAGAACAAACCCATAAACTACCTCCCACTGTTGCTCCTGACTGCTAGGCCTGCCCAGAGTACATCATTAGCTTGAACAATAGAGCTGAGTCTCAGATCAGTGGTAGCTCCTCTACCAGTGGATCAAAGATCAAACGATTCAGATAGCAGAGGTATTCTAGCTTTGACTCAACCCCTAGGGGCACACAGAACCCTAGTGTTGTTATAAAAAATGAAAATCCCAATTGTTTGATTTTACCAATACAGACCCAGGAGCCAGGTACGGGGGAGAAAACCTAGTTCAGAAAGGCAGAGGAAGCACCCATCTGACCCTGCTACTCACCTCACCTCCAAGAGGAAAACCCCCAAAGGCTCACCAGTTCAGATGACAGCTCAGGGGGGATAGGCCAAAGGAACCCAAGGCCAAAGGCTTCTAGCTCAAAGATCAAAAAGCCCAAAATCTACCAAGCTAAAACTCCTCCCACTTTTCCACTCTGTCTTAAATTCATTTCAGGTGAAAGTTCCACTTACTCTTTAATCCCTGTCAGCTGGCTTCTTGCTTTGCCTCTTGATCTAGGGTTAACATTATTTAATCCTGTGCACAGAGAGCTTTTGTATTAAAGGTATGTTCCAGGGCTGATGGAACCATACCATAATCACCTGTTTAGAATAAACAGAAAGTTCTTGGAATTAAGGTTTGTGTTAGGGCTCAACCATACCAAACAAAGCACAGGCTTTTACAGTTCACAATCAAAAGGATTACACTGGCATCAAATATCCTGCAACATCCTCATCTTGGAAATGTTTTAAAATACAATCTTCCACTTTCCCAGGACACCTGTTCATCTTCCAAGATACAGGTCATTTATGTTGCACATTCCATTATACAATCAGTGTCCAGTGCAGTCATCTCTACCTCATAGTTGGGAATTCTTTCAGCCAAACTTAAGTCAAAGCTAATATTGGAGTAGAAAGTTTATTATACATAGATGAGAGAAAATAGTCAGACACAGGAAAATCTGGGACAGTCTAGAGTTGACATGACCCTGAGCTATATGAGACGAGAGGAGAGAGGGAAGTGGAGAGCCAGAACAAAGGGCCAGGAGGATAAATGATAAATGAAAAAGACCAGGTAACCAAAACAGTTAGAATACATAAGGAAGGACAGCTGGGGGGGGCAGCTCAACTCTTGGGCTACAGATCTGTGTTTGACACCCATACCTTGTAACAGGTAAGGACTGAGGGATGCTGGGAGAACCTGACAGCCAGGTCTGCTTTGATTGTTAAGTAGCCTCCTTAATGATTCATCCCAGCATTTGAGACATAAGAGTAGAGAGGAATGAGAAGGTTAAAACAATTTCATTATAATTTCAAAAATTATTTTTAAAAGTTGAAAATGGCTTTATGGTCCAATATTCAGGCAATTCAAGTACATATTATAGCACACAAAGTATTACACATTTTCTCTCCGGTTGTGCATTTTCAAATGAGGGGAGGGGAAAGCATTCCTGTTAGGCACTACCACACCACTTTGTCCAGATCTTCTGTGTGTTTGAACTAGTGTAACTGTGAAAATTTGCTTTCCAGAAACAAGTTTAGCAACTAATCCATATTCTTGATTCTCTTTGTGTATGAATCCCATCCCTAAGTGTACACTTTCCACTTTTACTGACCATCTAAAATTGATTACCTGACTCATTGCCATCTTCCATCCTCCCCCTCCCTTTCTGTGTTGTGACAACACCAGCTTCAAAGTAGGTCAGTGAACTCAGTTCTTACACAGGTCCCTCTTTATTTGTAATACCAACCTCCAAACAAACAAACAAACAAACAAACAAAACCCAGGGAGGTCAGTGGACACTCATTCACTGATCTCTTTTACTTCACACTGACCAGACAGGGCCCACCTGAAAAGAGTTGCAGGATTATGTTCTAGGAACTGGGCAGTAGAGGTAGCATTCAGTGTTTTTTAAAAAAGTGTAAACTACATATGTGAAAGACTGATCTACGGGAGACATTGTTTTAAACAAAAACAAAATCAAAGCACTAGAGAAAAAGGAATGAAATTCGTAATGACGGGATTAGCAAAGAATATTAACTAATAAGAGACTAGAGCAGTGATGCATCAACAAAATAAAATTTAATAATGCCAACAACTGACTTATCTATCTATCTATCTATCTATCTATCTATCTATCTATCTATCTACCTATCTACTTATTTATTATATAGATAGTGTTCTGCATGCATTTACACTTGCACTCTAGACGAGAGCACCAGATCTCATTATAGATGTTTTGAGCCCCCATGTAGTTGGTGGGAATTGAACTCCTGACCTCTGGAAGAGCACCCAGTGCTCTTAACCTCAGAGTTGAAAAAGAAAACACATAGGCATACTGACTTTGAAAAACACAGGCTATTCTCTTGTAGAGGGAAATCCATTAATAAGATACGGTTTGATGTTGTCCCTGTGTACAATATTAGCTGCTGAGACCTGTAACCTGGCAAAGCATTAGTCAATAGCCTATATCTCAAATTTGAACTGCCAGAACTGTGTCATATGGGCATAGGACAGTCCCTTAATTCAAAATTCAATATTCACTGAATCAAGTTACCTGACCTAAACTGTACACCCATCAATCTGGTCTGTTTTAACTCACATTCATAAATTAATAAATATACATTGGGAAGTTACAAATTAAAAAATCCTCACCCTGCTACATTTCTAGATAATCCTGGTGAGCAAACATGTGTATCCCGGGATCCTATTCTCTAACAGGCCTGGTTAGCATATTACTTATCTGTGGAGTATTTTACAGACAGTCTTCCCTCAGCTAATTTCTAACTGGGACCACTAGTTTCTCAGCAATAGGAAATCTTTTACATTATCAGGTCTACTCTTTTATATCACAGCTTAATATTGGAGTGCTCTTTGACACAAGACATACCATTTACAACCCCCACAAAATTCAAATGGATTGTTTAAAACTGAGAGAACCTACCTGACACCCCCAAAGGTCACCAGGAACTAGGCCTAAAAAAGGTCACCTAAATGTCACCAGGAATTGAGCCATGGGTCACCAATTCCAAAAACAAGGTAGTAAGATTTCCAACCTAAGGAGCAACCTGAGGATAACCACAAGGATGGAAAGCTATTTCATCTCAAAGTGGGGTATATGTGTTGAGTAGCCCACCATCCTTGTAGTAGAACATTGAATGACACAGAAAATACTTAACATTCCTGAGGCCTAGAGATAGCTCGCTCAATGTTAGTTATGTTAGCTAGCCAATCACTTTGTAAAAAGCTTGCCCTTGCTGAATGTCACCCAATCCTGTTAAACTGGAACTTCCTGGTCCTTCCTAAAACCCCAATCAAAACTCTGCCATGCAGCTGCTCAGGGCTCTCCTCTCTGATCTCCTCTCTGTTGGTAATGATGGAGAGACCCAGCTTAAGCCCAAATAAAACTCTTTGCTCTCGAATATGTCGTTCGGCTCCTGATGATCTTTGGTGACCTCAAGATCTGGCCATTACATATGGGTTCTCATATTGGATCCCCAAGTTTCCCAAGCACCCCGGGCACATGGAGCTGAACAACAGCCAGTAAGTGAGCACTCTGTCAGTATCTGTCTGAGTCTGTCTCTATGTTTCTGTAGTTTCTTTTTTCAGGACTCAAGGCAAAATGTGTAATCTGTGTGGTCAGAAAGGTTAGAGCTGATGCTTTGGACAGCTGTGGGGCAGAAGGGGCCCTGGAAGACTTTCCAGACTCCCCTCAAATGGGGCACATTTGTAAAGGTAATTGAGCACCGAGTTTTCTGTGTTCTCTGGACCTCAGAGAGGATGACTGTGCTCCTATGTGTAAAGGGTGGTAGAGTACCCAGTTTTCTGTGATCTCTGGATGGTTGGACAAGGACAAAGCAGGTATCTCCTGCAGCAGAGTTTCTCTGATATCCTACTTTCATTTTTTTTCTACTGCAGGAATGGTGGAATCTGCTGTCTGGTTCTGTGCATTTTTCTGCTGCACAATCAATGGGATCTAGCTGTTTGTTTCTTGTTTAACTGTTTTGTCTCTCACTGCCATTTTTTGTCTCTGGAACTGACTGAAGACATGGGACAGAATCCTTCTATCCTTCTAGACTTTCCCATTTCAGGAAGGCTTGTGCCATGCTCCACAGGCTCCAGTGAGAGTGGCAAGGAGGTGCCAAGGGATTGATACAATATGTGGAGCCCCAGGTTTGGCACCTCTGCCAATGTTCTCTGATCTCTGGTGTGGCAGAGTTTATCCACTACTCTGGCCTCATGTCTGGCAGAGCTTGGCCACTGCTCTGGACTCTGATCTGGCTGAGATTTTCTGCTGCTGTGGTCTCTGGTCTGGCAGAGTTTGGCTGGTTCTTTGTCCTCTGGTCTTGTAGAAATCAACAGATATGTTGCTGCTCCATTCTCTGGTCTGGCTGAATGCAGGTCACCGTTTCAAACTCTGGTGTAGTTGGGTGAATCCTGGTTTCGGTTAGGCCACCACTAATGGAGCAGGATAGGGCCCATAGAGAGACAGGCCACTGTTCTGAGTTTTGGTATTTTCTTCTCTTCTTCTTCCATTCTCTTTGAGCACATTGTACCCAGTATTTTTTTTTTTTTTTTTTTTTTTTTTTTTTGCTTTTGACGGTCTCAGTGGGCCAATGACCAAACAGCTGTGCTCCATGGTGACTTTGTCTGCCCCATGCTCCCAGTGCTACAAGCTGGGGCACCTCTGGTCGGCAGTAGGAGCACACATTTCCATATGGTTGGATCTGAAAGCTCAGTTGCAGAGGGGTCTGTGTGCAGAAAATCCTGCTGAGCTGGAACTCATTGCCTCCTGCTTCCTCTCTGAGGAAAGTTGGTGACCTGAGCTTAACTCTGGCTTGGAACAATGATTGCCAAGTATGCTCTTAGCTGAAATGTATTGTGGTTATTACTATTATTATTTGGTTAGGGTACCCTGTAGCCCAGCCTGGCCTGAAAGTAAACTGCTATAAGATGACCATGAATTTCTGATCCTTCTGCTCTACCTATTATCAACTGAGCTACATCCCTAATCCCTCAAACTTCTTTTTGAGCCATAGGTGACTTCAATTCGGAAGTAGACTGAACCCCAAAGGAGAAGTCTTGGCTCCACTGTTCTCCTGGGTCTGTGCCAGTACGTCAAGAATACCCATCTGAGCACCTTGGCACATGACTTAATAGCCTGGCTGCACTTATGAGATTGTTGCTTGAGAACCAAGCCAACTCTTTTTTAGATGATGTCTCAGCCTGGCAACTAGAAGAATTTTGTTAGAAAATCTTAGAAAGCACAGGTATGATTATGGATTCCATGGGTGGGTAACCTCTGTTAAGTGTGCTCCCCAAAGTGCTAAAGGACATAAACCAGGGTAGGAGGGAGGGATAGATGAGGAATTCACCATGTCTGGGTGTCTACCCCTCCCCACCAGAAAAATCACCAGTTGAAGAAAAAAAATAGCTAGAATGCATTTTGTGTTCAAGGTCTAGAATGAGGCAGCAGGGGTCCTTTGGGCAATGCTTTCACAGAACTGCATCCATTCAAGTGCAATGTTTGTAAATTCCCACTGAGCAAGGAAGGAAGTGAAAGGGAGGGGAAGGGAGGAAGGGAAGGAACATGTTCAAAATCTCCCTGGCAAGAAAACAGAAAGGAAGAAAATCCTGCTTAATGATGTTCTACCTTTTGTCTGTGTGCCCAAGAATTCTTAAATTGTGTTTATGTGTGCATCTTTTCATCATATTTATACACACACACACACACACACACACACACACACACATATGTATATACTCTAAAAGCTTGCTGAATGATGGTTTTTCATAGTCTTCTTCACATTTCAACTGAATTATGTTTGGGCCCTAAATCTAAACTTAATTCTTATTAATATTTAGGGGTTTTGATTTCTTTGAATGTGTGGTTTTATTTTCTGAGTTAACAGTGTGTGCACAGTCCCTTACACCAGGGTCATCATGCTTGGATCTATAGAAAAGTAATGAAAAACAACAAAGAGTACTAATAATGGTAGTGACTAAAATGAAAGTTACTGAATGCATTGTACAGTGATCTCAGATGCTCTTTTCAGACAGGACATTTTATGATGATTTTTTTTTCATTAAGCTTAAGGCATGTTTACAACATTTTGTTGAAAACAAGGTTCAAGATGCATCCTGAAGTCATAACATCAAATGATGTACAAAGAGGACATAATCAGCTTTCCAGATAAGGTCTCCTAGGGATAAGTATGGTAGGATTCAAAGCCTAGGACATTTTCTGAGGATATGACCTCTCATAAAACCTAATAAAAATATATTCTTCCCAGGAAATGAACATGTACATAAAACCAACTACATATAAAGCACTTACAGAGTGAATGTCAGGAGAGTGACCAGGTTAAAAACTAACACCAAATAAGTGGCACTGTTGCTGTATCTGAAATTTCTATCTTGTTTGGAAGGCAGAGACAGGAAGACTGTTAACCCCTGTATTTAAGGCAGGGTATCTGCATAAAGAAAAGCAATGTTTCCCTTCTCCTGTTCCTTTTTTTCTCCTCCCCTTCCTCCTCCTTCCTTACCTCCTATATGTTACGCAAATGTTCTACCTCTGAGTTGTATTCCTACCTTCTGTACAAAACAGGCAGAAACAGATAGTCTTTGGGTATAATAAAGCCAGATGCTAAACCTCACTAAAGTTTAAAGGAAGTAACTTGTTATGGGATAAATTAAAGAGAACACAGAGAAGGCAACAGGCATAGAGGAGGCTGTCCTAGTAACAGCAGTAACAGAACAACATAAAAAGACTTCAGGAAATGTTTTTTTACAGATGGCACAATGGCTGGCATTAACAAATAAATTGCTACATGCTTCCATCCTTTAGGTGGGAATTCTGTATTACTATCAGATTATGAAGACTTTGTTAAAGGAATTTACTGTTTAAAAGGTTAATTGTCCTTCCACAGATAGTTACTGTGAATTAGGTACCCAATACTGTGCTAAGTCCTGAACACACAAAAATGATTGATGTAAACACTTCTCTTTCTCTATAAGCTTACATTCTTGTGGGGTAATCCACCATAAACAAACCCATAGACCATGCATAGAAATGTATACATCACATAAATTCCACTATGAAACCTAAAGGAAAGCAACAGGTACCTAACATTCCAGAAAGGATAAAGAACATACATATTCAAAGGCTGAGATGTGAGAACATTTTAGTTCAGTATGGTAAATGAAAGAAGGTGAATTTGTTTGCAGTATACTAGGGAAGAAGAAAGGAATGATGATGATGATGATGATGATGATGATGAACATGATGATGATGATGATGATGATAATAAAAGAATAAAGAGGGATGATAGCCATCCCTCTATGCTGCTGCTGTTCTTTTCATCCTTGCACCCTCTTTTCATCCTTGTGCCCTCTAGTGGTGACGGGGGGCAACTTCTCCATCATTTCTCTCTGGAATTGTTGATGGTTTAATCAGCAGAGCTTGCAGGGCTGGTGGCCCCCAGGGAGAGCCCATGAGGGCGAGGCTTGGGCAGGTGACTCCAGGAAGTGACCATGCTCCCTCAGCATTGTTCTGGTTGGAACTCGGAACTCTGGTTGCCAGGTAACCAGACGCCAGTAGCAGCAACAGCTGCCTGGACAGACCAGCTTGTCCAGAGGAGCTGGAGAGAGGAGTCTGTACTTCTGCTTCCAGACCTCCAAAGGCTTAGGTGTCTTGGAAGCCAACGGTGTTCGCCTGGGCCGCTGCTGGAGACATGTGGTGTGCTCACTGACACGTTTCTGGCCTGTTCCCCACCGTGAGACCAAGGTAATCAGGGCCGCTGTGTGGTGGGGGAGCTTTCTGGTCCACTCCCACCCCCCATCCACCGCGGTTGCTGCCTGGGCGAATGTTCCTGTTGGGTCACTGAGGAACACGTTTCATGCCCGCTTCCCTCTTCAGTATAGGGAAAGGGGTCGTTGGCGCCCCTCAGGGTTTGCAAACTTCAAGCCTTCCTCCTGCTGTGGTCCTTCCTCAGAGCGAAAGGAAGCTAGCCTTCCTGCATGGTATCCCCATTTCTCAGCAATGATGGCGTGAACTTCGTGGAGCTGATGATCCCCTATTTGCCCACCACTCTTTCTGGCCCTTTACCCAAAGTTTGGGACCACCAGGGTGGTTCTGGACCAGATCTTGAAAAGGCAGGTGATTGGCTCCACCAGGGATCCAAACGTCAGACCTCTTCCTGCTGTTTCCCAGGGCCTGTGTCCTAACAGAACTGGGGCCACTGAGTCCCAGCAGCCTGGGCTCCGGGCCTGGATCTTTAAAGTGACATGGCCAAACATATGAGATTGGCAAAGGTGAGGTTCTAGGAGGTGCCATTCATCTTCCCCAGGGAGTGTCATACACCACCCTTTCTCAAGCCTTGAGCTTTCTTTCCCTGTTTGTGTAAAGGATTCTGGACCCCATCTGCAGTGTTTGGGATGGATGAAGCGCCCAACACCTCCAACCCCCTTCCTGGGAAGATTCAAATAGCTCTTTCCAGACGTCTGGGTGAGTTGGGGACACGGGCCTTAGGGGTAATATCCCCGTGGACGGTCACAGGTATAGATCCTTCAGGCCCGACTGTGAGGAGGACCATCAGACAGATGTGAGTGGGCTTGGAGTGGAGGGTGCGGTAAATGGGGAGGGGCATTTGGGGCGTCCAGGGTGGAGGACCAATAATGGCCAGGAGCCTCGTCTTTGGGGTTCTCGCCCTAGGGACAGTACCCTCGACCTTGCCTGCTGGTTGAGGACAGAGGTCTTCCCTGGGCTCCTGGGTTTTGAGCAGCAGAGGGAGTGACAGGAGAGGAAGGGCTCCGGTAGACACCCATGCCCTCGCCCAACCACAGCCAAGAAGGAAGGCCAGGCTCCTGACCCCGAGTCCCTCTGCCCTGCTCTCGCCCGCAGAGTCATCTTCTTGTTCCTGTCCCCGTGGCTGCAGAAATTCCCCCAGGATTTCTCTGGGGCCCCTGACCTGGACATCGTGAGGCGGCTGCTGGACTATGCCAGGATCCATATGCTCACTGCAGAATTGGACTGCAAATCTGGGGAGATCCTCCAGGCAATGGATAAGCCTGGGATAAACTGAAGCCCTAGAAGGAGGAAGAGGATTAGGAGGAGGATGAGGACCCGGGGGAGGCGCCTGGTGAGGCAGCAGCTGATTCCAGCCCGTGTCCCATAGGGGAAGTGTCCTGAAGCTCTAGCCCATGAAGCAGAGGAGGAAGCCTGTCAACTCGATCGTCCTGCAGGTAGGAGAGGGGACTGTGCCTCCCCTGGCATGGAGAGGCCATCTTGGGTAAGCTCACCCCATTCTGCGTGCCTTCAGGCTGCTTCCTTATCCCAGATGACAGCTCACCCCTCTCTGTGCTCAGATCTTGGGCTACTTGGGGCCTCAACTGCAGAGCTGCCCATGCAAGAGGCCTTGGTGGTGCAGGAGAAACGGAGCCTGGGTTCGGGGGCAGATGCTAAGCTCCAAGAGGAAGCTGAGCTCTTGGATCCCATAGCTGTGGGACCCACAGTCTTGCCAGAAGCTGGACCAGTGCAACCTCCGGCTTTAGCATCTGAGGATGCAGAGTTCCTTGTGGACTTGGCAGATGAGCTACTGTTTCTTTCCACTGTGGTGCACTTGGAGGCACCCAATCTCCTGTCCTCGCTGCCCAAGGTAGGCATATAGTTAGTACAATTGCCAGCTGAGCTGCACCCTGTGCCTGCTCCCCTTAGAGAAAAGATTCCCTTTATTTTGTATATTTTTATATTGCTGTTTTTCACTGTTGCGTTATTGTTGTTGGTTTCATATTATTATTAAAAAGGCGTTGCTTACTAAACTTAAGTGATGTATTCGGAGATAGCACCTTCCCATCTGCCCACAGTAGGTGGAGCCATTCCTGGGCTGTGGTCCTTGATGAGCCAGGGGGTATGGAGCCTGTTTTTGTTGAGAGTTTCCTGCGAGTTGGGCATGTGCATCCGTCTATAGAAGATGCAGCCAGGTGTGTAGTTGGTGTCCAGGGGGTCTACTGGGATAGATTGAGCCCCAGAAAAAAAGCCCAACAGGGTTAGTGCTTGACAGCAGACTTTTGGGGCCACAGCTGGGCCAAGAGCTAGGCTCTGAGGACCAGGACCAGGAACAGTACCAGGACCCAGCTCTGTGGACTATCCCTGCGGGGGGGGGGAACCTATAGTTTGAGATCCAGAGTACATTTTGGGGGATCATATAAATACATGATATTTCTACATAGCCATGCATGTTTTAGAACTCAATCTTTGGAGCTGGGCATGGTGGCATATACCTGTAATCCTAGCACTCAGGGAAGAAGAGACCTGAATTTGAGGCTAGCCAGATCTACAAAGTGAGTCTAAGACAACCAAGGCTACACAAGGAAATTCTGTCTAAAAAAACAAACGAATGAATGAATGAACAAATACAAAAGAGAACTCACTCTGTGGACCAAGCTGACCACAGTCTCAGAAAGATTAGCTTGCCATGGACTCCCAGGTCTAGGATGACAGGGATGCACCTGTGAGCCAATCTAAGATATTTTTAATGACCTATTCTTGAATCAAGGAATGAAAGGATAAAATAAGATGTGCAAAGGTACCATTTTTCTTTTACTGAACGGTAATAAGTCTTCAAATTCTACATTTATTTACAATTGCAAATAATTTCTGATGTTGTCAATAAGTGAATTTTCTCCTTTGCTTTAATTTTATACATTGAAAAATGTTTGAGTATGTACATGCGAGTGAGAGGACAACTTATTGTTGTGAATAGCCAAAACCAATGTAAAAGTTCATGTACAGGATGCCTAAGATATACTTAATGCTAAGGGTAAGAGAGTTTATATGCTAATGCTAAGGGAGTTTATATAAAGTTTGGCTATAAAGGCATAACTGTCCAGTCTGTATAAATAATGGGCAAGCCAAAAAATAGCCACTATCAGCATAAAGCCCAGGTACAAGATGCCTAGGGTATGCTTAAATGCTAGAGGTAAGGGGGAGTTTAAATAATGTTTGGCTATAAAGTCATAACTACCCATCTTGTATAAATAAGGTATAAGCCAAAAAATAGCCACAAACAATGTAAAACCCAGGTACAAGATGCCTAGGGTATGCTTAAATGCGAAAGGTAAGATGGAGTTTAAATAAAGTTTGGCTATAAAGGCATAACTACCCATTCTATATATGAATGGGGATAGGAAAAATAGCTACAACATATATAAAAATCTAGGCCTAAACCTCAAAACAGGTACAAGATACCTACAGTGTGCTTATATTCTAAATTAAAAAGGAGTTTATATGAAGTTTACTTAAAATACGCATTTTCATATTGCTCAAGGCAACCAGCTTGTCTTTGTATTGGGAGGCTTCTCTAGGAAAATAGGTAGCAACTTGGACGAATACAACAGGTATTGCAAGAGCCCAAAAAGATATTTTAATCTCTCCAAACTTGTTTTGATTTCAACATGATAATGATTATTTGTTCAATAATATGGTACCTTATATTGCTGATCCCTTTACATGGGAACAACTCTGAAACTGACTGAGAAATAAAAAATTATGTTTTCAGTCCAAAACTACAACATGTTTGCTATCTGTTTACATCCCATATATGAGTTTTCGACATGAAACCCAGAGTCTTTTGACCAGTGAAAAAACTGGCCCTTATTTAGGTTTAAAATTGATTTATGTATGTGCTGCTGTATGAATTTGTATATACAATAGCCCAAGTATAAAAATAATAGAAAAATCTATAGGAGTAATATGGGCTACCCAGAAATTGAACTCAAAACATCATGCTTAGAAACAACCAACTATTCCCACTGAGACAATTCTCTGACATTCACTTATAGATCTGAGACAATGTCATGAGCAAACCTTTACTCCTAAGAATGAACTAAGAACAAGCTTCAATTAGGATAACAGAAAAACTGAAAAGTGTAATATTGCACAATACAGCACAGAAACAAGTTTCCAACAAAAGAACACGAGAGGATTATATCATTTTAATTTGGAAATAGCATTTATTATTCAAATTATTTCATGTTCTTCCATCCTTATATAACAGTAAGTTTATAATCTGGATAGAAGACAATATTTTACTGATGTAATATTTCAAGTAAGGTTATTTGAGTATCAATGAACTCAATGGGGAATGTCTGTGGTAAGCAAAACTGGCAACATGACGTTGAACATCATATAACAATGAAGAAAATAAACCCCACAAAGATGTCACCAAGTCTTCACACATCTGTCATGGCCTAAAAACTCATAGTAACATTACAAACACACAACATGCTTTTTTGAAATAAATATCATTGCTGTTACATTATTTAACACCTCTAGATAATTCTCTCAGAAGGCAGTACTTCAACATTAGGTGCCTTATAGTAACTAATGGAAACACGAAGAAGAATGGAACTTTAAACAATATATATTTATATATATATGTATATGAATACACATATATGTATGTATAAAGTCATACATACATACACACTATTAGGCATTTTAAAATTAACGTTGGTTAAAATAGAACACATTGGGGGAAGATCTTCCACCCTTGGACGTGTACTCAGATGGCTGACACATGATAATCAAGATTTCAAATGCAGTTTTGCCTAATTACTGACACCCAAATCAGGCTTGAAAACAAACATCTTAAAGGAATTTATGAAAATGAAAAACAAAATCACCACACTTTCTCAGAGACCCTTCATTGAAAAGCATGATCACACTCTACCTGATATTAATAAGCAATAGATCACATAGATGACAGGAATCCCATTCTATACTTTGCAGCAGAAAAATACCTATCACCAAGTAGAAATGCATTAGATCAACAACAGCCACAGAAAGAATATCAGAAAGACCTAATAAGCTTCTGTGATTGGATTTGATACACATACAGCAAACTTCAATACCTACACCAATTTGTGCTATATATTGGTGTATATATTCCTATACACCAATGTGTTATATTTCAAAATATAGCACATAAACCACAGTTGGTGACCTCCTCCATTACATTATAAGTGAACATGGTAAATAATTTACTTCCTCCAAAGCTATGATAAAAAACAGATCAAAAAATGTTTCTTTTCGTTATTAAATTCTTAGAGTTTAGTATGTTTATCCTGTATTATATGTCTAATACTCACTTATGAGTGAGTATATACCCTGTGTGTCTTTATGTTCCTCACTCAGGATGATCTTTTCTAGATCCCAGCATTTGCCTGCCAACTTCATGATTTCCTTATTTTTAAATGCTGAGTAGTATTCCCTTGTGTAAATGTACCACAATTTCTGTAACTATTCCTCAACTGAGGGGCATCCGGGTTGTTTCCAGCTTCTGGCTATTACAAATAAAGCAGCTACAAACATGGCTGAGCAAATGTCCCTGTTGTACACTTGAGCATATTTGGGCTGTATGTTGGATCTTGAGGTAGCACTATTTCTAATTTTCTGAGAAAGTGCCAGATTGATTTCCAAAGTGGTTGTACAAGTTTACCTTCCCACCAGCAGTGGAGGAGTGATCCCCTTTCTGCATGTCCTCTCCAGCATGTGTTGTCACTTGAGTTTTTTATCTTATCTATTCTGATGGGTGTAATGTGAAATCTCAGGGTCATTTTGATTTGCATTTCCCTGATAACTAAAGAAGACTTGGAAGAGATAGTAGTTCCACAAGGAGAGCAACAGATAAAAAAATACTGGGCACAGGGGTCTTTTCTGAGACTGATACTCCAACAAAGGACCATGCATGGAGGTATCCTAGAATTCCTACAACCCCTGCCAGATGTACTCCATGGCAGCTCAGTCTCCAAGTGAGTTCCCTAGTAATTTGAACAGGAACTGTCTCTGACATTAACTCAGTGGCTGGCTCTTTGATCACCTCACCCTGAGGGGGGAGCAGGATACAGAGGAGGACAATGCAGCCAATCCTGATGAGACCTGATAGGCTATGGGAAGATAGAAGTGGAGGAGGACCTCCCTATCAATGGACTTGTAAATGGGAGGAAGTTTGGAGGGCAGGTAAAGAAGGGGATGAAGGATGGGACTATAGCATGGATACAATGTGAATAAACTGTAATTTATAAAAAACATAAATAATTTTTAAAGTGAAAAAAAGGAAATGATCTTCTGTTATTAGAAGGTTTTTGTTTACATCCCAGGACGTTGTTTTTTGAGAAAGAGATACTCTGTATGGCCTTGACTGACCTGTTGTGCTTTCTAGACTAGGTAGGCCTTGAACTAACACAGATACATTTCCCTCTGTCAGTCGTAGTGCTGTTATTAGAGGCTTTTGCCAACAATGCAGGCTTTGATTTTTTTAATTTAATATTTAATTTAATTTAATTTAATGTGTTTGGTTTTTGAGACAGGTTGTCTCAATGCATCATAGCAGGCCAGGACTCTCTTTGTAACCAGGATGACTGTGAATTTACAGAGACCCACCCTCATCTGCCTCCCAAGTGCTGGGACTAAGGATGTGTGCCACCATGCCTGGCAAGGATTTCTTATTGCCTAGTTGAAGTCACACTATGTGATTTCAGACATATCTTGTCATGTGGGTGTGTGTGAAGGAGCCTGTTTTTTAGACAAGGTTTCTCTCTGTAGCCGTGTATGTCCTGGACTTGCCTTGTGTCACCATGCCTGGCTCAGATTTTCTATTTCGATTACATATATATGATTAAAACATATATATAATATATATGATTAAAATATATGATTTTATTTAAATCATATATTATATATGTGATTATATATAATATATTACATAAAATATAATATATAATAATTACAATATAATATATAATTATATTGCATGTAATATTTATATATAATATATAATCATATATATCAAATGATTATATATCATATAATCATATATATATGATTAAAACAAAATCATATGTATATCAAAATCATATATATAATCATATGATTATATATATGTTTGATTAAAACAAAATGTATATAATATATTAAACATATTAATATAATATATATTTATTAAATATATCAGTTAACATTACTATATTAATAAGTATATATTAAATATATATATATGAATGATTTGGTATTTTGAGACAGGATTTCTCCTTTTAGCCCTGGCTATCTTAGACTAGATCTGTAAACCAAACTGACCTTGAACTCACAGAGAATGGCTATTCTTTTTCCTGGCAGAGTGCTGGGATTAAAGGCCTGTTCCACCAAATCTGGCTTACATTTTTTGTTTTAATCTTATTTTTTGTTTTGTTTTTTAAAACCGGGTTTCATTGTGTATACCTGTCTATCCTGGACTCTCTTTGTCAACCAGGCACACACTGAACTCACTGAGATTGGCCTGTGCCTGCCTCTTATGTGCTTGGATTAAAGGCTTGTGCAGTCACACCTGACAAAGCCTTAGACTTGTAAGGATTTGTTTAAGGGAGGATTCATATACCCTAATCTTTTTATAAGTTTTCTGAGTCTGTGGATGAGGGGACCTCTGATTATTATTATCAGTGTGTGTGTGTCTGTGGGTGCATAGATGGTAAATTCGTCATTGCTGCCTTTCTCACAGTCCTTCTCAGAGCAGAGCTTTTATTCTCATGACTAAGAAATTTTATTTTATATTTTTAGAAAAAAATCTTTTAGCCTTCCTGTGTGTGTGAGGGTGTGATATACCTTGGATCTGTATTCACAGATAGTGGTAGGTGTTAGGGATTGAACCTAGGTCCATCTCGAAGAGTAGACACTGCTTTATCCACTGTTCATTATGTAATTTTAAAAATATAGTATAATCACTGTCAAACAAAATGGTACAATTTATTAGATAGTGAAATTTTGGGGGTGAATAAAAGTCAGAGACGCTCCTCCCCCTGACTGTAGGAATGCTGGGACGACAGGCGTGTGCTGCCTCATCCATCTTTTTAAAAAAAATATTTTAAAGAGAATTATTATCTGTGTCTGACTCCCAATGATGTAATTAAAGGAGATCCAAGGACTCCTCCAGTTACCAGGGACTGGGCCTTTTTTACTATAGTAGCAGAAGAAGTAAAAAAGCAGCTAAGAGTGTTAATTTCTGGGACAGGGGGCGGGGCGGTGACATCACAAAGTTTCTGACCAATCATGATGACAGGGTCAGTAAGGCGTGGCAGGGAGATTTATATACACCCTGACCAGGGGAAAGGCTGTATGGGCTCTGAGGATAACGTTATGCTACAGCGGCCATCAGCATGGTCAAGAGGCTTACTGGGCCTACTGCCAGGCTACTCGCCAAACCACCCGAGAGTTAAGCCTAGAAACGCCAACATGTGATGGTGGGTACAGCACGCGGGGTGTTCTAGGATTTGTAGGCGGTACCCTGGCAACGGTGAATGCGGGAGAAGGGGAGGGACGCCAATGCTTGACTGCAAGCAATCCCAGTAGGCATCGCGAGGACCAGACGCCATTTTTTTAGTTCTCAGATACAATCCCAGAAGTCCTTGCTCCCAAGCCATGTTTGTAAGTTCTATTGCAGGTGGGCCTCTGCCATGATGCATCTTGGGACTGTTGGTACTTCACTGACCAGCGAGCGCTCCCAAGTAGGAAACGAATGATAATGGTCGGTCTGTGACTAGAAGCTTCGTGTTTATGAACCCGTGTCCGAGGCCAGGGAGATGCTGGGAAGTGGAAAGGGAGTGGAGGAGTGGGCTCAGAGCCGCCAAGCACTGAAGTCTCTGCTCTCTGCAGGGCAGATTTGGAATCAAAGCCGGAAGGGGCTGGACTTCCGCAATAGGTATGCCAGTATCTTAGCGGGTTTTCCCAGGTCAACATCCTTATTCAAGCTCTTCCTCAGAACTCCAGAAGCAGGAGCCTGCTGGGTTCCCTAGCCACCGTCCGCCTGCCTGGAGTCCCCTAGCGGCTTGTGGGTGGAGCCGACCGCAGGCAGGGGGATGGCAGAAAGAGAGAGGCAAAGGCCTCCTCTCCTACTCTGCCTGCGCGCATCCTGGGGAGATGGGTTTACCCCTCCGGGAGGTGAGGTTGTGCACGACCCTGTACAGGGTGTTCTGGGGCCCTCTGCTGGCCTGCAGGTGCACAAGCAGGCAGGACACTAAATAATGCTTAGGGTGCTGGAGGCTGAGTAGTTAAGGTACTCTGTGCTTAATGGCTAGGGTGCTGGGGACTAAGTACACCCTGATCTGGCCACATTTTCTGGGCTGAACCATACACATTTGGGCAAAGAGAAAAAGTAAGAAGTGGAGGAGAAAGAAGAAGAGGAAAGGAAGGAAAGAAAGACAAATGTCTGTGTGGGTTTTACAGAAAAACTCTCAGCTAATTAAAATGTGGGTACTATTTGGTGTTGATTTGCTGAACTTCAACCAACATACACAGGAAAATGTACAGGTATTCTATAGTGATATTAATAACTTATGTTTTTCCACTTGGCAAATAACATATTTTCAACTAGAAGGAAGTTGTGACACATGGCAAAGCAGCACATTATATTTAGAGTCTGTATCAAATTAGAATGATTTGATGAACTTTTTCAGAGGAAGCTTCTCTATTCAAAGTCAAGAACCATCCCTTGCTTAAAGCATTTTCTCAAGGCACCTAGATTCACCCTGTACCCAGGAGATTCTTACTTCCATAAATCGTGGGTTGACATTTTTTTTATCTTTTTATTTTTTTATTAATTACACTTTATTAATTTTGTATCCCCCCATAAGCCCCTCCCTCCTCCCCTCCTGATCCCACCCTCCCTCCCGTTTCTGTATGCATGCCCCTACCCAAGTCCACTGATAGAGGAGGTTCTCCTCTCCTTTCTGATCTTAGTCTATCAGTTCTCATCAAAAGTGGCTGCATTGTCCTCTTCTTTGGCCTGGTAAGGCTGCTCCCCCTCAGGGGGAGGTGATCAAAGAGGAGGCCAATCAGATTATGTCAGAGGCAGTCCCTCTTCCCATTACTATGTAACCCACTTGGACACTGTCCTGCCATGGGCTACATCTGTGCAGGGATTCTAGGTTATCTCCATGAATAATAGTCCTTGGTTGGAGTATGAGTCTCTGGGTAGTTCCCTGTGTTCAAATTTTCTTGTTCTGTTGCTCTCCTTGTGGAGTTCCTGTCCTCTCCTGTTCTTACTATTTCCCACTTCTTACATAAAATTCCATTCACTCTCTCGACAGTTGGCCATCAGGCTCAGCATCTGCTTTGATAGTGTGCAGGGCAGAGGCTTTCAGATGCCCTCTGTGGTATGTTCCTAGCTTGTTTCCTGATTTCTTCTTCTGGCTTTCAGAGGCCCTCTGTAGCAGGTTTCTAGGTTGTTTCCTATTTTCTTCTTCTTCTGATGTCCATCCTCTTTACCTTTCAGGTGGGGATTGAACATTTTAGTTAGGGTCCTCTCTCTTGCTTGGTTTCTTTAGATGCATAGATTTTGGTGGGTTTGTCCTATGTCTATATGAGTGAGTATATACCATATGTGTCCAATTGCTCACATCCTGCTTTGCTATGTAGAAATTGTAAGCCATACCTAGCATATACTTCTATGAAGATTAATCCAGAAGGAATTGCTGTAATGACCAATTCTGAGCCCAGCTATTCTATCTCAAATGCAGTGTATGCAGTGGCCTATACCGTCCATAAAATGCTGTTGAGGAAAACTGAAATGGGATCTAAACAAGACAAAAACAAGGGTGGACTTCTACCATGGCCGGAAAGCCTCACTCATAAGCAAGAGAAGCACCAGGATCTAACATTATTGGTAAGTAATTTACTGTGGTCAGGCCAATAAAACATTTTCATCTTATAATTAAAAGTATAAGTTAAAATGGAAAAGGGAACTATTACAACATATGCATATACGTCTATAATTATCTTACATGATTTTGGGACTGAAAGCACCGATTTGAAGACATTAAATTTTAATATATTTCAACAAATGTTTTCCTAATGTGAGGTAAAATTTTGTAAGTTTTAAGTTTAATCAGTGCAAAAATATAGCAAGTTCAGTAACAATTTATTTTTATAATTCATGGAATATGTCCAACACCATAAAATATAGACAAGGGGATCATATCCAAAGTAGCCATTTCACCAAAATTACAATCTATATTTATGACACAAGACCATAAGAAGATCCCTTTGTGGACAATAAATACCCTGTCCTAGAGTCAACAGTAACTGAAAAGTAATTTGCTTTCAATTTTTAATTTAGTATTATTTAGTATTTATAAAGTAAGATGAAGGTGAAACCAAAACTGCTTCCATTATGAAATTTTAGAACACAGACAGTGCACTTAGCCTGGAACATATCTCAATGTATTGCTGATACATGCAATGTGAGGGTTTTAAACAAACAAGATATAAACTTAGGACTCATTTACACGTATAAGCCTTGGAGATCACCTTCAAATAGGGTAGCATCAAGAATATTGTTGAGCAAGTCAATTGATCTCTTCATTCAGTCAATGATAGGAAAATACAAGATGAACTCTGAATGTTTAGTGTACTATGTAAGTTAGTGTTATGGGAATAAGTAATATTTGACATAGATATTGACATAGTCTATAATCATGGCTTCTAGTCATAATATGTTAGGTAAGTTAGTATGTCTCTTGTTCAGATAACTGTATACCTATACAAAAGTTCTTAAAAACATGAGTTATTAATTAGTTATCACAGTATTAGGTTGAGTTATTACTTTTCAGGAGTTGATTTTTTTTGTTTTCAAGATAATACTGTTGAATTAACAAAATATAGAAGTGTTTCTTCCTTTTCCCTTCTGTGGAATACTTTAAGGAGTATTGCAGTGAGTTCTTTGAGACTTTTGTAGAATTCATGCTGAATCTAAACCTATGCTTGCTTTCTTTTATTTTTTCTTTTAATTGAAAGATTTAAATTACTTTTTCTGTCTTAGTTGTTATTTGTCTGCTTAAATAATTTACTTCATCTTGATTTAATCTTGTTAGATCTTATACATGTAGAAGTCTACCAATTTATATTTTATATTTGAATGTTTAGTTGAATGAAGAGTTAAAATATGAACTCATGATTCTTTGCTTTCCTCAATGCATGATGGAGAATTAGAATTAGATCAGAAATGATGCAGTTGACATGGAATTAATAGAGAGAAGACAGGCATTTCCAGAAGCAGGATTTTTCTCTCAGTCAGAACACTGATGTGCTAGTCTTTTGAGGGGGGAAGTGGAGATTCTGTGCTGTAGTACTAGGGGCTGGAGATTTTAAGTGGCTTGATATGCTGGAGGACATATTATGGGATTACAGTGTATAAATTTCTGGACTTAGTTCTGCCTCTGAGGTTTCATTCAGGAATTGTGAGTGCTGGCAGTTATTCTTGAGCATGGGGTAGTTTTTAAGCAAGCATTTTTCTGCCTGATATTTTTTCTTTGTTATTGTTTCTAATGCTATGCTCAAAAACGGTGTGTGTGTGTGTGTGTTGTGTGTGTGTGTGTGTGTGTGTAATGACAATGAAAAAAGACATCACAATTTTGCAAAAGAGCAATGAAGAGTGTATGAGAATGTTTCAAATGAGGAATGAGGGGGGTAATGATGAAATTACATTATGCTTGAAATAACATTATAATTGAAAAAATAAATAAATGGTTGGAGTTTGAGTCTCTCGGGAGACCCCTGTGTTCAAATTTTCTGGTTCTCTTGCTCTCTGTGGTGATCCTATCCTCTCCAGGTCTTACTATTTCCCACTTCTTACATAAGATTCCATGCATTCTTCTCAACAGTTGGGCATAAGTCTCAGCGTCTGCTTTGATAGTCTGCAGGGCAGAGCCTTTCAGAGGCCCTTTGTGGCAGGTTTCTAGGTTGTTTCCTGTTTTATTTTTCTTCTGATGTCCATCCGCTTTGCCTTTCGGGATGGGGATTGAGCATTTTAGTCAGGATCTTCTCTCCTAATTAGTTTCTTTAGATGTACAGATTTTAGTAGGCTTACCCTATATTATAAGTCTATATGAGTGAGTATATACCATGTGTGTCTTTCTACTACTGGGACAGCTCACTCAGGATGATCCGTTCCAAGTCCCACCATTTACCTGCAAATTTCATGATTTCCTTATTTTTCATTGCACAGTAATACTCCATTGTGTATATGTACCACAATTTCTGCATCCATTCTTCAGTTGAGGGGCATCTGGACTGTTTCCATCTTCTGGCTATTACAAATAAAGCTGCTACAAACATGGTTGAGCAAATGTCTTTATTTTGTACTTGAGCCTCTTTTGGATATATGCCTAGTAGTGGTATGGCTGGATCTTGAGGAAGTGCTATTCCTAGTTGTCTGAGAAAGCGCCAGCTGGATTTCCAGAATGGTTGTACAAGTTTACATTTCTACCAGCAGTGGAGGAGGGTCCCCCTTTCTCCACAACCTCTCCAGCGTGTGTTGTCACTTTAGTTTTTCATCTTGGCCATTCTGATGGGTGTAAGGTGAAATCTCAGGGTCATTTTGATTTGCATTTCCCTACTGGCTAATGTCATTGAACATTTATTTAAGTGTTTCTCTGCCATTTGATATTCCTCTACAGAGAGTTCTGTTTAGCTCTGCTCCCCATTTTTTTAATTGGATTACTTGGTTTGCTGCTTTTCAGCTTCTTTAGTTCTTTATATATACTGGATATTAGCCCTCTGTCAGATAAAGGGTTGGTGAAGATTCTTTTGCAATCTGTCTCCTAACATGACCTTGCCTCTCCACTCAACTCCCACTTTTCCTTATAGTTAACCAACTGCATTGATTGTTCCTGGTACTTGAGGATAGCATGGGGTGTTCTGATTGGGCTTTCAGTCATTTACAGGCTTTTACAATGTATAATAAAGTTAGATTGGCCCCTTTTAGCCTTGTCTCTGGTGTTTGATTCTCAGGATTCTTTGTGGGCTCTGTTGCCACTCATTCCAGTTCGCCATGGTTCCGGATTTCCATATTTATGTAAATACTGGCAATCAGGACTAGTTATTTACAAGACCAGAAAAACCTCTTCACTGCTGAGCCAACTCTCATGCCCTATGTTACTTATTTTTGATCAACATTTACATTGCTGATTCTTTCATCTGTTATTTGTAACTATTTAAATATAGATTTCATTTTAGGAAGATCATATCAATGTTACAATTTAAAGTGAGGCACTTCAAGTTTCTAGAAGATATGTACATAACTAAAGGGAATGAATAGCTTGTGTAGAAAAGTGAGCAAAGAGCTGTCAGTTCTTTCTATCTATTGCTTGTTTGATTAATTTTGGCAGAGTATTCTGTGCCCCTGACTATTATGGAACTCATTGCATAGACCAGGCTACCGTCCAACTCTATGAGATATACCTGCCTCTGCCTCCTGAGGGTTGTTGGAATTAAAGGCATGACAAAATACACCCAGCTTACCCATTGTTTTTATACTTAGGAACTGTTCATACAATTTCTCTGAGGTAGGCTAAGCACAGTTGATCTATTTAATTGTCTCCCCTTCTTTATGTCTATTAATTAGCGTTTCTCTTACAAGGCTACATCATGTTTTTGAATTTTTAAATTTATTTTTATTAATTACAGTTTATTCATTTTGTATCCCCCTTGTAGTTCCTCCCACCTCCCCTCCTAACCCCACCCTCCCTCCATCTCTCCCAGCAGTGCCCCTTCCCCAGTCCACTGATAGGGGATGTCCACCTCCCCTTCCCTCTGATTCTAGTCTATAATGACTAGTCAGGAGTGGCTGCAGTGTATTCCTCTGTGGCCTGGTAAGGCTAGGTGTGGGGAACACACCTGCAAGGTAAGCACTCAGGAGGCAGAGGCAGGAGGATCACATTTCCAAAACTTTTTAAAGATTTATTTACTATTTATTCAACATCTGCCTGCACACTTGATCTCTGTATAGATGCTTGTGAGCCACCATGTGGTTGCTTGGAATTGAACTCATGGCCTTTGGAAGAATATCGAGTAGTGCTCTTAACCTCTGAGCCACCTCTCCAGCATCATCCAAAAATATTAAGAAGGAATTTAAGGTATTAATTTGTTCATGGTGCTTTCTTTCTTTCCTACTTTCTTTCTTCTGATTAATTAGTTTATTTATTTATTTATTTATTTATTTATTTATTTATTTATTTATTTATTTATCTATTTACTTATTTTACAGTGTTCTGCCTGCATATACCACTGCAAGCCATAAGAGGGCATGAGATTTCACTATAGATGGTTGTGAGCCACCATGTGGTTGCTGGGAATTGAAGTCAGGACCTTTACAACAGCATCCAATGCTCTTAACATCTGAGCTACCAGTCTAGCCCTGGTCTCACTTTTCTTTACTTCATGTTACTTAAATTTTCTAAAACATAAATGATGTGTTACAAACATATGTAGAAGGAGGCATTTTTTTTTCAAGGAAGAAAATGAAAAGATGATTAACAAATGTCTTAATGATTCTTTACTATGGTCACACATAAGTTTGAATACTGTCGAGTATATCTCAACAGTTTATGTCACCATGTGGTGAATCAAATTTATCATTGTGTTTTCAGGATGGTGTTTCTTACTCATGACCACTAGGAGGCTGTATGCTGCCTTAGCTGAGCTAATTGGATGGATGAGTAAATTGCGCCTTTTCATCAGGAAGTGGGGAGGCCAACCTTGAACTTGTGATCCTCCTGTCTCAGCCTTCTGAATGCTGGGGTTCAAAGCTTGGGCCACTAAAGTAAGAATACTGAAGAAGATGGTATATTTATCTGTTTGTGATGATTATCACCTTTTAAGATTTCCAAACTTGATATGTTTAATATATCTCACACATTTAATAAGATATTAAAATGTATCACTCTGCCATGTCAGGCAACCCCTAACCAACTGAAATTCCAATTCCAGGGAATCCACTATCCTCTTCTATCCTCCAGGGACACACACACATGAACAAATTTGTCTTTTAAAAAGTACATGTGTAATCAGCATCACAACCAGAAAAGCACATTTTGAAGAGATGCAGCTGAGAAGCACCGTGATAATGTGACCTTAATGTGCAGAATATTTCCTCAAGTGTTTCATACCATTCTTCTTCAGTAGAAGGTGTTCACATGTTCTCTATACAAAATAAAAATAGAACCCTGTGTCTCCCCCTAGCCCTTGCCCCATGGGTCTTCTGTAGTTTCTCCTGCCATCTTTGACTTCTTTTGTTTTCAACCCATTAAGAATTTCTTATAATGGAGATTTAAATATTGAAATAAAATCAAGATTTAAATCTTTCTTCCATCCGCCATTTTTTCTATTATCTCTACTGTGTGCCTTCCTTGTGAAAGGAACCCTGCAAACTGCCTGCAGGAATGACTCTGATGTTTGGTTTAATATTATTATTATTATTATTGTTTTTGTTATTATTAATAATAATATTTTGAATTTTTTGGACAAGGTTTCTCTGTGTATCCCTGGCTGTCTTGGACTTGCTCTGTAGGCCAGGCTGGCCTCAAACTCAGAGACATCTTCTTGCCTCTGCCTCTCCAGTGCTGGGATTAAAGTTCTGTGCCACCATGCTTGGCAGCATGCTCTTATAGCCTGGTTAAAGTCATACTATGTAACTTAAAACATGTCTAGACATGTGAGTGTGATGAGCTGGGAGGGGATGCAAGCCCTTGTTTTTGGAGACAGGGTTTCTCTGTGTGGTCTTTCATGTCCTGGACTTGCTTTACAAACCTGGATGTCCTGGAACTGACACCTGCCTCTGCTTGCCCCACTGATGGTCACAAGTGTGTGACACCACACCTGGCTTCTTGTTATAATCATTAAAAATGATTTATAATCTCTGTGTATGTGTCTGCCTTCTTGAAACCAGCCCTGTTTTGACTAGGAGAGTTGGCACTCAGTAACAGAAAGGAGTCAAGTCCTCCTACCCTAAGCACAAGGTGCTCTACTCTCAACCGCTGAGTCAGTGAGGGTGTGGGCCCTATAGCTTGTAATAAAAAGATCCTCATGTGTTCTGCAATGGATTCAACTCCTGGTGGTCTTTTGTGGTCTCGTGAACTGAGCACATCTGAGGTAGTCACACGAAGTATTTCTGCTATAAGAACAGCCACAAATTCTCTCAGTTATACCTTACAAAAGTGGGGTATGGCAGAGCATAGAAAACTCAGCTATTGGCCTCCAATGCCATCAGGTGAAATTCTTAACCCTGGGTCTGGTAGAAGTTTGTGTTACAGTTAGCACAACCGTACAGGTATTCCTCAGTCCTAGTAGAGTAGGTCCACCAAAGAGGCTGGCAAAGAATGGCCAATAAGGGCTAAAGATGGCCCAACACACATATCGTTATTAGGCTCTGGACATACCAACATCATCACATTACTGCAGATGAAGCAGCAGCAGCACCAGATAACCAAGATAAGTCTTAGAATTCTGAGGCCCTCAACAAAGGGTCAAGTCTTAGTAATCTTCACAATGACCAGAACCCACAGCAGTGATAACAAAGACCGACAGAGCTGTGCCAAAGCGATAACCAGGGGACCCTAAAAGGTGGGGCAGATCACTTGTTTGGGGAAGTGGCTTTATCTCACGGACACACACTTTCCTATTTCATGAAGAGGAAATTGTTAGGCTCCAGTTTTCCAGAAATCATTAAAATGATTTACATGTCTATTGTAATTAATAAAACAGCAAAGAAAGAACATGTGGGATACATGTGGGTGCAGTGATACAGATGTCCATTCACAAAGAAATGCCATAAAAGCATGAAACCAGAAGTCATAATGTACACAAAGGAACAGTATATAAATATATATGTGTGTGTGTGTGTGTGTAGGCAGAACTGTGTGTGTATATATATATATATATATATATATATATATATATATATGTGTGTGTGTGTGTGTGTGTGTGTGTGTGTGTTTATATACATATAAAGCATTGACAAACCACAAGTATACCCGTGAGTTTTTCTGTTGCCATCTGTTGCTGCTCATGGGACCTAGATGTTAGTCTGGTTTGTTGCCCCAATGAGACTCCCTTGGAGAAAACTAAGTTTTTCATTTATTATTATTAGTAGTAGTAGTATTTAAAGAGGTAGAGAATGTTCTTTTTGGAGAGAGTCAAACTTTATTTATGATTCGTGGTGTAGTTCTTTATATTATAGAAGATTTGCTTATTATTTGTACAGTATTCTGTCTGCATGCCAGAGGAAGTTGCCAAGTCTTACTATAGATGATTATGAGTTGCCACGTGGATGCTAGGAATCGAACTCAAAACCTTTGAAAGAACAGCTGGTGCTCTTAAGCTTTGTGCCATCACTCCAGCTCCCTTAATTTTTATATTTATTCATTTTACATCCCTGTCATAGACCCTTTCCTCCTCTCTTCCCAGGCTTACCCTCCCTGTTTCCCCTATCACCCCTCACCTGGCTCCTCAGAGAACGGGGTCTGCCAACCCCATGTCCACCCACCCATGTCAGCATATCAAGTCACATCAGGACTGAGAGCCTGAGAGCATCCTCTTCTCCTGTGGCCTGGCGAGGTATCCCTGAAAGGAGAAAGTGATAGAAAAGATAGCTTGTGGGTCAGGGTGCATTCTTATGTGTGTTGGTCCTGAAGTGTTTACAAGGCATTGTTACCCTCCTGTCCTTCATCCCCTCTGGCACTTACACTCTAGACACAAGAGTACCTTGAGCCTAAGGAGGGGTGAGAGTTTGCTGGAGACATCTCATTTAGGGTGGAATGGTTCAAGGCCTCTCTCTCTCTGCAGGTCGACTGGACATGGGCCTCTTTATTTGTTCCCATCTGCTGCAGGAGGAAGTTCCCAATGATGTCCAAACAAGGCACAGATCTGTGACTATGGCTGTTCTCTTTTAGAGTAACTGTAGCATTTAGATTTCTCTTATATTCCTGGTGTGTGTAGACTCAGGCTCCTGGGTACCCAAGCGGTATTGGATCAAGGTTCCTTCTGATGGAGTAGGCCTCCTGAAACCCAATCAGATATTAGCTGGTAATTTCCATGATGTGTGTGCCACAAGTGCACCAGTAAATCTTGTAGACAGGTCTCCGTTGGAGAGTGAAGGCTGTATGGCTGGGTTGGTGTATACTTTTCTTTTCCAGTGGCATGCAGTATATGTTCAAGTTCCAGTATAATAAACAGTAGTCCATAGGGGGTGAAGGTTCTAAATAGGCACCAGCTGGGATTCTCTGTGTCCAATGACTTGTGGAGTTGTTGCTCTCAGCAATAGAATGTTATCATAGGTTAGGGAGAGCCCAAAAAGGTGGACACAAGTTAGGTGGTCCCAGGCCCTGCTTTGATCTAGCACAGAGTCCTCCAGAGTTCTGACCTCACAGGATTCAAGGAGGAGGCTGGCTCTCGAGACACTCCTTGCTCTATTCTTATTAAATTGAAATAAATACATAGTATTAAATTAAGTACAGCGTCTATGTAAAGCATTATTAAGTGACACATGCTTGCCACGAGAGGGCACCCCATCCCTTGACAGATGACCCTGTGGTCGGTGGGGATGGAACCAGGCACCTCGGGAAGAGAGAGGGATTCTCTGCTTCATAGAGCCCCCTGGCTGTTGGGATGACAGGAGTGAGACACTGAATCCAGCGTTTGTTTCTTTATTTTTTAAAATCCATTCATTCATTCATTCATTCATTCTACAGCATTATGCCTGTGCACTATAAAAGGGCACCAGATCTCATTATAGATGGTTGTGAGCCACCATGTGGTTGCTGGGAATTGAACTCAGCACCTTTGGAAGAGCAGCCAGCATTGTTAACCTTTGAGCCATCTTTCCAGCCTCCAGCTTTTTTTAATCTTTAAAACAGAGTTATTATCTGTGTTAGTGCATTTTTGCCTTCCAGAGACCAGTTCTGCTTTGACTGGGAGAGTCAAAATGACTAAAAAACGGGGGCAGAGACCCCAGAATCCCTTCTCCAGGGACCAGGGACCAGCCGGACTATGTCAGATCAGGAGAAATCAAAGGACACATTTTTCCTTCGCATAAATGAGACTTCCAGCATCCGGGCCTGTTTACTTCCGGAAGCAGATAGGCGGGGCGATGGCATCAGGAATCCCGAATCCCTGAAAGCTCTGGATCCTGAAGACAGCCAGTGGTGAAGGATGGGGACATTTACATGACACCGGGAACCAGGGGAAACTCTGTGTGCAATGTGGCAACTGGAAAGGGCTTTGCAGGATATTTCTGGGTCCCCTGTATGTTTTCAGGGTTGATTGTTTGGTGTTGAATAACTAACTGATTTTATGCTCTTTCCTGGAAAGAATTTTTTTTCTCACATTCTCAGCTTTTATTAGTTCCCTACAGTTTTTTTTTTTTACATAGGATTAAAGACAACTGTTTCTTCCTGGACCACTTTTGCATGCCTATTGGCGTTTTCCATTTTTCACTTCATATTTGTGCAGGTATATTGATAAGCCTTTTTTTTTTTTTTTTTTTATATTGGTTCATCTTATGGGTGTAGCTTCTGGTATTATTAGGAGACAAACTACCAGAACATACTCTGATCCTCTGCCTTATATAATTTTTCATCATCTGTTCTGCATGATATCTGAGCCTTAGATCTGGGAATTGTTTTGTAGATTTATCAGGTGTGAGTGTTCTCCAGAATTCTGCCTTGTGATTGGTTGTGTTTTTCAGTCATGATTGCTGTTGCAAAGAAAAGCTTCTTTTGACAGTGGTGAACTATACTTATCTGTGTGCATTATTAAAAATATTTAGGTTGTAACATGTAACATATTCATGCATGGACTTACATGTATTATAGGGATTTTATGTAGATAAATTCCCAGTATGATTGCTTAAAACCCTTTCACAAATATTTACTGTTATTTGTTCTGCTTCCTTCTTTCATATTTATCCACCTTGATAATTAGGGGACCTTCCCCACTTTATCCCAATCAGATCAATTGTATCTGCCATTTTATTGCTTGCCCAACATTTTTTCTTGTTTCTACAGTTATTCCACGGTGATACATCTGAAACTTGGGATCTAGATGCCCCAGTGTAGAGAATGAGAGATATTTGTCTTCTGCATATGGGTTACCTAAATTATAATTTTTCTACTTACAACTAATTATGTGTATGATATTTATCATGTTAAACATATTTATGATTTTCCGTTTCCTACCTATTGTGAACACAATAGCAATGAAGGTGACTGAACAAGTATTTCTAAAGTGGGATGATGAGTCATTTTACATATGTCTAGAAAAGGAGAGCAGGGCCACGTAGTAGATTTATTTATTTTTTCCTTTTAGAAAATTCTCTACTCTGATTTTTGGAATGGCTCAACCTGTATGAAAAACACCCTTCCCCATTCCAGAGATTGATTTTCATCCCTGTTCTATAGAAGAATCTCAAATACCACCCAAAGCCCTGTTATACTCCTCAAAATAACAAAGAAAACAAGTATTTAGTTCATGTACTATTTATCTCAATTACTATCATGTAATTACATTTTGAATATATATTGTCCATAAATTAATAAGTAACATGCATAACTTAGTAAAATGTGTTTTCAGCAGCAGCTTCTATTCTGAAATAGAATGTCTGTGATTGTGAGACAAAGTGAGGAGTTCTTATTTATGTTTAAATATACATTTCAGAAAAAGGTTACTTAAAAGTATATACATAATTTAATTTAAGTATACTAATGGGTTTTATTAGAAAACTAATACATTAAATGATCAATTTTTATTTGCTATTTTTTGTTTTTAATACATCTCAAAGAGTTCTTATCAGGTCTTAAGAGAATAATGTAGCACTTTGGGAAAAAGATGCATCCCAGAATTCCTGCACTGGAGGCCAAAATGGAGAAGACTTCCACAGCCACCATGGCTTTTCCCTTGGTGCTCTGGTAGACAGGGATGAAGGTGACCCAGACACTGCAGAACACCAGCATGCTGAATGTCAGGAACTTGGCCTCATTGAATGTGTCAGGCAGATCTCTCACTAGGAAAGCCAGAGTGTAACTCCCTAGGGCCAGGGCCCCTAAGTAAGCCAGCACACAGTAGAAAGCAGTAGCTGAGCCCTTGTTGCATGAAATGATGACATGAGCATGTTCAGAGTGTTCATCTGTGTCAATATGGGGAGGAGAGGTTCCCAGCCAGACTCCAGAGAGAATTAGTTGGATCAGGACACAGATGGGGATGACAGCATTATAGATGCCTGAGACAAACAACCTTCTCATTGTTCTCCCTGGTTTCATGACTCTAAAGGCCAGAATTACAGTTATAGTTTTTGCCAAAACGGTAGAAATAGCCAAGGTGAACACAAGTGCAAATGTTACTTGTTGCAGTATGCAGGAGACATTGTTTGGGTGTCCAATAAAGAAAAAGGAGCAGAGGAAGCAGAAGAGGATGGAGATGAGCAGGATGTAGCTGAGAGTCCTGTTATTAGCTTTAACAATGGCTGATTCTCGATGTTTAAGGAAGATCCCCAAAACTGCAGTTGTGCTGACAGATAAGCACAGAGCTGTGCAGGCCAGAGCCATGCCCAGAGGATCTTCAAAGGAAAAGAATGTCACTGTCTTGGGCAGGCAATATTTTCTCTCAGGGTTTGGGTACTCTTGACTTGGGCAAGGGATGCAGACCTGCTGATCTGTGGGGAGGAAGTGAATCAACATTTCAGCTTTTACAATTATTTAGTCATTGCACATTTAATTCATGAGAGTGCTTTCCATTGACGTGTGTAGCCTGGCATATTCTCCTTCCTGATTTGCCAAGGAAGGATCTCTTTATAATTCCCATTTGTATTGTTTATCTTGTTTAATGCACAATAAGCTTTCTGCTGAAGAATTTATCAATTTCTCCAGGGCAGTTAAATCTATATATTACTCATATTCAGATGAAGTAATATTGTCAAGCAATCCTTCGAATGCTTTTTTATATACTGTGAGTTTCTAAGTATGTACACAAAGTATTTTGATCACATCCGTGTATAAAAATATACTTCCTTGGTTCTTCTTCAATGAGAAGAACCATTATGGGTTCTTCTCATTTTTCTTGTTACTCAGAGTTTCAGTGGATATTTGTTACCCCACTTCTATATAATTTTTCTAAGGTAATATGGGAGTAAGTTAGATCTGACCTCCATGGACTATGGAGGAATTCTGATTTGGCAGTAAATTATACAACACTTGCATCAACAAACAGCAGCTATCTGCTCAGATCAACCAGTACCTATCTCAGCTGCGGAAGTTGCAAATAAATTTCTATAGTCTTTGACATCCTTTGACTCAGGAGAGGAATTATAATATTTCATTGTTAATTCCAGAATAATCCTGGGAATTATTCTAATTTTCACTCTTGTTCTTTCAGTAATATTCTGAAGACTAAAAAATGACATACATGTCATATAATAGTACCATAAATCTATAAAATATTAAATCAGAAAGGGAGAATGACAAATGCCAAGGCTGTTTGATGTCCAAGGGAGGCTTCCTTTTTTCTGAAAAGAAAGTGAAGAGGGGCACATGCATTGGGAGGTGAGGTGTGAGGGAGGGACTGTGAGGAGAGGTGTGAGCAAATGCTTCAATAGTACATGAACAAATTAATAATATATTTTAAAAGAAATAATAATATTGTAATAGAATTCAATGAAATAGAATCCAAGAAAACAATACATGGAATTAACCAAAGGAAGATCTGAATCTTTCTAAATATAAACAATATTAACAGACTCTTGAATCAAGTAAATCAAAGAAAGAAATAAACAATTAACAGAATCAAATTAACAATCAAATTAAAAGAATCAGAAATGACAGAAAAAAAAAAAAACATTACTACAGGAACCAAAAAAAATTCAGAATATTCTAAGGAAACATTTAGAAAGTACTATATTCCAGTAAGCTTAAAAATTTACATGAGATGGATAAGCTTTAGATTTCCCCAAGCAACAATAATTCAAACAGGAATTCAGAAATAATTCAACTACATAAATACATCCAGACCCATGAGGAAATTCAAAAGGTCACAAAAGCCTCCGACCAAAAAAGGAAGGAAGGATAAAAGATCAAAAGATGGAGAATCTTCGATGGTGAGATACCCATGTGCACTGTATCTGAGAGCCAGAGGTTCAGAGACTCTGAGACCAGTGAGTGGACAGGAGGCTAGAGCCAAAGCATCAACTTAGGTGCTTCTGGTTCTGGATGGGACATCTAGGTATTGGAACTGATCTGATCCAGGTCCCCACTGGTCATCTCCCAGGTCCAGAATCAAATGGACCTAATAGATGTCTACAGAACTTTTCACCCCAACACAAAAGATTATATATCCTTCTTAGCACCCCATGTAAACTTCTCCAAAATTGACCATATAGTTGGGCACAAAGCAAGTCTCCATGGATACAAGAATACTAAAATAATTCCTTGTATCCATTTTCACCACCATATTCTAAAGCTGGATGTCAACAATGACAGAAATAGCAAAACACGTATACATACATGGAACCTGAGTAACGCTCTACTCAATGAGAAGTGTCATTGAAGAAATAAAGTAATAAAAGATTTCCTAGGATTAATGAAAATGAAGGTACAACATGCCCAAACTTATGGGACACAATGAAAGCAGTGCTTACAAGAAAGCTGATAGCACCCAGTGCCTTCATAAGGAAATTTGAGACATCACATACAAACAATATAATGACACACCTGAAAGACCTAGAAAAAAAATACAAATACACTCAAGAGGAGTAGATGGCAGGAAATAATCAACCTCAGTGCTGAAATCAATATACTAAAACCAAAATGATTCAAAGAGCCAACAAAACCAAGGACTTTTTTTTTTTTTTGAGAAAATCAGCAGAATAGATAAACCCTGAACCAAAGTAACAAAAAGCAGAAAGACACTATTAAAATGAACAAAGTAGAAAATGAAAAAGGGCATATAAGGACAGACACCAAGGAAATAAAAAAGAATCTTTGAGTGGTACTTCAAAAGCCTATACTTTACAAAAACTTTATATAGAATGGAAAATTTACTATGTCCCCTAAGTAAATAGAAGTAATCATCAAAAGTACTCTTCCTAAAAAGCCCTGAGCCAGATGGTTTCAGCGAAGAATTCTACAAGACCTTCAAAGAAGTGCTAACTAAATCCAGTATTCTTCAAACCATTCGACAAAATAGGAACAGAAGGAACATTACCAACCCCATTCTCTGAGACCACAGTTACTTTGATACCTAAACTGAAGAAAGAGCCAACAAAGAAAGAGAACTTCAAACCAATTTTCTTTATGAACATTGATGCAAAAATACTCAATAAAATACTCGCAAACAGAATCCAAGAACGCATTAAAGGTATTATCTACTACCACTAAGTAGGCTTCATTCCAGGCATATACTGATGGTTCAATCTATGGAAATCCACCTATAAAATGCATCATACAAGCACACTGAAAAAAAAAAAAAAAACATGATCATCTCCTTATATGTCTAAAAAGTATTTGACAAAATTCAATACCCGTTCATGTTTAAAGTCTTGGAGATATCAGGAATACAAGGCACATATCTAAACAGAGCTGAGACAGTATTCAGCAAGGCTACAGCAAACATCAAACTAAATGGACAGAAACTTGAACCAATCCCACTGAAATCAGGGACAAGTCAAGGATGCCCACTCTCTCCTTATCTCTTCAACCTAGTACTAGTAGTCATATAGCATACTGCAAGAAATTTTTCCTATGGTAGATTTAGATTGTAGAACATAAATTTTTAATTTTTAATCTTTCAACATTTTTATTGTTTTTAATAAAAGATAAAAAGTTCTGTTTCTTATAAACTTGCGTAAGGGTTGGCTTTTTTATTATAATAAATAATAACAGATTCTCATCATTATAATAATGCTTATTCCCTCTGACTTTTAATTTTTTTATAAAAAAATTCATTTTACATATATACCACAGGCAAACCAAGGAGACCAACACCAGATGGCCGGCTAATGCTCCCATGCCCGCCCATTCCTTCAGATGATTCATGGCTGCAGCAATCCATGATGATAATCCTGTCTAGACGTCCACTCTTAGAATTTTTGACAATATCTCAGCTGCTCCAAAGTATCAATTCTCCAGTCCAATTACCTAAAAATATAGCTCGACAATTGTTTAGACAGATTTGCAGCACAGGAAAAATTCTCATGTTATATGCTAGTGACTCAAAGTCCAGCATATTTTCATTGACAGCCAAGTTGAGCGATTTGCCATAGGGTATCAGTTAGCTCCTGCACGAGGTCATTCCTCTGATTATTTTATTTAAAAAGCTTTTTTTTAGTTGAGCATTAATTCCTTTATGTACAACTAAGGCATGAGCTACATTGGCTAAATGATTGATCAGGGTCTGAGTAGTCTGCCCAGTATGACTCATGGCTAATGCCCCTGTGGTAGCTCCAACAGCCGCCAATGAGATGGTAGTAACAATGGTGGCTATAGTTCCAAGATCCCTTTTCTGTCTGAAGAGAGTCATAGCGTGAGGGGCATCAACGGGCACAGGCACCCAGTGAGGCATGCGAGTAACCAGGGCATACCTAAATTTACTAGCATTCCAGCAAATAACAAATTTGCCTCGTTATATCTCTTCTTGTTCTTCTTTCTAGAACTTCTCCTGGAACCACCTTATATTTATTGTCTCTCAAATCCATGGACTCTTTCTCATTAAATGTTGTATTTGTGTTTTTGTGTGTGTGTGTCTTTGTATTCATAAATACTACTTGCTCATTCCTTGTGTTATCATGTATGTGTTATCACATGATTGACCACAACCTTAAACAGGCAGCCATACTTTCATTTACAAAGATTGGATTTTTCTGCTATTATTGATACTTGAAATGTCAACTATAAGTGTTTTAAATGCAGTTCCATTTCTTGTGTATTGAGGAAACAATTACATATCTATTTTTTTTCTGGAGTTACTTTCAGGCACCAATCATTATATTTGTTTATTACAGAAATATAATTCGATCTTGGACAACTGGATGTCTCACATTCAATGTGGAGCCTATAGCATGTATCACTGCAAGAGTTGAGATGGCCATGCACCCAAAGGAAGGATTTTTAAGTAGGTTGATTTTGACACAATAGCAAGAGAACTAACTGCCACTCAAACATTCACACATTGTGTGGGATCAGCAGTCACTAATGGATTCAGGGATGAGTGAAAAAGACATAGGGAAGAGCACTACATTATGACACCATGGTCACTTCTTAGCTTTCCTGTTCTACATTCCCAAGCAGTTTGAGGAAATATATTGTTTTTATACCTGTCTGGTTGGAAATGTGCTGCTCTGGACAAAATGAACAAGAAAAACAGCGGACAGGTCTTCCTTCTTGTGGAACTTTCCAGAATCCTGGACCACATCGCTGTGTACATACAGATTGAGGTGTCTGAAGGAAACACAGAAAAAGCTAGTCATAATATTGTACATTAATTTAAAATATTTTAGGTTAAATAACTTAAATGCACATATCCTCTGGAAATTCTATGTATTTATGAGGAACTCAGACACTTTTAATATGGAAGTGTAGAATGGAGATTTGAAAGTAGCACACTTCCCAATGCTAAATGTTCAACCTCCCTTTGTGGTGACTGAACTGTTACTCACTTCTTCATAGCCTTTGTGAAATCTGTACAACATTCACATATTCTCTCTTGTGAAGCAGCAAGCCAGAACTCATTTTTCATATGACTTATGGAACAGTTGGATTGTCAGAGAGAAATCCAGTCACTCTTCCCTTATCTGTTTCTATCTTTACATTTCCAATCATGTAGTAATACCCATACACTCTGTTTCAGCTGCAAAAGGAAGTTCAGTTTTCTCATGAAAGATGGTTTGGCCATTGATGAATTATGATCTATTACTGTGACTTTTACCCTTAACCCCCAAAGCTAAGAATAGTTCTTTCTTTTTAACCATTAGTGGTGTCTTCACATAAGATTTTCACCAGTTTCACGTTAGTTAATCACATTAACTACTAAACTAACAAAACTTTAGTTTGTTATTTGTTAAATTTGTGTAGGAAAGGAACAACTATTTCTTTCTATCCTTAGACCTCTTTTCTGCCTTGGTTTGGATTCAATTTCTATCTCATAAATATTAATATATTAACAGGAATATACTTCTGGATAACTGTCTCAGCAGTTAAGAGTGCATGCTGCTCTTGCAGAGAAATATGAGTTCAGTTCCTGATACACATATCTGGTAGCTCATATACACTGGCTACAGAAATATGTTGTATCAAAATCCATAATTTGTTTTGTGTTCATGCTAGTTCACAACTTTGTAAATCTATTGATATACTTGAGTATGAGTTGTACAAAAGTAAGGATGCTTGAACATGAGCATGCATGTATAATAAAAATATGTGAATGCATACATATGTGTGTATGCATGTGTGTGTACACAGAGAAACACACATACACACCTATATAACCACGAAAACTCATTTATTTTGCAGCATGAATGAACACACCACATTGAAATGCAATTCATCTAATTCTATCAACAGGAACATGTGTTTCTTTATATGTATATTTTATGTGTATATATATGTATATATATAAAATTCTGAAATACAGAACTTTATTTCTGAATTAATAAAATAGGACTGAAGAGATGATTTAGTGTTTAACATGTTTGCCACATGAACATGAGAATGTGAATTTGATCATACTGAGGGATGGAAAGAAAAGTTGGGTGTAGATAATGTTGTTGTAATACAAATTTTGTGATCATGAAGACAGTTAGAAAATCAAAGAAATGATGTCCGCTGAATATATCACAATCATATAGCAAAAGTTTCAGAGCCATATCCTGTTTAAAAATAAAAGGCAGAGCAACTGAGGAAGATAACCAGTGTTGAGGGTGGCCCTAACAGGTACATGTGCTTATATGCATGAACACTCACATGAAAGCTCACAATCACAATGGAACTAAGAACAGCATATAACAATCATTTTAAATTTTCAAAGAGACATCATGCAATCAGGGAGAAAAGGCACATATCTAAACACAATAAAGGCAATATACAGCAGGCCAATAGCCAACTTCAAGTTAAATGGACAGAAATTTCAAGCATTCCCACTAAAAAACAGGGACAAATAAAGGCTGCCAATCACACCATAACCCCTCAATATAGTTTTTTAATTTCTAGTTAGAGTAATAGAACAAGTAAAGGAGATAAAGTTTTACAAATTGAAAGAGAAGAAGTCAAAGTATCACTATTTGCAGATGATATGATACTATACCCCAGTGACCCCCAAGATTTTACCAGAGAACTCCTACAGGTGCAAGACAATTTCGGAGATTTATTTGTATACCAAATTAACTCAAAAACATCAGTAGCCCTCCCGTATAGGGGTGATAAATAATTAGGGAAACAATACACTCCCCAATAGCTAAAAATACTATAAAAGAACTCGGTGTAACTCCAAGTAATTGAAAGCCCTGTATGAAAAGAACTTCAAGTCTTTGAAAAAAGAAACTGCAGATTTTAGAAGATCAACAGTTTTCCCATGATCGTGGATCAGTAGGATTAAAATACTAAAAATGTAAATCCTGTCAAAAGCCAATGTATTCAATACATTTCCCATTAATTTCCAATACAATTTTTTACAGACCTGGAAAGAGCAACCCTGAACTCCATATGGAAATATAAAAGACACAGGATAACCAAGACAATGCTGTACAATAAAAAAACTTCAGGCAGTATCAACATCCATGAGTTCAACCTATACTTCAGGGAAATAGTAATAAAAATTACATGGCATTGGCACAGAGACAGGTTTGTCTATAGAACCAAACTGAAGTTCTAACTGGATGTCTCCATGTAGAGAATCACATAGAGTCATATGTATCACACTGCACAAACTCAAGTCCAAGTGGATCAAAGACCTTGACATAAAACTAGAGACTAAATCTATTAGAAGACAGAGTGGGGAAAATCCTGGAACTCATTAGAATAGCAGACAATAGACCCATAATAGCACAGGCTCTAAGATCAAAAGTTGACAAATGGGATCTCATGAAACTGAAAAAGCTTCTATAAATCAAAGGACACTGTCAATAGAACAGTATGACAGCCTATAGATTGGGAAAACATCTTCACCAACCCTCCATCACAGAGAGGGCTAATATCCAAAATGCACAAAAAAATAAAAAGAAATCAAACATTGACAAATCAAATAATCCAATTAAAACATGGGGTACAGAAGTAAACTGAGAATTCACAACAGGAATCTCAAATGGCTGAGTAGCAGCTAAAAATGCTCAATGTCCTTAGCCATCAGAGAACTGCAAATCAAAACTACTTTAAGATTCCATTTTCCTACATTCCAAATGACTAAGATTAAACACTCACTTGACAACACATGCTATCAAGGATGTGGAGAAAAGGGAACACTTCTCCATTGCTGATGGGAGTGGAAGCTAGTACATCTTTTCTGGAAATCAAGCTGGCACTTTCTCAGAAAACTGGGAGTAGTTCTAACTCAAGACCCTGATATACTACTCCTGGGCATATACTTAAAAGATGATTGTTGGTATAACATTCTTTTGAAATGTATACACACCTTACCCTTGTTCATTCAAATACTGACTTCTCCCCCCTCTCACTCATTGGTTTTAATACGGATATTGAATTATGACACTTATTATAAGCATCCTGTCTCAACTGTGTGTAAACAGGCCAAAATAAAGCAACTGGCCACAATGTTGAGAAATGGGAGGAGCCAGAGGACAGGAAAGAGGGGAGGAGCCAGAGGACAGAAAATGAGTGGGAGGAGAAAGGGTGAGAAGAATGCTAGGAGAGGGAGCTGGAGGATAGATCTTTGAACAATGTGGAGAGATGGACTGGACATAACATATCACTAAAAGCAAGTATAATGGGTGAAATCTAAATGTTAGGAAACTATGAGGGCTTAGAGGTTTAGGAGGGAGTAACTATTGCCCAATATTGTGTTCTAGGTTAATTAAATAAACCCAGTCTCTGTGTGGTGATTTGGTTATACAGCTGTTTAGGATTAACTGTAAGCTTTACTAAAAGATAATTATTAGTAAATATCAATCATCACCTACAATAGATGATCCACCATACAAGAAGGACATTTGCTCAGCTATGTTCATAGTGGCTATATTTTTAATAATCAGAAACTGGAAACAACGTAGATGTCCCTTAACCAAAAACATGGGTAAAGAAATTGTGTTTTATTTGCACAATGGAACAGTACTCAGCTGTTAAAAATAAAGAAATGAAATTTGCAAGCAAATGGTTGGAATGAGAAAAGATCATCCTGAGTGAGCTAACCCAGATGCAGAAATACACACATGATATATACTCACTTATAAGCAGATATTATAGACCTATATAGTACAGGATAACCTTACTACAATCCACAGACCCAAAGAAGCTAATTAAGAAGGAGGGCCCAAGCGAGGGTGCCAGAATAACACTCAGAGGGGGAAATAGAATAGATATCAGAACTGGATGAAGGGGGGAACTGGACAGGAGAAGGAATTGGGAGAGAAACACCGGTGGGGTTCAGATGTAGGGGCAATGAGGATGGGAGTTTCTAGGGCTGGGAACAAAAAGGGAAACTAAGGAACTTACATCTTTGTTAAGATGGAGACCACTGACAGGATAGGCTCCTGGGAGGATATAGGTGTGTCTCTAGCTGAGACCCCCTAACAAGGAGAAAGACATGAAGCCTAAATTGCATCAACAAAACCATTGATCCAAAAATTACCCTTCCTGCATGAAGGGCGGGGGGGTAGGGATGCGAAGAGGGAACAAAAATTGAGGAAAAGTCGAACTAGTAATTGGCACAAGCTGAGACCCACTGCACTGTAGAGAGGATTACAAGACAGTTGTCTGGAAGGTTCCACCCAGCTGGGTGGAGATGCTGGGACTTGCATCCAAGCATGGCGCGGAGCTTCAGGGGTTTTGTGGAAATGTAGGAAGGTCCTGAAGTGGTAGAAATCCTAAAAGAAGACTAATAGAGATTACTAACACAGAATCATCGGGGCTAACAGACACCGAGACATCAATTAGAGAGCAAACATGGTCTGGTCCTAAGCCCTCTGTCCATATGTAATCAATTAGTAGTTTGCTCTTCATGTGGGTCAACTGGCGAGTGTAGATGGGAGGGCCTGTTTCTAACATGGTCTCTACTGACTGCTTTTGGAGTACTTCCCCTTGGCAGGGCTGCCTTGCCTGGCCTCAGTGAATGATTATATGCTCAGTCCTGTTGTAACTTGTTGTGCTAGAGAGAGTTGCTATGGTGGAAGGGGAGATCCCCTTTTCTGGGGAAAGGGAGAAAGAAAAAGTGAAGGAGAAAGGAGAAGCTGGGAGGTGAGAAAGGAGGGACCATCTGGGGATGTAAAGAAAGTAAACGGAAATTAAAAAACAATTATTTTAAAATTTCAAAGAGAGATCACACAATTTTAATAAATCTTTACAAATATTTCTCTACATATTAAACACTGAAAAATTCCAGACCTGATTGAAGTTGCTTGGCCATTTAATCAGAACTTCATTGATGAAAAAGCCATGTTCTTGTGGACTCTTGAAGAAAAACTCTCCCACTTTAACTAATAATGAATTATGCTTAGTATGTTCCACAAAATTTTGTATATCATACGTTTCCATAGTATTCTTGTTCTCCTCAAAGCTTATTTCATCTCCAGCAGCATTTGTCACTTTAATTTTCCTCAGAAATGGATGCAGCTGAAGAGAAACATCATTTGATATGAGTGGCCCAAACAAGTTACTGGTTGATGTTCTTTAAGAGAAATCCGTTCTCTTTCTAACATGGTTTTATTTTTGAAGAGGCTTAGATTGTTTAGGTGTCTCCCCACTTTTTTATTGAGATGAACAGTCCTCCCCAAGTAATGCAAGAGTTACTGAACACAAGTAGAAATGTTGTCTAAAGTATGGAACATGTGCAGCATGTTCTTAGAGGAAACAAGGCCTTGTGTCTTTTTCTAGTATGAGCAAAATATTTCTAACTAGAAAAAGTAAATTTTTGTAGGGAAAATTTTGACTAAAATTTAAACAACATTATTTTAGTGGGTTCATATGTATTAAGATATGTCCATTTTTATGCCACACATGAATATGAGAGTATTTCAATTAGGTAACTAGGTATGCATATATTTAAAGAGAGTACCTTGATGTGATAACATTAGTAGGAATTTATGCAAAGCTCCACATTCATTTAAAAATGTATATTAAATAAGTATAAAATTTATGTCAGTTATAACTCAGGAAACTGTAAAGGGACCCACTGCCTAACTTCATTTCTCTTTGGTTTGTTTTCTGTAACAACAGTTGACTTTCAGTTTTGATATGAACACCATGCGAGACAATATGTACTACAAATATGCCTGGTGCCTCTGAAGGCCAGAAGAAGCTGCTGGATCCCCCAGAAGAGGAGTTACATACAGTTGTAAGCTTTTATATAGATACCAGGAACCAAGCATGGGTCTTCTCAAGAGCAAGAAGTACTTCTAAACAGAGCCATCTCAACCCCCTAGATATGTGTTATTTTTGTTTTTGTTTATTGCCTTCAACTATGTATATGTGTACACAAAGTGTATGCCTGCTGCAACAGAGAGCAAAAGAGTGTGCCAGATTCCTTGGAGTGAAGTTAAAGAGAGTTGTGAGCCACTTATGTGTGCTAACAACTAAACTCATGTACCTGTATGAGCAGCACATGTTTACACCTGCTGAGTCATCTCTCGACCATGATTTAATTGCATATCTATCAAATACAATGGGTTAGTACTTCGACTTTTAATATTCAGTGTTGTGTTACCTAATTAAACTCATGTTATAAAGAACTGTTGTGTAGGTACTCTGTTATCTATAGAAGGTATATACAAACTTACCTCAAGATCACATCTGCGGAAAGCCATATTCACAAACTGTGTCAATGTCTATGTCAAATATTATTGTTTTCTATCATGCTCAATATTACATAGTACACTACACATTCAGAATTTATTTCTTATTTATCTATCTTTGATAGAATTTAAAGTTAAATTGACTTGTTCAACAGTCTTATTGATGGCACATATGTGTTGATGAGTCCTGTTTTTATCTTGTTGGTGTAAAACTCAAACAAAGCCATTTGTCACTAATGCATGAAGATATAGCCTTGGCTTATGAATATTGTTTGTGCTCTAACATTTAAGAATGGAAGCATAGTTTTGGTTCTATCTTCATTTACAAAATTAAGAATAAATAATTTGTATAAGCAATTAATTTTCTGTTACTTATGACTCTAGGACAGATGATTTATTTTCCACAAAAGGATCTCCCCATGGTTTTGTGTCCTTAAAAATATAGATTGCATTTTATTTAATGTAGCACTTTTGGGTATGGTCACTTTGTCTATATTTTATGACAGTCGACCTATTCCATTAAAGCCCATAAAATTTGGTTATTGAACTTGCTATATTTTTATATTAATTACAACAATATCTTACAGAATTTCTTCTCGCAAAAGGAAAATATATGATGAAAGACATTCAAATTTACTGTCTTCAAATCAGTGCTTTTAGTTCTAAAATCATGTAAGATAATTATAGACATATATACATACACTGGTACAGAACCCTTTTCCATTTTAGTGTATATTTTAAGTATAAGATGAAAACATTTTAATGGCTTGAACACAGTAAATTACTGAATAATAATATGAGAACCTGAGCTTCACTTGCTTCTGAGTGAGACTTACTTGCCATGGCAGAAGCCAGTCCGTGTTTCTATCTTCTTTAGATTCCATTTCAATTTTTTTCAATAGCATTTTATGGAGGGCATGGGCCACTGCATACACTGCATTCCATATGGAATAGCTGTGCTCAGAAATGGTCATCATATCCACTTTTTCATGAATAATATTTAGGGAAATATTTGCTGGGCAGGGTTTAATATTTTTACATGCTAAAGCACGTGAACAAACAAAATAATCAATCCAGAATCTATGGAAGTAAAAATCTCTTGGGTACTGGGAGGGTGTAAGATCCTCAAGAAAGTGCTGGAATCCAGGGATAGTTTTCTTCTTTGAAAAGGAGATGCTTCCACTGAAAAAGTTTAGCAAAGAATTCTCATTTGCTATAGAATCTAAATATATGAAGTGTTGCTTTGCCATGATCCACACCTTCCCTCCAGCTACAAACATTTGGTTATCAAGGCAGAATAACATCAAGTCATCTATATCACCATAGAATACCTGTACATTTACTTGTGTATGTTGGCTCAAGTCCATCAAAACAGCAACATTTTTTAACCCCACTTTCCAAAAAGCAGGGAATTCTTTTGTAAAAGCCACACAGATATCTTCTGATACCATCTCTGCTTTCAGGTGAGAGAGGAACTCTTTTTCTTTCTGATCATCAAGCACAAAAAGCCCCACCCAATTCCAGCCAAAGTATAGCAATAAAGAGATCACTTCGTTGGCTAGACCTCTGTCTTTAAGAGACATCTGGTAAAGGGATGGGAATGTAACTTGGTCATTTAGCTCGGTATCAAAAGGTCCATATGTGACCTGAAAAAGCAAAAAAAAAAAAAAGGTGGGGATTCTGACTTTAGAGGTATTTAGGGTCATAACCCTAAGAGAGGAAATGGGTTTATTCTTCACATATGAATTGTTTAACTGAGTGATAACAATCAGAGTTACACTGTGGGTTTTGTGATCATGATTATTTCTGACATCTACATTCACCCAATGGTTTCTCTGTTTGCAGTAAAGCCTTCTGATGGATGCTTTGCTTCAGCATAGGCTGGCAATACTCAGTAGTGGGAATATACCTAAGTTGGTATTATCTTATCAATTTTCATCTGAGATCTACTATCCTGAATGAGTTCATAAAAGTTTCTTGGAGTTTTTCACTGGTGATGGTCTTGAGGATTGTTCCAAATTTAGTTACATGTCCTGTATTTTCTATTTTCTATGCCAGATATTGACCACTCTATTAATTATGAGATTTTTATAAGCTAGATTGGGTAGTTAGGTATCTGTGTTTTAGAGTTTGACTTGTGAGCACATACAGCCTGAATATCCACAGTACAACTTGCCAGCATTTGGAGACAGAATCATGAATATTACTAAGTGATCTGCTTTGAAATTCTCAGAATGTACTGCTCATTCTTTTCACCACACTCTTTCCACTGTTAATCATTGTGTTATCAAGGTAATTCATTCACTGCTTTTTGAAATCTGCTTACACTGAACATAAACCACTTGTTTGTTTTCTTTTTGGTCAGATTCCCTATGTGATTGTGAACAAAAGGACTTTTCTAACTTACTTGTGGGACTTTGTAGAGATCCAAAAGTGTTTCAATAGCAGCAGAAAATTCTGGCCTGGTTCCTGAAATGATTCCTAGAGTTTTGTATTGCACTTTGCATCCATAGTTAGGGATATAATCACTCTTTCCAGACAACAACATCAGAGGGCCCTCCAAGGTTCTTTTGTTAGAATTAAAGGCATTGTAGACATGGAAACACACAGTCACATTGGGAAGCAGTTGTGAGTCCTTATTGATCTCCTTCCTCAATGGCAAAGTATAAGGTCAGCAAAATTTGATAGTTTTTCCATCTTGAGCTAAACTCATAGAGTTAGAGTGAAGAGTATAGTCAGTACATTTTTCTCAGAGACTTTTTTAAAGACTTTTTTTTTCAAATTCAGGAACTTAGAGTTCTTAGGACTTCACTTTCCTGTGACATGGAAAGCTGTTGTGAATAAGCCTCTGGCAACTGAGTTACCTCATGGAATGGCTCTTAAATGCCCAGAAATTAAACTGCATCTAGTCATTGTTTTCTTGAGTTACACTGTGTGGATAAAGTGTCTCTTGTCTGTGTCCTATGACTGCTGAATGCATAGGTGCTTATGCTGTTTCTGTTCATGGAAGCACTGTGTCATGGGAGAGTCAATAAGTTGTCCACTAGGTGTGTGGATAAAAGCTTCATGTCTTTTTATTTTGTAATGATTCCATTTCATACTCACTGGAAAAATTATAACAAGTGTGTTTGTATGTACTCCCAGTGTTAAAGTGTCTCTTTGAGGGATAGAAAGATCTTTAGGCCTCTAGGCACACTGACCACTTTAAATAAAAGCTAGCATTAGTTCTCAGTGCCCACAGTGTGCCCTTGGTACCATGTGTCGCTATAGGTCATAAGATTGTTTCTGGCATCTTTGGGCACCAGGCACGTCTGTAGCATTCACACATATACAAGAATGTAAACACTTAAATACATGAAATAAAAATAAATAAACCTGTGTAAAATAGTGTTCCGTGGGCATGAGATATTATGACTACTTGCTGCTCTTGTGGAGGACCCTGATTCATACCACAGTAGCCAGTTTTAGGTTCCAATAATATGTTACACCAGTTCTAGTGGATCCATGTCCTCCACTGGCGTCTAAAGGAACCATGAACAGAAGTGGTGAACACACTCAAACTTGTAGGCAAAACACTTGTAAACATAATGTAAATATTAATATATATTTACAAAAATGTAAACAGTAGTAACTAAAGGAAAAATGTTTCTATAAGTTTTCAGACTAAATCATTGAGTAGAGTTTCATGGGTAAGGTTAGGCAGTGGGAAAAAAGTAAGTTAAACTAGCATACAAAAGAGAGGAAAAGGGGATATTAAGACATTTAAAAAATAATGCTCACTATGAGAGGATATTGAACTTTGGTGCAGATATGTGGGCTGAATTGTATCACTCATGGCTTTTGTGCTTGCAGATGCATCCTCAGAAGTTTCTTTCAAAACCTGTGGTAGATAAGAGTCTGGGTGACCTTAATAGAGGTAGATTAACATAAATCATGAGCCTGAAGTCCACTGGGTTGTACTTAAGGAACAATTCTGCCTTAATACCAGCTATCAAAGAAAATAAATGCCATTTGGTTGTACTGCATTACCTCTGAGGTCTATGGTAGATGCTATGTTAAGGGAATATCTATTGATGAAAACCAGGCAATTAGCAACAACTGAGAGAAAGAGAATAGTCTTTCCCAGGGATTATTCCATACTAAATATTGGATTGTATGAATGTATGTGTGTGTCAATGAGAACTCCTGGGAAGAGCTGTGCCTGAGAATAATGGCTATAAAAACTTCATTGATGTGAAAAGATCAGAATATAGTAGTTCTAAGGGCTTACTATCATAGTGCAGGCTATCTTCAGCACCCTACATAGCCTTTTTTGGACACCTCTGAGGTTGAAATGATATATCTATATCTATATCTACCTTCTATAGCTAATGAATAAAATCATTTTGGAATGTAGTACCCTAGCGCACCACTGGCTTCTGCCAATCTAAAAGACAAGAATGACATCACATAGCATCATGGGCATGTATGATAACTTGCCCCATCTTGATGTAACCTCCTCTCTGATATTCCAGTGATGCATTTGATTTATAGCTTTCTTTGTACTGTTATTATGAAAACTGCTGAAGGTGCTTCTACATTGTAACATGGAATGTGGGATAACAAACTGTGTTCAGAGACTCTCGAATATATTCTACAATATATTCTCTCTTTTTTCATTTTAGCTGAAGGCTGATGTTTTTCCCATCCCAGAAAAACAATACTAAAGAATAAGCAATGGATTCAGTTGGCTATATCCTTATACTTATTCATTTATATATATGTGACAGGAATTCCACATGAAGGTCATCAGGGCTAATCAATATGTGCCCAAAGGGGCCTAAGGACCCTGGAGCTCCCACCAAGGAAAATGCATGGTCTGGACCTACACACAAGTAGCTGATGGGCTGATTAGGCCTCATGTGGGCCTAATTAGGGGAGGGGGAGATATCTCTGGCATGGAATATCTTTTCTGTTTGTTGATTACTTTCCCCTGATGGAACTGCCTTAACAGACTACAGGGAAGATAGATGAACAAGTCATCATGAGACTACAGGAGATTGATTGTGTAGGTATAGGCTAGAATAAGGGAGGGGGATTGCTAGAGGAGGGTGAGGTGCATGACCAAGATGTAAATTGAATTAATTAATAAAAATATTCAAGTGAAAAATATGGAAATAAATTTGATGTTCTCCATCAAACCCCTCAGAGAGTTCTGCTGAGTATGGATTTAAGGAATTTAATGAAAAAGGCTTTTTCTGACAGACTTCAAGAGTCAGTAGCTATGCCTATCCACAAATAAGATAGGCAGAAATGACCTTTTCTTTGATCGTATTTCAACTCTGGTAATGTTGACAACTGAACTATGAATTGCCATATGTTTCACCAATCCATTCCTGCCCAACCTATGGACATTGTTGAGTTAAATGCCCTATTCTCCCTGACAAGTTAGGTTACTTTTTCCAAATTTCTGTCCACAGAAAAAATCTTTCAGACCTCACTTGTCTGGTGTTTGAAGGCTGCTAATATTCTGTGTGGCAGCTGAAGCCTTAATGTTGTCTTGGGTAACATCCAAACACTGTCAACCTCTGCTCCCTACAAAGTCTTTGAGATTGCTATGGAGGATCCCAGACTGAGTGTCCAGGTATCCCTTAAGTCTGTCATTTTGACTCACATAGAGACAATTGGATTATACTTCCTGCTCAAATTTACCCCTCTCAGATCTCTTGATATGTTGACAGCAAGTTGTCACTGTAGAAGTTTAGCAGAGGTAATTAAACCTTAGGTAGCTCCTCTGAACAATGCTGCAGATTCATGGTTAGTCCATATCATACATAAAAGTCAGCCATTGTTCTTTTCTACAGATACTAGGTTCCCTGATGAAGAAATCATTACCTTGCTAGCTTCACACTGAAAAATCCAATCTCCCAGTTTGAATGAAATTCAAACTGAAGCTACTAATACCTAACTGTTTACTTTTTACAGTTCTCTCACTGAAAAGAACTTGATTGTCAAACATTTATCCCAGTAAACAAACAAATCTGTCTCCTGGTAAATGCTTGGATGGGGGAAACAAACACTTCAAAATTGATGTAAATTTTGAATGTCTAAGAAAGTGATTTAAGCTATGTAATTCCAAGTTGTAAATGTCTGAGCAAGCAGTTTAAAGTATGTGAAAATGAGAGTTGAAGATTTTAAAATTTCAGAGATTTAAAATATTAATAGGTGGCTTTCTGATATGCTATGAAAACCACGATATGAAAGCGCTGGCTTCTCTCTCATACTTCCAGAATTAACCTTTTTATTACCATTTCATTCCTGCTGAAGACATACTTCAATGCTTTTCATTGTGCTGAAATCTTACCTGTCATTACATTAAAGAGAAAGGAAATGTTTTTCCTTTTAAACCCCAGAACCAACCATCCTTCTTGGTGCTCAAGGGTTAGCTGTAAAAACATGAGTTTAACCCAGATGTTTACAGACAGTTGTTACCTGTCTTTCCTACAGTGAGAATTTCAGTGTAGATTACAGATTGTGGCCATTTTAATATATTTTAAACTTTTATATCTTTGGGTAAACTTTAAAAATTGTGATGTAAGCTTCAAGGAATTGAGATTTGATCCACCTATCACAAGTGAAACAGAATCTACATTAAGACTTCTGTCAATTAACAATTCAGTCTTTTCTACCTATTATCTATGTCTGAGGATAGGTTCCTTCCTTGCTCTGGTGTAGGGATTTCTTCTCTCTCTGGCTGCAGTGTGTTACTGAACTATAGTTTCTCTATCTTGTGAAAGCATTCCTAAGAGTGCTTTATTTCCAAAATCAATCAGGCATCCTGAGGTGTTTTTTTTTTTTTCTATTCAAATATTCCATAATGCTACAACTACTAGGACCACAGGCTTGTATTTCTGTTTCCTGCTCAAAGGTGAAATATGTACTGAGGTTTCAAAATGACACTTCACAGCAAAGGACCATCCTCATTCCTAAATTGATGTTCAAATGAACACATGTACCAATCATAGCATCAACAGAAAAACAGGTAATATGAAAAAGCCTAATGATTCCTCCACAGTATCATAAATAACCAATAACTGAACTCAGTTTCTCAGAGAGTTAAATTTGCAGAAAAATACTTCAGATAGCAAAAAGATGAAAAACAGAAAAGAAGACAGAATCAAACAATGAATTAAACTGGATATTGAGAGAAGAATCAACAGTGTACAAGAGAATTTGGAATAGCAATAGAAAAAAAATAGCAATCCACAGGAAAGTCTCAGTACCATAAAAAACAAATCCTAAGACAAAATTGAGACTATGAGGGGGGTAAAAGGACAGATACACATGTTGTAAATGAAAATCATAAAACCTCCTATCAAAACACAAAGCACTGGGTTTCCAGCAGGTATGAATAACATGACTATCAGAACACTTCATTACAATGTCAATGGTAAATAAATAAGGCATAAGTATGACCATAGTGTCTAAACTCTGAGCTAAATTAAAGATACTAAAACCAGAACATGTGGAAGGAAATTTTAAGATTTGTACTGAGGACATGGGTATATTCAAGTTCATTTTAGCAGAAACTCTCTAAGTCCCTGGAAAGAAACAGATATTCAGACATAAGACATTTAGATGGCTAAATAGAGGTGAGCAGAGTGGAAATGTATCTTGACATATTTAGAGTCAATGTGTTAAAAATATGTAAGTCTGACCATGGAATAACACTATGGAGCAGACAAAAAAGTTGTTGGTTTCTTTCTCTAATTTCTTCCTGACTGGAAACATAGCAAAGCAGAGCGGAAATATTTATAGATGCATAAGGAAGCAGGAAAATGTGAAACCGTGTTTCACATTGCTCCATATCTATTTCATTATTCTCAATGGAATTACATGTGTTTAGCAGGTCATATATTATCTTGTAGCCAGAAAACCCATAGCAACAAGTACTCACAGAAAGGTGTCCCATAGTAGACTTGGTTCACTCTCAAAAATGTTCTGAACATTTTTGAGTATTTCAACTTGGATGTGAATGGGGATAAATGTACTGAGGATTATGTCTGCCTCCATGTCGGTGCTGGGCTCCCAGTATTGGTGACAATTGAGCTGAAACATCTCCATTGATGTATATGCAGATTGCAGGAAGAGCATGAGACCAAGCAAAGGAAAGGACATGTCAGGATCTTCACTACACGGGGATAGTCCCCTGTATTGAGGCTGATCCAAGGAGATTATTGGCTGTGATCATGGAACAGGTTCAGACCTCAACAGTGTCAGAGAAGACTTTGTATGCTACAGCTGCTTCCTACTCTCACTTCAGGCTCTCAGTCTATGCATACCCAATGGTTCTAATGACAGGCCAGCACACACACTGCAGCAAATTCCAGACAACTGGGGGTCACAGTGCTGAAATATTTCTGTCACTGTAGCCAGATTTGCTCTGAATTTTCTGTCTTTTCATTGTTATACTTCCCTCTCATCCATGTACTCTGGGAATCTCATAGCCCTGAGGCTCTGCATCTGCTTCCTCCAGGTGGGTGAAAAACATGTTTGGTTCTTTCTTTCTTCACCAACCTGGATGATTTCATCATAGTCCATAGTGACTTTAGTGAGCATCATAGTCTGAGACAGAATTATAGGTCATCAAAAACATCTTGTTTGTTTGGGATTGCTATTGTGAAAGTAGTTAGAACATTTGATTTCCTCTAGTAAGGTGAGAGGAGGCAGACACTGACATGAATTTTATTGCCTGCTCACTTCCCCCAGTCAAGGTGGCTTTACTAGGCCACAGAGAAAGGGGGTCCAGACTGTCCTGATGAAATCTTATAGGCCAAAGTCAGATAGGAGTGGAAGAGAGCCTTCCCTAATAGTGGACTAGGGGAGGAACACAGTGGAAAAGATAGAGGGTGGGACAGGGAGTAGATGGGGAAGGGGACTACAGTTGGGATACAAAATGAATAAACTGTAATATATAATAATAATAATGAAAAAATATCAAAAAGAACAGGTGATTTGAAAACTGCCATAGCTGTTTTCCACAAAGCACACTTAAAATGTTCAGTTTAAAAATATTCAGTGCATTTTTTTTAAGAAGAGGAACTTGTGATATCAGTTTCCAGTGTCTGACATTCAGAAGCCAATTAGCCTTTTACCTATCTTGACTCATTTGCAGCTACAATAATAAAGATGTAAAAAAGTTTATTACAGCCAAGTACAGATGATCATTTTCTACCTCACTCTTTCATATTATTAAGATCCTCAAGCCTTAGTCTCAGAATTTGTGTTCTGCTGTTAGTACAGTATTGTACCAGCCATTCCACAATTATATTTTTCAATAAAACACAATGTGGGGTCAGAAATACCAAAATAATCCAAGAAGTTGCAAAAGTCGATCAAAGCAAGATCTTTATTTGAATTAGGAGGGAAAAACGGACTAGTTGGGGACAATAGCACAGATGTGGGCACTGACTGATTCTCTGAACATTCGTCATAGCATAAATATTTAAGCAGATGACAAAATGATACTGTATTCAGGCTGCTGGTGATTGGTCAGGTCCTACTAACAGATTCAAGAGCTGAGCTATGACCTAAAGTGAAATTGTATAGCATTTTTATAGGATGGAACCACAAGTCAATGGGGAGCAGAGCAGGTTTTAGCATTTTCTAATCATACTTAGACAGGGGATTTTTGCCAAGAAAGTAAACACTGGTGACTCAGGCTTATCCAGGACACCTGGTTCAGGGTTCTCAACTCAGCTTTTGCATTCACATCTCTTCCTTGACTTCTGGCCCACAAATCAGAATGTTACAGGAACAAAAGAGGGGGAAATCTGCTCATAGATGATTTAAGTCATGACAGGAAACACATTTATGACTTTTGTGCCTTAGTTTAGATGATCAGCAACTTTGCTCATTACATTCCTTCCTGATTAACAGACAAACATGAAACACCTAAAGAAGCAGGATAGGAGAAGGTTCTTGGGCCTGTAAATATGAACTCAGTTTTGAACCTGGCAGCAAATGTGCTGAGATGGCTGGACTCAGGCAAATGTCTCCTAACAACAACAAAATGATACTTCATCTCTGTATTTTTTCTAACATGCTGTAATACTGTTTATCATAAATAATATTGATATAATTTTATGGTATTATTATATATTATTGTTATTATAATACAATACAATGCAAATCAAATTTATATATCTAAATTATGGAAAATCCATTCATGAAAATACGGCCATAAGTTTTTTTTTTTTTTAAATTTCTCTTTCATTCATTTTAATTTTAATTTAATTAATTTATTTATTACAATTTATTCACTTTGTATCCCTTCTGTGCTCCCTCCCTCATGTACTCCCAGTTCTATTCACCCTCTCCATTCTCTCCTTATACCCTTTTCCTAGTCCCCTGAAAGGGCAGGACCTCCTTGCCTTCTATCTTATCCTAGCTTATCAGGTCTCATCAAAGCTGGCTGTATCATCTTCCTCTGTGGCCTGGCAAGGCTTCATCCCCCAGGGTTAGGTGATCAAAGAGCTGACCACTGAGTTCATGTCAGAGACAGCCCCTGATCTCCTTACTTGGGAATCCACTTGGAAACTGAGCAGCCTATGGGCTTCCTTTGAACAAGGGGTCTAGGTCCTCTCCTTGCATGATCCTTTATTGGAGTATGGGTCTCTGCAGGTGCCCCCATGCTGAGGTGTTTTTGGCTCTGTTGGCCTCCTAGTTGAATTCCTGTCCCTTCCAGTCTATCTCCCTCTTCTTCCATAAGGATTCTAGCACTCTGCCCAAAGTTTGGCTATAAGTCTCAGTATCTCCATCCATACCCTAGTGGGTAGAGACTTTCAGATTCCCCATGTGGATGGCTCCTGTTCATTGTCTCCTGCTACTTTGTATGTTTATCCTGTTTACCCTTCTGTATGAGGATTAAGCATCTCCACTTGGATCCAACTTGTTATTTAGCTTCTTTAGGATTATGGATTTTAGTGTGTTTATCCTATATTATATGGATAATATATACTTTAAGTGAGTATATACCCTGTGGGTCTTTCTACTTCTGGGTTATCTCACTCAGGATAGTCTTTTTTGGTTCCCACCACTTGCCTGTAAATTTCATAATTTCCTTGTTTTTAATTGCTGAGAAGTATTCCATTGTGCACATGTACCACACTTTCTGTATCCATTTCTTGGTTTAATGACAACTGGGTTGTTTCCAGATATTGGCTATTACAAATAAAGCTGCTATGAACATAGTTGAGCAAATGTCCTTATTGAAAGGTGGGGCATATTTTGAGTATATACCTAGGAGTCATATACCTGGATGTGGAGGTAGCATTCTTTCTATTTTTTTTTTTTTTTTGAGAAAGCACCAGACTTATTTCCAAAGGGCTTGTATAAGTTTATATTCCTATCAGCAATGAAGGAGGTTCCCCTTTCTCCACAACCTCTCCAGAATGCATAATCCCTTGAGTTTTTAATCTTAGCCTTTCTGATGGTTATATGGTGAAATCTCAGGGTTTTTTATGTACATTTCTCAAATGACTAATGGGAAAAGTTGGGAATATCTCCACTGCTCATGGATAAATAAGATTAATATAGTAAACTCCACATCCTAAGAAAGACAATCAACATATGTAATGCAACCTCCTTGAAAATTTCAGACAATTCTTCCCAGATGCCAAAGGGACAATTTTCAGTTTCACATAGAAGCACAAACAAACCATGATAGCTAAAACAATTCTGAATAATAGCTGCTTGAGGGATCACGCAAACAAAAATTAAATTCAACTATAAAATTATAGTAGTAAGTAAGAGCATGTTATTGGCAGAGTAACAAACCATTTAGTCAGTAATGAGATTGAAGATCCAGAGAGAATTCCACATATTTATGGAGGCATGATTTTTTAAATAAGAATTCCAGAAATAAACAATGAAAAAAGAAAGCATCTTCAGCACATTGTGATGGTCAAACTGGATGTAAGCATGTAAGACATTTCAAGTAGATTCCTACTTATAACTCCACACAAAATTCACCAACAAAATAGATTAAAGAGCTCAGTAAAATCAAGAAACAGGGAATCTAATGGATGACAAAGTAAGGAATAGCCTTGAACTCACTTGCTGAGAGAAAAAAGACTTACTAAATACAGTAGCATTTCTTCTGATATTGAGAGTTTGTTTTTCATGTTTTCGACTGTGTTGGTGAGGCTTATCACTTGAGATTTTGTTTGACCTCTTCAAATTTTTATTTCTAGGTTTATCTTACTTTTTAATTTTAATAATTCTTTTCCACTATGATGTCTTCAATCGTCTTCAGCATTTTATTTCACTGTTTCTTTGTTTTTTATGGTCTTCATTCAAAGAAGCAATAATATGGATACTCTTTAAACTGTTCCTAAATAGATGGAATATTGCCAAATTCATTCACAGTCACCTTGATACCTAAACCACACAAAGACCCAACAAAGAAAGAGAGTTTCAGACCAATTTAATGCATGAACATTATTGCAAATATACTCAATAAAATATAAACTGAATCCAAGAATACATCATATACATGATTGTAGTGATGCAGGGATGGTTCATCTTAGAAAACTTCATTAATCTAATCCACCATATAAAGAAACTCAAAGAAAAAAAAATCATATGATCATCTCATTAGATGCAAAATGCTTCAGGAAAAATCCAACATCCTATCATGATGAAAGTCTTAGAGAAATCAGGGACACAGTGTATATATTTAAACTTAATAAAAGCTATATACAGTAAGCTGATTGCAAGCATCAAACTAAATGGACAAAAACTGAAAGCAATTACAATAAAATAAGGGACAAGAGAAGGGTGTTCACTCTCTAAATATCTCTTCAATGTTGTACTTGCAGTTCTAGCTAGGGCAATAAGACAACTAAGAGAGATCAAGGGCATAAAAATCAGCAAGACCAAGTCAAAATATTGCTTTCTGCAGAAGAGTTAGTAGTTTGTGTATACAACCCAAAAAATTCCACAGAAGAACTCTGACAGCTGATACACAGCTTCAGCAAAGTAGCTCGATACAGGATTAATTAAAAAGAAATTAGTAGCCCTCCTGAACACAAATTAGAAATGAGCTGAGAAAGAAATCAGGAAAACTACACCATTCACAATAGCCACAAATACTATAAAGTCTCTTCGTATGACTCTAACCTAAAAAGTAAAAGACCTGTATGAAAGGAACTTTGTGTCTGAAGAAGCAGAAGAAGATATCAGAAAAGGGACAGATCTCCCATGCTCCTGGATCTGTAGGATTAACTTAGTAAGAACGGCCATCTTACCAAAGGCAATCTAAAGATCCAATGCAATCACCATCAAAATACCAACACAGATCTTTACAGACCTTGAAAGAAGAATTCTAAGGAAGAACAAAGAACCCAGAATAGCTTAAACAAGCTTATACAATAAAAGAACCTCTGGACTTATTTCCATCCCTGACTTCAAGCTATACTACAGAGCAATATTAATAAAAACTGCATAGTACTGGCATAGAGATAGACTGGTTGATCAATGGAATTGAATCAAAGACCCAGAAATAAACACACATACCTTTGCTGAATTGATTTTTGATGAAGAAGCCAAAACCACTCAGTCAAAAAACACAGCATCTTCAACAAATGGTGCTGGTCTAACTGTATCTCTGTATGTACAAAACTGCAAATAGATCATATTTAACTCCCTGCAAAAGACACAAACCCACGTGGATCAAAGATCTCAATATAACAGAAGATACACTAAACATATTAGAAGAGAAAATTGGGAAGAGCCTTGAATTCATTGGCACAGGAGATAACTTTCTGAACAGAATATCAACTGCTCAAGCTCTACGATCAACAATTATAAAATGGAACCTCATGAAACATAAAACTTCTATAAGGAAACGACACTGTCAATAGAACAGAAGCCTACACATTAAGAAAAAATCTCATCAATCCTAGATCCGACAAAGTGCTACTATCCAAAATATGCAATAAACTCAAGAAATCAAACACCAATAAACAAAATGACACAATTAAAAATGGGGCACAGAACTAAACAGTTTTCAATGGAAGAATCTTTGAATGGCTGAGAATCACTTAAGGAAATACTCAACTTCTCTTGTCATCAGAGAAATGCAAATCAAAAGAACTGTGAGATACCATCTAACACCAGTCTGATTAGCTAAGATCAAAATCTCAGTTACAGCACATGCTGGTGAGGATGAGGACAAATGGGAGCACACCTTCATGGCTGGTGGGAGTGTAAACTTGTGTAACCACTTTGGAAATCAATCTGGTGCTTTCTCAGAAAATTAGGAATTACCTTACCTCAAGACCCAGCTATATCACTACTGGATATATACCAAAAAGAGGCTCCACCGTACAACAATGACACCTACTTAATTCTGTTTTTAGTAGTTTTTGTGGTAGTCAAGCACCTATTTGTACTTCAACTGAGTAATGGATACAGATAATGTGGCACATGTACACAATGGAATACAACTCATCTGTTTAAAACAAAGGAATCATGAAATTTGCAGGCAAATGAATTAAACTGGAAAAGATCATCCTTAATGAACTAACCCAGACCCAGAAAGACATACATGGTATGTACTCATTTATATGTGGAGTGCCATATAATACAGGATAAACACACTACCATGCACAGACTCAAAGAAGATAAGCAACATAGAGGCTCCAAGGGTGGATGTATAAATCTCACTCAGGGGAAGAGACAGAATAGACAAAAGTAGTGGTGGCAGAGAGGGAGAAAGGGTGGGGAGGAGATGAAGAGAGTTAGGAGAATAGAGATCAGCCAAGCAGAGAAAGAGGAAGAGAGGACAGAAGGCCTTTAGGGAAAAGAGAAACCAAGGGTGGGATATATCTTTGACAAGCTGGAGACCTAACTTAGGATAGGCTTCTGGGAGGCTATGAGAGAAATTCCAACAGAGACTCCTAATATCAGAGGCCATAGAGACTGAAGAGTGCACCCTCTAACAAGAGTAGTCTCCTAGTACAGGGAGGTGAACACCAACACTCCCTCAAAAAATTCAACCCCAAATTTACTCTGCCTTCAATATGTGTATGTGAAAAGATAGAGCACTTAGAGCCAAGACTGAAAGAATAAACAACCAATGTGTGACCCAACCCAATACCCACACTATGGAAGAATGGCATCCTCTGTCACTATAAATAATACTCCACTAAGGTTCCAGAAAGGAGCCTGTCAGAGATATTCTCTGAGAATCTTAACCCAGCAGCACCTCAAAATAGAACTTGAAATGCACAGCCGTACATTTTGCCATGATAGGGAGTCTTATGGAAAGTGGGAGGAAAGAGAGAAGGACCTGGAAGTGACAGGACCTCCACAGGAAGACCAATAGAGCCAACCAACCAGGTCACAGAGATGCTTGCTGAGACTTAAGGATCGTCCAAGAACTAGGTAAGGACTGGACATAGCCCCCTACTAAGATGCAGCAGATGGGCAGCTTAGGAATCATTTAAATCCTCTAATAAGAGAATTAGGGTCTGCATTGGACACTTACTCACTAGCTAGCTTTCTCATCTCTTTCCCATAGTGGGACTTCCTTGAGAGACCACAAGTGAAGATGACTTGCTATTTCCTGATGCAGCTTGATGATCTGAAGTGTATGTGAAAGGGAGTTTTCTTTTACAGAGGAACAGATAAGGGTAAGGTTTTGAGGAAGAAACAGAGGGAGGGTAAGACTGGGAGGGGAAGAGGGATAGGGCTACAACTATGATGTAAAGTGAATAAAAAATAAACTTAAAAACTGAAATAATATAGGAACAAGAGGAGAAATGGTAGATTATTGAATCTCATAGATATTTGGATATTGACACCAAAATTAAGCTTATAATTGCTTGCATTGGTATAGATCATTTGTATATTGATACAAAATTAAGGTTATGTTTTGGTTACAGCATACACTGTAACAACTCTTTTTAAAGTATTGTACCTGTGTAAACCTTGAAAATGCAATGTGAAGTTCTAGTCAGGTTGAAAGCTACTATCATAAACTCCTTAGGATATCTAAGAAATACAAACTAATAATCAAATTTGTTGTTTTGTTATGAACTAGTTTAGTTTCACACAGAAGTTTGCTAACCAAATGAGTCAGTTCATAGCTAGAAACAAGTAGTTCAAATATACTATGTATAACTAGATTGTTTTCAGAAACCTCAGAAATCTGTAAAATTTAAAGATATTTTATTGATTTGAAAAAATTTTGGCAATGAGACATATCATCTCCTGGCAGCACACTTTTCCACCTCAAAGAATATGATAGGCCTAAAAATTCTCCTTCAGGATATGGCTCTATATGTGGCAAGGTAGCCACTGGGCAAGGAATGCCTTTGATTATAGTGCAAACTGAATGCTGGACAAACTGGATGTAGAAATGTCAACTACTTTGCAAGGACAAGGAGTTGTGAGTGTGCAAGGAGGTGTGATCGTGAGCATGCAAGCAGGTGTAAGCATGCAAGGAGGTGTGTGTGTGCACGGAGGTGTGCGTATGCAAGGAGGTGTGACTGTGAAAGCAGGTGTGAGCTTGAAAGGAGGTGAGAGTGAGCAAGGAGGTGTGAGCATGCAAGGAGGTGTGAGTGGACAAGGAGGTGTGAGCATGACAGCAGGTGAGAGCAAGAAAGCAGGTGTGAGCCTGAGCATGCAAGGAGGTGTAAGCATGCAAGGAGGTCTGAACCTGCAAAGAGGTGTGAGCCTGCAAGCAGGTGTGATCATGCGTGAGCAAGGAGGTGTGAGTGTGCAAGGAGGTGTGAGCATGAAAGCAGGTGTGATCATGAGCGAGCAAGGAGGTGTGAGTGTTCAAGGAGGTGTGACCATGCAAGGAGGTGTGACCATGCAAGGAGGTAAACATGTGAAAGGAGATCAAGCATTGTTAATTTTAAATGCCAGTGATATCACCCAGTGATGGGCTAGAAGCCTCTTTAGATTTTTCATACAACTCATGTTATGAGGAATATGGACATCATAAGGGCAGCAAGCAGAGATATGATACATAAGAGCACAAAGTGCTCAGGAAAAACAGTTCTCGGGATTATGCTTTTCCAAGACAAATTCATCGTGAGTTTGCTAACAGGGGAGCCATATTCCATGAGTTCTACAGCTATTTTGCTGTTGCTCCTGCATGGCTATTGACAGGGCCAGGTAGCCAAAATAGTTTGCCTATAGATGGGTAAGGGAGGGTGCGGTTAGCTCAGGCCCTAGGAAGAATTCAGGGTATTGCATGGGCTGTACTAGCCTGGAGGACTTGATAACATGGAAGGACTGAAGGATTGCTAGAAGAAATTGGCAGGTAGTTTTGATTTGATATGCTAACTACGAACCTCTGCCATTAGTTCCAGGTTCGAATCCTACTTCTATGGTAACATAAACTTCAGAGAGAGAAGCATGGTCTCCATTGGATAATGATTATCAAATGAGCCCACAGGGAAGAAAGGTGGCAAAGACAAAGATTCCGTTTTTCTTTTCTTTCTATATATCTTCTTTCTTCTCTTTGGGGGAGGGAAGTTACCGAAACTAGACCCAAATTTTTGCTTTTTTGTTTTGTTTTTCTTACTATATTTTATTTTAATAATTGTTTTTATTTTTCAAAATTTATTCATTATATATGCTGATTGAAGGTCACTCCCTCAACTCCTACTGGTCCCACACTCTCTCCATCTTCCCCCATCCCCTTTCCCTAGACCACTCAAAAGGGGAGTTCCTCTCCTCTGCCATCTACCCATACATTATCAGAACAGTACTCAGCTATTAAAAACAGAGAAATAAAATCTCTGCTCTTATTTCTTTTCCATGGGCCACTGTACTCACCTCAGAAGATTCCATACCATGAAGCTTGCCTGCAACCTTGCCATGAACTGAACACTAAGTATAACTCATTTTAAAGAGTACCACCCCAAGACAATGTGTGATTGACCATTTCACATCCAGAAACATGTGAAATTTGAAATGCTATGAACTCTGAAACATTTTATCACAGGCATTTCAGAGAATGTGGTTCTCTTCTTGCCTGGAGGGTTGTTTCCCACCAGCTAAGGAAGGCATCAGGGGCAGAAGATGAATAGTATAAAGCTTGGAAAGCCCACAAGCATAACAGTGGTTAGCCACTCTGGGAACCACCTCAGAAAGTAAGTTCAACTTTATATCTAGAAAACAGAAAACAGAGGCTTATAGCCCGTGGAGAGTTCCTGGGGTGCTCCAAGCATAGGTATAGATAATTGTTTAATACTAGGCAATTCAAGGCTGCTCAATTTGCATTAAACAGCACATTCCTATTATATGAATAAGAACATCAAGAACACAGAACCAAATTATCCTATATTTGAAGGGAGGGGAGAGTTATCAGGGATCTTTGTCAAAGGCTATCTATCAAATTTGATTGGTGGTTTCAATGTCTAAAGACACTCTCTAGATGAAGTCAGGCAGAGAAAACTCACCCTTGACAAGGTTAAACATCTAGGCCAGAATCACGCTCATACATGGAAAAGAAAGCCTCCTCCCTCATATCTCAAAATTCAGTGTGGGTTGTGATGTTTTTCAATAGTTCCCCTGGAACAATAGGTATGTGAACAAAAGAAACTTCTACAGGCTACCACCTTTGTGATTCTCTCAGAGAACTTCCTGGCTGGTGTTAGTTCACCATTCCCTACATATTCATCCACTGGACTAAAAGTTTCTTGTGTAAAGTGAGGCAATTGAAAACAATAAATGTTGAGAATCAGGATTATCAGTAAGTCTTCCCAAAGCACTTTGTAATATTTTTGTGTGTAATTGATATTTACCATTGTATTCTTTTTAAAAATAAGTTTATTTACTTTACATTCCAATCATAGTCCCCCTCCCTTTTCTCCCACAGTACTACCCTCCATTCCTATTGCCCCTATCCACTTCCCCCTTCTCCTTCAGAAAAGGGAGGTCATTTCCATTGAGCTAGTTTTACAGTTCTGTTGGATCTCAGTGGACCAAAGTACACAAAGGCCTTTCCACATTGCTTATACTCACAGAATTCCTCTCCAGTAAGGATACTTTTATGATGATGATGACTCTAGATTTGTGCAAGTCCTCACCATTTTAACACATTCCTAAGTGTTCTCTCCAGCATGAATCCTTTCATGATGATGAAGATTATACAAATGTGGAATGTTTTCACCATGTTAAAAGCATTATAGGCTTTCTGTACATTAGGATCCCTTTCATTAATGTGAAGATGATTCTGAAGTCCAAAAGTTTTTTTCACATTGGTTACAGTCTGACAGCTACTTTCCAGTATGTGTTCTTTTATGTATTAGGAAATGTTATGTGCAAAGGCTTCGCCACATAGTAATATTCATATGGTTTCCCTCCAGAATGTGTTGTTGTCTTAGGAGATGATTGTTAAATGCAAAGGCTTTATCACAATAATTACCCTCACAAGGCTTCTCTCCACTGTGTTTTTTCATGTTTTCGGAGACTGCTGCGCAAAGGCTTTATCATATTGGGTATATTCATAAGGTTTCTTTCCAGTATGTGTTCTTTTATGGCTTATGATATTATTGTTGCGTGCAAAGGCTTTACCACACTCATTACATTCATAAGGTTTCTCTCCAGTGTGTGTTCTTTTATGGCTTAAGAGAGTACTGTTTTCTGCAAAGGCTTTGCCACACTGGTGACATTCATAAGGTTTTTCTCCAGTGTGTGTTCTTTTATGCCGTATGAGAGTACTGTGTTGTGCAAAGGCTTTATCACACTGATTACATTCATGAGGTTTCTCTCCAGTGTGTTTTCTTTTATGACTTAAGAGATGACTCTTTCGTGCAAAGGCTTTACCACACTGGTCACATTCATAAGGTTTTTCTCCAGTGTGTGTTCTTTTATGCCATATGAGAGTACTGTGTTGTGCAAAGGCTTTACCACACTGATTACATTCATAAGGTTTCTCTCCAGTGTGTGTTCTTTTATGGTTTATGAGATGACTGTTTTGTGCAAAGGCTTTACCACACTGGTTACATTCATAAGGTTTCTCTCCAGTGTGTGTTCTTTTATGGCTTAAGAGAGTACTATTTTCTGCAAAGGCTTTACCACACTGGTTACATTCATAAGGTTTCTCTCCAGTGTGTGTTCTTTTATGCCGAATGAGATGACTGTTCTTTGCAAAGGCTTTACCACATTGATTACATTTGTAAGACTTCTCTCCTTTGTGTGTTCTTTTATGCTGTATGAGAACAGTGATATAGGAGAAGGCTTTACCACATAGAGTGCATTTAAAGGGTTTCTCTCCAGTATGACTGTATTCATGCCTGCAAAGAAAATTGGCACATGTCAAAGATTTACCACAGTGATTTCATTACACTAATAAATATATTTATCTATATGAATTAATTTCATAATTTGGTCTAATGGTAAAGAAGAATCAAATTTTAAAGTTTTATCACTTTATTTTCTTTCACAGTATTCGCCTTCTTTATGGGTATTTTTTAAGATCTCTGTGATGGTAAGAGCATTTGTTATATGGATCACTTTTATAGCATCATTTTTCTATATGAGGTTTTCTCCTATATATGAAGAGTATTGTAAGAATACAGAGTTTTACCACAGCAATCTCATTCACAAATTTTTGTACTGTATGAATGATACTTCATTTGCAAAGTGAGCCAAGACAAGCAGAAGTTCCAAATTCCTAGTCTTCATGGGTATTTTCAGCAATATGAGTTTGCTGATGAATTCTCAGTGAAGTTGCAAAACCAATTAACAGTAACCATTTATCACATTCAGAAAATTTACTCACAGTGGGGACTACTACCAAATAAATTGTTCTTGGAGGAAGACAGGGACACTGCTTCTTTCAATAACCCTATGCTCATGTGTCTTAGAATCATTTTGACATATGATATACCAGTTTAATTTACAAAAATAATAAAGATTACCACATTGAATTAACACAGTTTTTTTTTTTTTTTGTTCATCATAGACATGTCATATAGGGATTAAGGTTTCTCCACAACAATATTCTTGATTCTCATAAGCTGCTCCTTTCCCTAAACTTTACAATGTTACTGCACGAAAATTAGTAACACTGGTTCTACTATGTAATTTTTGCTTATTAGAAGGTTTTGGAGACATACTGATCACTAATTCAGTGTGTACACCTCTTACAATATCTGAGTAGATAGAATGAGACTAAACAGATTGGCAGTTCAAGTCAGTAGCTGTAATGTCCATATGATTCAAATGGTATTTTTGTTACAATATTATTTTATTTTCTTCTATCTTAGGGGAGTGCCTTGTAAACACAAATCAGATACCTGACATTGAAGTACATGGAATTATGAGATTTTAATGATCATCAGTACACTTAAAGCAGTGCTGTTTTTACAATGCTGCTTTTCTTTAAAACTTCCAGGACACAGCCATGTGTGCTGGTAAAGCCTTCAATTCCAGCACTTGTGGAGGCAGAAGCAGGCAGATCTGTGTGATTTTGAGGTCAGGCTGGTCTAACAAGCAAGTCTAAGAAAGTCACAGATACCCAGAAAAAAATCTATTTCAAAAACAGAAAATAAAAAGCAGCCAATAAACAAACAAACAAACAAACAAACAAAAAACACCACACTTCCAGGACACATTAAAATTTAAGATTTATATCTATATCAACATGCACATAAAGTTACCTTTTATTACTTGTAGAACTTTGAAAATGTTCTTCAATATTATGGTCATCCCAATTGTAGCCTAAAATATAGTACGAGAAAATATATATTATTGGAAATATCATGTTATTATTAAGGCAAAACTTAAATCACTATCTTCTGTGACCCTTAGAACCATGCCTGATTTATTTACCTCATTCCTCCTCATTTTCAATTGGAATTACAGAAGAGGATCAATAACATAGTAAAAGTTGTCTCTTTATTTCAAAAGTGAAAGAAAAATTGCAGTCTTACCTATAGCAGTGAGGTTTTCACAGGTCTCTAGCATCACATCTTTGTAGAGTTGCTTCTGGGAAGGTTCCAGCAAGGCCCACTCTTCTTGGCTGAATTTCACATGCACATCATTGAAGGTCACTGAATTCTAAAATATGCCATACATTTGTACAACAGAAACAGTGGCAACAATATAATTTATACGTCATTGTCAATATAATCATATAATTCTTCTGCTTCTTCAATTTATTTTCTGACACAGAAGTGCGAATGTTATACAGTTGGGTGCTGTGTGTGATGTGAAGTAGGGGAGATGAAAAAGCCTAAAGGTTAGATTGAAAAAAAAAAAAACAAAACCAAAGGCGTGCTTCAAAATCCTGTGTTTCATTAGTTTGTAAGACAGGAATAAAAAGTAGCCATTATTTGGGTTCTTGAGCAATCTATGAATCATCTTCAGTTACTTGGGTGAGTAGGTCAGGACCCAGTCATGATACAAGTGGAAGGACAAAACACAGTCATGATATTTTATATAGCAACAAATGAGATGTGTTGATCAGGGGACACTGAACAGATGGGTAACATCAGTCAAAAGACAACATGGTACTGAATATTATGATTTGACCAGGGCTCAGGGATGTGGCATATCAGTATGTGAAGAGGGGGGCTCATATATTTGTGGAAGGGAAAGTGGACTACAGTGAATATTGGATAAAAATAATGTGAGTGGCAAGCAAAAACAATCATAGCCAATAACACCATATTTCTGAGTGACCAGACAAAAGAAAAGGAATAGAACACATGATTATTCTTTGATCATTGTTTTCTATATCCTCCTTAATAAATAATGTAGTCTATAGATTAAAAATAAAGATTAAAACTTTTCTATTAAAAAAGAAGTGTTAATGTTATCACTAAGTCATTTTAGAAGAAAATGGATTAACAAGTTTTAACTGTATCATATCTGAACTTCTTGAAGAAGATATAGCTTTGGAATAGACATGGCAATTAATGTGGACAAAGACAAACTAAGAGAAGAGTGTGAAATAGAGAGACAGAGACATAGAGACAGAGACACAGAGAGAGAGAAATTAAAAGATGGACAATACTAAGTACAGATCAGAGAAATGTATTAACAGTTACTAAGTACAAAAAATGGTGGACAAGCTGGGTGTATTCTGTCATGCCTTCAATTCCATCACTCAGGAGGCAGACGCAGGTGTATCTTATTGAACTGGATGTCAGCATTATCTATTCAAAGAGTTCTAGGACAGCCAGACCTATATAGTAAGACAGAGCCTCCCCTAAAAGTCAATCAAACAAACACAAAATATTGAAAGAACTCAGAGGTCTTTACTGAAGCTTCTACAAGGAATTATACATTCACTCCTGTTGTATATTTATTCTCCAGAAATCTGCACTGCCCCAGCTTAAACTGTAACTTCAATGATATCTTACTAAAAGGGAATGCATGTTTAAACAGCTAAAAATAGAAGGATGAAAATATTAAAAATATAAATGCTGATCATAAATAAGCAATATAAAACAGGACAGATGGCTCAGCAGTGAGGAGTTCTTGCTGCTCTTTCAAATAATTGGGCTCAATTGTCAGTGATTACCTGGGACCCACTACTATCAATTGCTATAAGTTCATGAGTTCTGAAGACATCTTCAGACTACTGTGAGGATTAGGCACACAAGAGGTGCATATTCATGCATATAATCAAAATACTCATATTCAGTAAAAATTAAAAATAGATCCCAGATGGTTGGGCTGATTGCATACTGTGTCTGATAAGCTGGGTAGCAGAGACTGCATGGCGTCCAATAGTTGGATCTGTGGGTCCCAACTGACTGTGTTTCAAATGTAAGAAGAAAACGAATGATGAGGGAAACAATCGGGTCCTACCTCAGAGCACCCAGCTAATCTCTGGGAAAGTTCCTGGGATGTTGCAGCAGGAAAAAGGTTTTCAAGCAAATGGACCCAAGAAGCAAGCAGGAGTAGCTATTCTAATATGTAATAAAATAGACTTTCAACCAAAATTATTTGAAAGGGATGAGGAAGGGGGAATCCAAGATGGCAGTGCCAGGAGGACATTGGGTCTGAGGAGTAGGACAGCAATGTTGGTACAGCAACTAAACGACTGAACTCTGGGCCCTAAAACAACAAAGAACCTTTTTCCCTGGTGAGAGGAAATGCCACGGTGTGGGAGTCAGTCAGGTCCACTCTCAGGTCACTCAGCGAGAACTTGGAAGATATCCTGGGTCGCAGGATACACCTTTGTGTCCTGATAACTTTTCCAGACTAAATTATATTCTCCAGGGCACCAGAGACTGGGAGCCCCAGTCTAGAAAAGAAACAGGGAAGAAGAAAGCAGGACTGACCTCAGGTCACCCAGTCTATCCCTGGAAAGGTCCTGCAGACCGGTGGGTGCACAACTGTCAGGCCTGAGTGCGCCACCAGCTGCTAGCCCTGCATGCCCTACTCTCCATCACAGAACTGTGTGTCCTAGGACATTAGAGGCTGGGTTTCTCTGTCTGGAGAAAACCCCACAGGCAGGGAAACAGCAGGTCCCAGCTTAGAGAACTCAGCCAACTCCCCCCACACACACACTACATCCACCATACACAGGAATATTTTTGGAAAAGTTCTCAGCTTCTTTCCCAGTCACCGGCTTGGAGCCATCATTGGCAAGTGCCTAAGAATTCTACACACCACGTCAAACACCACAGACTGAGTCTTCCTATTGGAAGAAAACCCAAAGGTGGGGAAAATATCTGGCCCTACCTCAGGACACCTAGCTCCAGAAAAGTTTCTGGTTATCCACAGGCTCCATACTATAGCCTATTGCTGTACACATGAGAGTGGTGCTCACCTGCCACTGATTACCACTTGGGTACTGGGGCACAGAGCTCCAAACTGAGAACTACAGAAGCCTGGGTTTCCTGAGATCAATCCCCAGATACTGCTCCAAGGAACAACCAGTTATCCCTAAATAAACTGACCAAGCCACAGGGCACTCAGTTTACAGCAGCAGCTCACTACATTTACAGCAAGAAACCCAGTAGCTGGGCAGCTGTCTCCAGAACTTCTCTGGGTGAGAGAATAGCACCTTTTACTAACAAAGGCAACAATTACTACTCAGGTCTGTATGCCTGAGATGAGCTGTGGTGTGGCAATTCCTGAAAAACACCTGCCATTCAGTGACCATACCTAAAAACAGAGGAGAGCTCCTTTGGGAAAAATCATCTTCCTGCCAAGGGGATTCGACCCACCACAGGATTCCAGGAAGTACCAGAAACTAACATCCAACACCTAGGATATTCCAATGGGTAGAGGCCAGTGTAAAAGCTCAACCAATGAAAGACGAAGCAATATGGCATCTCCTGAACCTAGTTATTCAGGAGCAAGCAGCCCTGGATACCCCAGCATAAAGACAATTTCAGGCCAATCTCTCTTATGAACATTGATGCAAAAATACTCAACAAAATACTTTGCAAACCCAATACAAGAACACATCAAAGATATCATCCACTACAACCAAGTAGGTTTCATGCCATGTATGCAGGGGTGGTTCAATATAAGTTATGATCCACCATATTAACAATTTGAAAGAAAAATAAACACATGATAATCTCCTTAGATGCTGAAAAAGCATTTGAAAAAATCCAGCATCCATTCATGTTTAAAGTATTGGAGAGATCAGGGATACAGGGCACATACCTAAACATAGTAAAGGCAATATACAGTAATCCTATAGCCAACATCAAGCTAAATGGAGAGAAACATAAAGCAACCCCACTGAATTCAGGGACAAGGCAAGGCTGCCCCCTCCCTCCATATCTCTTCAACATAGTTCTTGAAGTCCTTGCTAGAGTAATAAGACAATTAAAGAAGATCAAGGGGATACAAATGGGAAAGGAAGAAGTCAAAATATCCCTGTTTGCAGATGATAGGATAGCATAGCTAAGTGACCCTAAAAATTCTTCCAGGGAAACCCTAAAGCTGACACTTTCAGCAATGTGCCTGGATACAAAATCAACTCAAAAAATAAGTAGCCCTCCTGTATACAAAAGACAAAAGGGCTGAGAAAGAAATTAGGTAAACAACACGCTTCACAATAGTGAAAAAGGACATAAAGTACTTTGGTGTGACCCTAACCAAGCAAGTCAAAGACTTGTTTGAAAAAAATTCAAGTCTCTAAAGAAAGAAATAGAAGATATCAGAAGATGGAAAGATCTCTCATGCTCATGGCTTGACAGGATTAACATAGTAAAAATGGTCCTCTTACCAAATGCAATCTACAGATTTAATGTAATTCCCATCAAATTACCAACACAAATCTTTACAGACCTTGAAAGAAAAATTCCCAACTTCATATGGAATAACAAGAAACCCAGAATTGCTAAAACAATCTTCCATACTAAAAGATCTTCTGGAGGTATCTCCATCCCTGATCTCAAGCTGTACTAAAGAGCAACAATAATAAAAACTGCATGGTACTTGCATGGAAACCAACTAGTGGATCAACGGAATTGGATAGAAGTCCCAGAAATACACCCACACACTATGAACTCCTGATTTTTGACAAAGATGCCAAAACCATACAATGGAAAAAAGATAGCATCTTCAACAAAAGGTGCTGGTCTAAATGGATGTCTACATGTAGGAAAATGCAAATAGATCCATATTTATCACTCTGCACAAAACTAAAGTTCAGGTGGATCAAAGACTTCAGTATAAAACCAGATATAATAACCCTGTTAGAAGAAAAAAAGGAGGAAGAGCCTTGAACTCATTGGAACAGGAGACAACTTCCTGAACAGAACTTCAACAGTACAGGCTCTAAGAGCAACAATCAATAAATGGGACCTCATGAACCTGAAAAACTTCTATAAGTCAAAGGAAACTGTTGTCAAAACAAAATGACTGCCTGCAGATTGGGAAAGGATCTTCACCAACCCTATATCTGACAGAAGGTTAATATCCAGTATTTATAAAGATTTCAAGAAGTTAAACACCAACAAATCAAGTAACCCAAATTAAAAAATGGGGTACAGAGCTAAACAGAGAATTCTCAATAGAGGAATATAGAATGGCAGAGAAACACTTAAAGAAATGTTCAACATTCTTAGTCATCAGGGAAATGCAAAACAAAACCACCCTGAGATTTCACTTTACACCCATCAAAATGACGGAGACAAATAACTCAAGTGACAACTCATGCTGGATAGGATTTGGAGAAAGAGGAACCCTCCTTCATTGCTGGTGGGAATGTAAACTTATACAACCACTTTACAAATCAACCTGACACTTTCTCAGACAATTAGGAATAGCGCCTCCTCAAGATCCAGCTATACCACTCCTAAGCATATATCCAAAAGGCGCTCAAGTATACAACAAGGACATCTGCTCAACTATGTTTATAATAGCTTTATTTGTAATAGCCAGAAGCTGGAAACAGTACAGATGGCCCTCAGTTGAGGAATGGATACAGAAATTGTGGTATATCTATATGATGGAATATTACTCAGCAATGAAAAACAAGGAAAACATGAAATTTGCAGGTAAATGGTGGGAAATGGAAAAGATCATCCTGAGTGAGGTATCCCAGAAGCAGAAAGACTCACAGGGTATATACTCACTCATAAGTGGATATAGGATATAAAATATAGGATAAAAATCTGTACACCTAAGGAAGTTAATCAGGAAGGAGTATGCTGGCTAAGATGCTCAAACCCCATGCAGAAAGGCAAATAGGATAGACATCAGATGAGGGAGAATACAGGGACAGGACATCCATCTGAGCCTACCACAGAGGGCCTTTGAAAGGCTCTACCTTGCAGGGTGTCAAGGCAGATGCTGAGACTCATAGCCAAAATTTGGGCAGAGTGCAGGGAATCTTATGGAAGAACTGGGAGATAGTAAACCTGGAGAGGACAGGAGCTCCACAAGGACAGTAACAATTTCAAAGATTCTGGGCACAGGGGTCTTTTTTGAAACTGATATGCCAGCCAAGGACCACTCATGGAGATGGCCTGAAACCCCTGCACAAAAAGGTAGCCTATGGCAGTTCAGTATTCAAGTGGGCTTCATAGTAATGGGGACAGAAACTGTCTCTGACAGGAACTCATTGGTCTGCTCTTTGATCACCTCCCATTGAGGGGGGATCAGCCTGAAACCCCTGCATAAAAGGTAGCCTATGAAAGTTCAGTATCCAAGTGGGCTTCATAGTAATGGGGACAGGGACTGTCTCTGACAGGAACTCATTGGCCTGCTCTTTGATCACCTCCCATTGAGGGGGGATCAGCCTTGCCAGGCCACAGAAGAAGACAATGCAGCCACTCCTAATGAGACCTGATAGACTAGGAACAGAGTGAAGGGGAAGAGGACCTCCATTATCAGTGGACTGGGAAAGGGACAGGGGTAGGAAAGATGGAGGGTGGGATTGGGAGGGGAGGAAGGAGGGAGGTACAGGGGGATACAAAGTGAATAAAATGTTATTAATAAAAATTTAAAAAGAACACAATAAAATTTTGAAAGATTTTTTAAAAACTATGCTGTTACACATAGTTTCAAAATATGAAAATATTGCCTGATATCAGTTATTGCTCCTAAATAAAAAAAAATAAATAAATAAATAAATAAATAAATAAATAAATAAATAAATGAGGAAGAATATTTCATATTCATCAAAGGAAAATTCCACCAAGATGGTATCTGTATTCTGAGCAACAATGCCGCAAATACAAGGACACCCACATTTGTAAAAGAAACATTAATAAAACTTAAGGAACATATCAATCACTGTACATTAATAGTGGGAGAGGTCAACATGTCACTATCATCAAGGGACAAGCAATGGAAAAGGACGTAAACTGAGAGATAATGACACGAATGGATGTCATGAATCAAATGAACCTAACAGATATCTAGAGAATTTTTTAACCCAAACTGAAAAGAATCTATCTTCTTTCAGCACCTTATGGACTGACCCTTCTCCAAAACTGACCATACAGTAGGTCACAAACCAGGCCTCAAAAGATACAACACGATTGAAATAATATCTTGTATCCTATCAGACCATGATGGACTAAAGATGGACCTCAACAATAACAGAAATAACAAAATGCCCACACACGTGTGAACTGAACAACTCCCTACTCAATGAAATATAGGTCAGGGAATAAATAAAGAAAGAACTTTCTACAGTTCAATGAAAATGAATGCACATCATACCCAAACTCATGGGATGCAATGAAAGCAGTCCTAAGAGGACATTTAATAGCACTAAAGGCCTTCATAAGCTATTAGAGACATTCCATACAAGCAACTTAATGGCACACCTGAAAGCCCTAGGAAAAAATAAGCAAACACACCCAACAGGAGTAGACCACTAGGAATAATCAAAGTCAGGGCTGAAATCAATAAATTAGAAACAAAGAATAATTCAAAGAATCAACGAAACCAAGAGCTAGTTTTTTGAGAAAATCAAATATATAGACAAACTCTTAGCCAAACTAAGTAAATAGCAGAAAGACACTATCCAAATCAATAAAGTCTGAAAGGTAGAGAGAGAGATAACAGACACTGAGAAAATCCAAAGAACCATTAGCTCTATGTCAAAAGCCTATATGCCACCAAATTTGAAAAATTTAATGAAATATACAATTCTCTTGTTAGATTCCACTTACCAAAGATGAATCAAAATCACGTAAAGATATTAAAGTCTTATACTGCCTAAAAAAAATAGAAGCAGCCATCAAAATCCTTCAAAAAAAAAAAGCCAAGAGCAAGATGATTTCAGAGCAGAATTCTACAAGACCGTCAATGAAGAGCAAAACCAATATTCTTCAAATTATTCCACAAAAGAGAATTGGACACAACATGAACAAACTCCCTTGGTAAGAAAACAGTCACCTTGAAAATCCTCAAAGACTCCAAAAAAGAAAGAGTTCTTCAGACCAATCTCTTTTATGAACAATGATGCAAAAATATTCAATAAATTAACCGCAAACCAAATCCAAGAACATACCAAAAATATCATCCAACACGACCGAGTAGGCTTCATCCCAGGCATGCAGTGATGGTTCAATATATGGAATCTTAATCCATCATATAAACAAATTGAAAAAAAGCACAGGATCATTTCCTTAGAAGCCAAAAAAGCATTTGACAATATCCAACATTTATTCTTGTTTAAAGTCTTGGAGAAACTGGGGACAAAGGCACAGATCTAAAAATAGTAAAGACAATATACAGCAATCCTATAGCTAACATCAAACTAAATGGAAAGAAAGTTAAATCAATTCCACTGAACTCAGGGACAAGACAAGGCCACACATTCTCTCCAAATCTCTTCAATACAGTACTCAAAGTCCTATCTAGGGCAATAAGACAACTAAAGGAGATCAAGGGGATACAAATTGATAAGGAAGAAGTCAAAGTATTGCTCTTCACAGATGATATGACAGTATACAAAAGTGACCCCAAAAATTCTACTGTAGGGAACTCCTACAATTGAAGAACACATCAGCAATGTGGTTGGATATAAAGTTAACTCAAAAAAATCAGTTGTACTCCTGTATGCAAAAGACAAATGGACTGAGAAAGAATTAGGAAAACAACACCCTTCACAATAGGCAGGAAAAAAAAAAACTGACGTGTTGTTATCCTCAACAAGCCAGTGAAAAACCTATATGAAAAAACAACAACAACAACAACAACAACTTCAAGACTCTGAACAAAGAAATTGTAAAAGATACCAGAAGATAGAACTATCACTCATGCTCATGGATCAGTAGGATCAACATAGTAAAAATTGCCATCTTACCAAAAAACAATCTACAGATTCAATGATAATTCCCATCAAAATATCAACACAATCCCCCCTTGACCTTGAAAAAAACAATTTTCAGCTTTATATGTAAAAAAAAAAAAAACAGAATAGCTAAAATAATCCTGTACAATAGCAGATCTTCAGGAGGTATCCCCACCCCTGATCTCAAGCTCTTCTATAAATCAATAGTAATTAAAACTGCATGGTACTGGAATAAAAACAGACTGGTGGATATATGGAATTAAAGTGAAGGCCCATAAAAAAAAAAAAACCCACACACCTATGGACATTTGATTTTTGTCAAAGAATCCAAAACCATGCAATGGAAAAAGGACAGCATATTGAACAAATGGTGCTTGTCTAACTGGAAGTCCATATGTGAAAAAATAAAAATGGATCCGTATTTAATCACCCTACAGTAAACTAAAGTTCAAGTTGATCAAAGACTTTAACATAAAACCAGATACGCGAAATCTGTTAGAAGAAAAAGTGGGAAAGAGCCTTGATGTCATTGGCATAGAGGATAACTTCCTATACAGAATACCAAGAGCACTGGCTCTAAAATCAACAATTAATAAATAGGATCTCATGAAAAGATTCTATGAAGTAAAGAACTTTGTCAATAGAACAAAATGACAACCTACAGCCTGAGAAAGACATTCTCCAACCCTACAAACAACAGAAAGCTCTCTAAAGAGCTCTATAAATAACAAACAAAATATATAAAGAGCTCTATAAATTAAACTCCAACAAACCAAATAATGCATTTTCAAACTGGGGTACAGAACTAAAAAGAGAATTCTCCAAAGAGGAATATCAAATGGTGGAAAACACTTAAATAAATGCTCAATATCCATAGTCATCACGGAAATGCAAATCAAAACTACACTGACATTCCATCTTAAACCCATCATGGCTAAGAAAAAAACCTGAAATGACAGCATGTGCTAGTTAGAATGTGAAGAAAGAGGAACACTCCTCCATTGCTGGTGGGAGTGCAAACTTATACAATCACTTTAGGAATCAATCTGATACTTTCTCAGACAATTGGAAATGGTATTACTTCAAGACCCAGCTATACCATTCCTGGGCATATAACAAAAATATGCTCCACCATTTAACAAAGATATTTGTTCAACTATGTTCATAGCATCTATATTCACAATAGCCAGAATTGTGAAACAACCTACATGTCTCTCAACTGAACAATGGTTACAGAAATTGTGGTATATTCACACAATGCAATGCTACTCAGGTATTTAAAATAGGAAGCCATGAAATTTTCAGGCAAGTGGATAGAACTACAAGAGATCATCCTAAGTGAGGTAACACAGAAGCAGAATGACATGCATGGTATATACTCATTTGTAAGTGGATAATAGCCATAATACAGGAAAAACATACTACAATCCACTGGCCTAAAGGAGCTACATAAAAAGAGGACCCTATGTAGGATGGTCAATTCTTATTCAAAAGGGCAAATAGAATTGACATCAGAAGTGACTGAGGAGAGGGAACAGGATGAGAGCCTAACATACATGTCCTCTGAAAGACTCTACCCAGCAGGGGATCAAAGCAGATGCTAAGACTCACAGCCAAACTTTGAGCAGAGCACAGGGGGTCATAGGAAAGTCTTGGGGGATAGAAAGACCCATAGCTGATAGGACCTCTATAAGAAGACCAACAAGGACAACAAATCTGGGGCCATTGGGACTTGCAGAGATTGATGGACCCACCAAAGACCATTCATGAAGAGGAACCAGACCTCTGCTCAGATGTAGCTGATAGGCAGCTCAGTCTCCATGTTCGATCCATAGTAAGGGGAGAAGGTGCTGGCTTTGACAAGGACTCTGTTGTCTGCTATTTGATCATTTCCCCTTAGTGGAGGGGGCATTGCTACGCCACAGAGGAAGAGGATGCAGGCAGTCCTAGTGAGACTTGATAGGCTGGGTTCAGATGGTAGGAGAGGAGGGCTCCCTGTATCTGAGATATAGGAAATGGAATAAAGGGGAAATAAGAAGGGAGGGTGAGACGAGGAAGAGACAAGGGAGAGGATTACAATTGGGATGTTAGATGAATAAATCATTTTTTAATTTTATTTATTTATTTATTACAATGTGTTCACTTTGTGTCCTTGCCATAGCCCCCTTCCTCATCTCCACCTAGTCCCATCCACCTTCCTTCTTCTGCCCCTATGCCCTTTCTCTAGTCTCCTAATTGAGGAGGAATTCCTTCCCTTCTAGCTTATCAGGTCTCATCAAGGATGGCTGCATCATCTTCCTCTGTGGCATTGCAAGACTGCAACACTCAGGAGGAGGTGATCAAAGACTCGAGTTCATGTCAGAGAATAAATTAAAAAAAAAACAAATTTAAATTAAAAATAAATGAAATGTGAATAAAACAAATAAAATTAAAAAAAAAAAACAGGTAAGAAGAGTGTCACACACCTACAATTCAATGACTTCGGAAAGCACAGATAGTGTTAGTGTCATGAATAAATGGCATCCTAAGAAATTAAATATACTCCCTGCCAAATTTCAAATGCACGATGTTGATGAAGATCAACACAATAACCTATGCTTACATATACAAAAGAAAACAAATTAAATACCTAAAACTCTATACTCCATGCTCAGCAACCAATGATGGTGATGTTGATGCCAGGTATGTTGGCCTAGATTTAAGCCCAACACTCGATTGGAGTTAGAGGTGTAAGTTCAAAACCAGCCTAGTCTACATACAAACATTCAGGAAACATCCAGGAACTCTGAGACATTATGACAACACAAAACATGCTGATAATCAGATTAGAAGAAGAAGGATGAGATCAAAGGTCCAGAAGATATTTTCAACAAAATCATACAAGAAAAATTTCTTAACCTAAAGAAGAAGATGTCTATGGAGGCACAAGAAGCCAAGAAGCATACAAAACACCAAAGAGACTGGACCAGAAAAGAAAGTCCTCTTGGCACAGAATAATTAAAATACAAAACATGCAGAACAAAGCAAGAATATGAAAAGCTGCAACGGAAAACAAAACAAAACAAAACAACAACAACAACAAAAACAAACCAAACTAACCAACTAATCAGACAAACAAACAAAAAAAAAGGCAGATCTATTGGAATTAATCCTGTATTCTCAGTAAAAATGCTAGGAGTTGAATGGCTTAGAAAGAGTGCTTCTGACTCTAAAAACCTACAGAAGCCAAGACAAATTACTAACCATGCCCAGAAAGTTTCAATCAGCAAATGAAGAAAATAAGATGTTTCATGATAAGGTCAAATTTAAACAATATGTATCTATAAATATAGCCCAACACAGGGTGCTAAAACCACCACCACCAAAATACCAGGATTTACAATCACTGTTGATATCTTTAATACCATTGACCCAAACTCACCAATAAAAAGACACAGGCTCACAAAAACGGATGATAAAACAAAATCCACCCTTCTTCTAAATACATCAAACACAGCTTCACATCAAGATAGACATTATCTCAGGGTAAATGGTTGGAAAAGATATTCCAAATAAATGAATTAGAGTATCAAGCTTGTAAAGCAATTTTAATATCTAACAAAACAGACTTCAAAAACAACTAATCAAAAGATTGTAAAGGACATAACATATTGAAAAAAATATCCAGCAGTATAACATTTCAATAATTAACATCTATGCCCCAAACATAAGAGCACCCAAGTTATAAATGAAACCCTTCTGCAGCTTGCATCACATCCTGGCCCTTATAAACTGATAGGAGAAGACTTCAATATATCATGGACAGGTCCTCCTGACCATACGGAACAGAGAAATGTTCCACCTAACTAACATCAAAAAACTAAATATACACAAAAGATGTTTACAGAACACCCACCCAAGCACAAAAGATTGTTCCCTCTTCTCAGCAACTCATATATTATTCTCCAAAATTGATGATATACTTGAACAGTGGAAGTCTCAAAAGATATAAGAAACTTACAATGACCTTCTGCATCCTATCAGACCACTAAAGTTTAAAGCAGCACATCACCAATAAAAAAAAAAAAAAAAAAAACAATAGAAAGCTTACAAACTCATAGAAATTGAACAACACTCCATTGAATAAAAAATGGATCCAAACTGAAATATAGAAAGAAATTAAAGACTTTCTAGAAGTCAATGAAATGAATACACAACATATCAAAACTCATAATACACAATGGAAGTGTTGACCAGAAGACAATTCATACCACTGAGCACATTCAGAAAAAAATAGTCAGAAAGTTCTCTTAGTAGCAACTTAACAGCACACCTAAATACTCTAGAACAAAAAGAAGTAAAAATAACTAAAAGGAGTAGACAGTGAGAAACTACTGAACTGTGTCTTCACTGGTAAAACCGAATGTTTCCACAGAAAAAAATGGTGGATCCTATCAAAATTGATAATGATTAGATTTGAATAGTAGAGATTTCCCAAATAAGCAGAGGTAACTGTTCATCAGACAGCTTGGTCATTGAGTCTAAAAAAAAAAAAAAAATTATGAAGACTAGTGTTTTCTTCTTAAATAAAAAAGATACTTTTGTTGTTTCATATTAAAAACAGTTAAGAGGTTTAAAATGTTTTAAGTAAATTCAAAGGTATAAACTTGTTTGAGTTGGAATAATTTGGAGTGAATATAACATATTTGAGCAGTGTGGTGATAGACAGTGCCTTTAATCCCAGCAGAGACAAGCAGTTCTCTATTAATTAGTTGTTTTCTAAATTCAGGAGTTACAATGACAGGCTGTTGGTGGTTCATAGCCCTAATCCCAGCATTTGGGAGCCACATGCCTTTTACATACTACCCGGGGGGCAGAGGCAGGCACATAGGATTTACAGTGATTTTATTTAAAAGCTGCTTGTAAAAGGCAGGCTGAAAATGAAAGTGAATGCCCTTTATTACCTAGAAATAAATACACTTTAAGGTATATTTGTAAACTTTCACAGATTTTTTTAACTTTAATTGAGATATTATACTTTTTCTATTTCCAAAAAAACATTTTGCCCTATAAAAAATATCACATGCCTAAAAAGGTACAATCTTCACCCCTGAATTAGGGATGGGGCAGGGTTTTGATTTAATCTTTTCAGGAGAATAAAATCATACAGTTAAAGAATATGGAGACCACTAGAAACATGAAATTTCTGAAGAAAATGACAGATCACCAAAAGAAAATGTCAAAAGAGGAGTAAACTGGCCAAATAGTATTACTCACCTTCATTTTATCTCTTCTGCATTCTATAGACATAGTGCAAATTGTATTTATGTGATTGCTAAACAACAATCCAAAATCTCTATCTCATATCAGAAAAGCCACCTGGAAAGAAACAAAGAAAAAGAGAAAAATAAGGGATGATTCTATTGTCACAAATCTCATAATCTGGCATGATGTGACTTCTGTACTTACCACAAACTTCAATAATCAAGAATGTGTACAGTGTTTGTGAAAGAACGAGGGGGTAAGAGAAAAAGCCAAAACAGAAGCCTAAAATATAGTCAAGTTTACATGAAAAGACATAAGGAAACTCTAGTATGAAAAATGTGCACTGGACCAGAGATACCTTTTTTTTCTAACTAATACAAATTAATTAAACACAGATTCCACAATTGTTACGAGACAACATAAAATGACACCTAAACTGTTATATTTCTGACCCCCCAGATACTACTAACCTCCTTTACAGAGAGTCCTTTTGCTCTGGAAGTCTTTTGGAAAATGGAGGTGATCATAAAGCTGGGCTGTGGCTTGCAGTCCCTCATGTCCCCTTGTGGGTTCAGGCACAGCCCAGCCCTTGCCACCACTCACACACAAAAATGTTGGAGAATAATTTAGCATCTGTTCCCTGCTGCATGAATTATGTCACAAGATGTGGAATCTGACCTATCCACTTATTTAAAACCAGGCACATCTGACACTGACAAAATTTTGCATCTCAGAAAATCCTTTTGAACCCAGGAATTGAATTTCGCTGAATCACACCATTGTGCCCGTTGGTAGTTGAAAGGTAAAAAATAAATTAAAAAAAAGTAAGCAAGTGTTGCTTAATGATGACCACCACCACTTTTTTTTTTAACCAGGTTCAAAACTATTTGTAAAATTTGTTACACAAAACCATGTGTGGAATATAACATGAGACATTTCTAGAAATGAGACTTTCAGTTTTCCAATCTATCTATCCAATGCACAGCAAAAGCAATGCCTGGGTGTGCACACTAGATAGTGATTCTTTAAGCACCACAACTTTCTACTGCCCAAGCCACAGGGTCCCCTCCTCCTTGGACAGTCAACACTCAAGACGGGTCACAGGACAAGTATCTTTGCTGAAGTCACCACATGGAAAACAACAGAACCAGAGCCTGAACCACAGCTCATCTCGGTCAAAGCAGATCAGAGCAGCCTACTCTTCCTGGCCTGGTGAAAATGGACCCACACTCAGCATGACATGGTCTGGTCTCACTCACATCTCTTTAGAGCTACATCAGAGGAAAATCCCAGAACAAACCCAAAAACTACCTCCCACTATTTCTCCTGACTGCTAGGCCTGCCCAGAGTCCCTCATTATCTTGAACAATACAGCTGAGTCTCAGGACAGTAGTAGCTCCTCTACCAGTGGATCAAAGATCAAATGATGCTGATAGCAGAGGCATTCTAGCTTTGCCCTAACCCCTATGGGCACACAGAACTTTAGTGTTGTTATAAAAAATGAAAATCTCAATTATTTGATTTTAAAACCTGATAGCGCAGAGAGGCAGAGAAAGCATCCATCTGACCTTCCTACTTACCTCACCTCCAAGAGGAAAAAGCCCCAAAAGCTCACCAGTTCAGATGGCAACTCAGGGGGGATAGGACAAAGGAACCCAAGGCCAAAGGCTTTCTAGCTCACAACTAAAAAGCCCAAAAATCTACCAAGCTAAAACTCCTTCCACTTTTACACTCTGTCTTAAATATATTTCAGCTGAAAGTTCCACTCACTCTTTAATCCCTGTCAGCTGGTTTCTTGCTTTGCCTCTTGACCCAGGGTTAACATTATTTACTCCTGTGCACATAGATCTTTTGAATTAAAGGTATGTTCTAGGGCTGATAGAACCATAACATAATCACCTGTTTACAATAAACAGAAAGTTCTTGGAATTAAGGTTTGTGTTAGGGCTCACCCACACCAAACAAAGCACGGGTTATTACAGTTCACAATCTCAGGGATCACACTGGGATCAAATATCCTGCAACATACTCATCTTGAAAATGTTTTAAAATAAAATCTTCCACTTTCCCAGGGCACCTGTTCATCTTCCAAGATACAGGTCATTTATGTTGCACATTCCATTACACGATCAGTGTCCAGTGCAGTCATCTCTACCTCATAGTTGGGAAGTCCTTCAGCCAAACTTCAGTCAAAGCCAAACAGTAACAACCATTAAAGAAACAAATGGCCATGAATTTGAAAGCAAGGAGTAGTTAATGGGAGCTCAATGAAAATGAGAAAGAAAACAAAAAGGATATGGCTGTAACTAGGAATGTTGGAGTAGAAAGTTTTTTATAGATAGATGAGAGAACATAGTCAGACACGGAAATCTGGGACAGTCTAAAGTTGACATGACCCTGAGCTATGTGAGATGAGAGGAGAGAGGAAAGTGGAGAGCCAGAACAAAGGGCCAGGAGGATAAATGATAAATGAAAAAGACCAGGTAACCAAAACAGTTGGAATACATAGGGAAGGACAGCTCAGAGGAGGGCAGTTCAACTCCTGGGCTAGAGATCTGTCTTTGACACCCATACCTTGTAACAGGTAAGGACTGAGGGATGCTGGGAGAACCTGACAGCCTCGTCTGCTTTGATTGTTAAGTAGCCACCTTAACCATTCATCCCAGCATTTGAGATGTAAGAGTAGAGGGAAGGTTGAATCAATTTCATTATAATTTCAAGAATTATTTTTAAAAGTTGAAAATGGCTTTATGGTCCAATATTCTTCAGGGAATTCAATTATGTATTAGAGCACACAAAGTATTACACCTTTTCTCTCAGGTTGTGCATTTTCAAATGGGGAGGGAGGAAACATGCCTGTTAGTCAATACTACAGCATTTTATCCAGAACTTATGTGTTGTTTGAACTCGTGCAACTATAGAAATTTGCTTTCCAGTTCAGCAACTAATCCATATTCTTGATTCCCTTTGTGTATGACTCCCCACAAATGTAGTTTTCACTTTTATTGACCATCTAAAATTGATTACCTGACTCATTACCATCTTCCCTCTTCCCCCTCCCTTTCTGTGTTGTGACTACACCAGCTTCAAATTAGGTCAGTGAACTCAATTCTTACACAGGTCCCTCTTTATTTGTAATTGCCCACCTCCAAAAAATATCAGAGTGCTCAGTGGACATTCATTCACTGGTCTCTTTTACTTCACACTCACCAGTCAGGCCCCACCTAAAAAGAGCTGCAGGACTATGTTCTAGGCATTGGGCAGTAGGGGCAGCATTCAGTGTGCAAAGAAAGTCTCAGTTACATAACATGTGAAAGGTTGATCTACAGGAGACATTGCTTTAAAGAAAAACAAATATCAAAGCACTAGAGAAAAATGAATGAAATTCTTAATGACTGGAGATTATCAGAGAATGTTAACTAATACGAGACTAGAGCAGTGATGCATCAACAAAATAAAATTTAATAATACCAACAACTGACTTATTTATTTATTTATTATGTATACAGTGTTCTGCATGTATGTACACTTGCACACCAGAAGAGAGCACCAGATCTCATTATAGATGGTTGTGAGCCACCATGTGGTTGGTGAGAATTGAGCTCATGACCTCTGGAGGAGCAGCCAGTTCTCTTAACCTCAGAGTTGAAAAAGAAAACACATAGGTATACTGACTTTGAAAAAGAACAGGCCATTCTGTGGTAGAGGGAAATCCATTAATAAGATACTGTTTGATGTTGCCCCTGTGTACAATGTCATCTGCTTAGACCTGTAACCTAACAGACATAGATTTAGCCAATAGCCTGTGTCTCAAATTTGAACTGACATAACTGTGTCAATGAGGATTGTACATATGGGCATAGTACAGTTCCTTAATTCAAAATTCAATATTCACTGGATCAAGTTACCTGACCTAAACTGTACACCCACCAATCTGGTCTGTTTTCACTCACATTCATAAATTAATAAATACACTTTGGGAAGTTACAAATTGAAAAAACTCAGCCTGCCACATTTCTAGATAATCCTGGTGAGCAAACATGTGTATCCAGGGATCCTAATCTCTAACAGGCCTGGTTAGCAAACTACTTATCTGTGGATTGTTTTACAGGAAGTCTTCCCTCAGCTAAATTCTAACTGGGACCACTAGTTTCTCAGCAATAGGAAATACTTTACATCATCATTTCTACTCTTCTATATCACAGCTTAATATTGGAGTGCCCTCTGACACAGGACACACTATTTACAACCCCCACAAAATCCAAATGGATCTTTTATAACTGAGAGAACCTACTTGACACCCCCAAAGGTCAACAGGAACTAGGCTTAAAAAGGTCACCAGACTAGTAACTCTACCATAAGGTCATCAGGAATTGGGCCATGTTGTAAGTTTCCCTACCCAAGGAACATCCTAAGGATAACCACAAGGATGGGAAGGTATCTCATCTCAAAATGGGGCATTTGTGCTGAGCAGCCTCCCAACCTTGTAGTAGAACATTCAATGACACAGAAAATACCTAACATTCCTAAGGCCAAGATATAGCTTGCTCAATGTTAGTTATGTTAGCTAACCAATCAATTTGTAAGAATCTTGCCCTTGCTGAATGACACCTAATCCTGTAACTGTTAAAATGGAATTTCCTGGTTCTTCCTAAAACCCCAGTCAAAACCCTGACATGTAGCTGCTCAGGGTTCTGCTCTCTGATCCACTCTGTTGGTGATGATAGAGAGACCCAGTTTAAGCCTAAATAAAACCCTTTGCTCTTGCATATGTGGTCCAGTTCCTGGTGATCTTTGGTGACCCTAAGACCTGGCCATAACATATGGGTTCTCATATTGGATCCCCAAGTCTCCCAAGCACCCCCGGTACATGGGGCTGAACAACAGCCAGTAAGTGAGCACTCTTTCTGTGTTTGTCTGTGTCATTCTCTGTGTTTCTCTAGTTTCCTTTTTAGACCTTGGGGCAAAATGTGTAATCTGTGTGGTCAGAAAGGTTAGAGCTGATGCTTTGGACAGCTGTGTGCCACAGGGGTTCTGGAAACCCCACTCAAAGGGGCACATTTGTAAAGGGAATTGAGCACAGAGTTTTCTGTGATCTCTGGACCTCAGAGAGGATGAATGTGCCCCTATCTGTAAAGGGTGGTAGAGTACCCAGTTTTCTGTGATCTCTGGATCTTTGGACAAGGACAATGGAGGTAGCTCCTGTATCAGAGATTCGCTGATATCCTGCTTTCATTTTTTCAACTGCAGGAATGGTGGGACCTGCTGTCTGGCTTTGTGTGTTTTTCCACTGCACAAGCAATGGGATCTAGGTGTTAGTGTTTTGTTTAACTGTTTTGTCTCTTGCTGCCAATTTTTGTCTCTGGGACTGACTGAGGACATGGGACAGAATTCTTCTATCCCCCTACACTTGATTCTTTCCCATTTCAGGGAGGCTTGAGCCAAGCTTCACAGGCTCCAGTGAGAGTGGCGAGGAGGTGCCAAAGGATGGATACAGTATGTGGAGCCCCAGGCTTGGCACCTCTGCCAATGTTCTCTGGTTTCTGGTCTGGCAGAGCTTAGCCACTACTCTGGCCTGGGGTCTGGCAGAACTTAGCCATTGCTCTGGACTCTAATCAGTCAGAGATTAGCTGCTGCTGTGATCTCTGGTCTGGCAGAGCTTGGCTGCTGCTTTAGCCTTTGGTCTGGTAGAGATCAACAGATATGTTACTGCTCTGTTCTCTGGTCTGACTGAATGCAGGTCACTGTTCCAAACTCTGGTATAGTTGGTGGATCTTGATTTCGGGGTAGGCCACCACTAATGGAACAGGATAGAGGTCCCATGGAGAGACAGGCCACTGTTTTGAGTTTTGGTATTTTCTTCTTCTTCCATTTTCTTTGCACGCATTGTACCCAGTACATTTTTTCTTATGTTGTTCTTTTGTGGTTTTGTTTGCTTGTGATGGTCTCAGTGGGCTGGTGACAAAACAGTTGTGCTCCATGGTGACTTTGCCAGCCCCATGCTGCCAGCGCTACAAGCTGGGGTACCTCAGTTCTCCAGTGGGAGCACACATTTCCACATGGTTGGCTGGGAAATCTCGGTTGGAGAGGGATCTGTGTGCTGAAAATCCTGTTGTGCTGGACCTTGTTGCCTCCTTGCTTCTTCTCTGAGGAAAGTCGGTAAGCTGAGGTCAGCTCTGGCTTGGAAAACTGACCACCAAATATGCTCTTAGCTGAAATGTATTGTGATTATTACTATTATTATTATTTGGTTAGGGTCCCCTGTAGCCCAGACCGGCCTTTAACTAAACAGCTATGAGATGACCTAGAATTTCTGATTCTTCTGATCCACCTCTTATCAACTGAGCTATATTCCCAATCCCTCAAACTCCTTGTTTTGAACGATAGGTGGCATCAACAAGGAATTGAACCAAAACCAAAAGGAGAAGGCTTGGCTCCACTGAGTTCCTGGGTCTGTGCCAGTGTATTGGCACTATGCCAAGAATACCCACCTGAGCACCTTGGCACGTGACTTATTAGTCTGGCTATACTTAAGAGATTGTCACTAGAGAACCAAACCAATTATTTTTTTAGGCGAGGTCTGAGACTAGCAACCAGAATTTTGTTAGAAAAATGTTAGAAAGCACATGTATGATTGTGGTTTGTGTGGGTGGAGAACCTCTGTCAATGTGCTCCTCAAAAGTGGGGGTGGGGGATAGATGAGGAATTCACCATGTCTGGGTATCTACCACTCCCCACCCATAAAATGAGTTGCTGTACTTTACCAGTGCAAGAAAAAAAGAGCTAGAATGCATTTGTGGTTCAAGATCAAATAGGAGTCCTTTTGGCAATGCTTTCACAGAATTGCATCCATTTAAGTGCAATGTTTGTAAATTCATACTGATCAAGGAAGAAAGGAAATGGGAGGGAAGGGAAGGGGAGAGGAAAAAAGAGGAAGGGAGGGGAGCATTTTCCTGGCAAGAAAACGGAAAGGAGAAATATCCTGCTTAATGAAATTCCACCTTTTGTATGTATGCCCAAGAATTCTTAAGTTATGTTTATGTGTACATCCTTTCATCATATATATATGATGAAAGGATATATATATATATATATATACAATATATATATAGTATATATATATATATACTCTAAAGCTTGCTGAATAATGCTGAATAGTGGTGTTTCAATGTCTTCCTCATATTTCAACTGAATTATTTTTAGGCCCTAATCTAAACCTAATTCTTATCAGTATATGGTGGTTTTTCTTGTTTTGAATGTGTGGTTTTAAAATACACCCATAAAATGAGTTGCTGTACTTTACCAGTGCAAGAAAAAAAAGAGCTAGAATGCATTTGTGGTTCAAGATCAAATAGGAGTCCTTTTGGCAATGCTTTCACAGAATTGCATCCATTTAAGTGCAATGTTTGTAAATTCATACTGATCAAGGAAGAAAGGAAATGGGAGGGAAGGGAAGAAGGAGAGGAAAAAAGAGGAAGGGACATTTTCCTGGCAAGAAAACGGAAAGGAGAAATATCCTGCTTAATGAAATTCCACCTTTTGTATGTATGCCCAAGAATTCTTAAGTTATGTTTATGTGTACATCCTTTCATCATATATATATATGATGAAAGGATATATATATATATATATATACAATATATATATAGTATATATATATATATACTCTAAAGCTTGCTGAATAATGCTGAATAGTGGTGTTTCAATGTCTTCCTCATATTTCAACTGAATTATTTTTAGGCCCTAATCTAAACCTAATTCTTATCAGTATATGGTGGTTTTTCTTGTTTTGAATGTGTGGTTTTATTTTCTTAGTTAACAGTGTGTACACAGTCCCTTACACCAGGGTCATCATGCTTGGGTCTCTGAAAAAGTAATAACAATAATAGTGCTAATAATTTTAATTACTAAAATGAAAGTAACTGAGTGCATTGTACAATCATCTCAGATGCTCTTTTTAGACAGGACATTTTATCATGAATTTTTTTTTTCATGAGGCATAAAATGCCTTTTAAGCGTAGTGCTTGTTTACAACATTCTCTTGAAAACAAGGTTCAAGATGCATCCTGAACACATAACATCAAATGATGTACAGAGAGGACATATTCAGCTTTGCAGATATGGTCTCCTAGGGATCAGTATGGCAGGATGCAAAATCCAAGATTTTCAAATGATACGACATCTCATAAAACTTAATGCAAATATAGTTTCTTTCCAGAAAATGAACATGTACATGAAAACAACTATTTATAAAGCAGGTATACAATGAATGTTAGGAGGGGCACCAGGTTAAAAATTAACACCAAATAAGTAGCACTGTTGCTGTATCTGTAATTTCTATATTCTTTGGAAAGCAGAGACAGGAAGACCATTAACCCCTGTATTTAAGGCAGAGCATCTGCATGCTTTGCTTCTCCTGTTCCTTTTATTTCTCCTCCTCCTCCTTCTTTACCTCATATATGTGAAGCATATGTTCTACCTCTGTTCTGTATTACAGCTTCTGTACAACAAAGGCAGATACTGATAGTCTTTACATATGATAAAGCCAGATGATAAACCTCACTAAAGCTTGAAGGAAGTAACTTGTTATGGGATAAATGAAAGAGAACACAGAGAAGGCAACAGGCATAGAAGAGGCTGTCTTATTAACAGCACTAAATAAACAAAATAAAAAGACTTCAGAAGTTTATTACAGATGGCACAATGGCTGGCATTAACAAATAAAATGCTGTGTGCTCCCATCATCTAGGTGGGAATTCTGTATTACTTTCAGATTATGAAGACTTTGTTAATGGCATTTAATCTTTAAAAGGTTATTTGTTACCCAATACCTAATTTCTGAACACACAAATATGATTCATGCAAACACCATTCTGTCTCTATAAGCTTATAGTCTTGTGGGGTAATCCACCATAAACAAACCCATAGACCATGCATACAAATGTATAAATCACTATACATTCCACAATGAAAACTAAAGAAAAGCAAGAGGGACCTAACACCCCAGAAGGGATAAAGAACATATGTATTCAATAATAATAATAATAATAATAATAATAATAATAATAATAATGATTAAAGAGGAATCCAGAGAGGCTGAAGTGAAGGCTTACTGATGAAAAATACTTTCTGTGAGGCTGGAGAGATGGCTAAGAGGTTGAGAGCACTGGATGTTCTTCCAGAGGCATGAGTTCAATTTCCAGCAACCACATGGTGGCTCACAACCATCTATAATGAGATCTGGTGCCCTCTTCTGGCATGCAGGTGTACATGCACACAACATTGTGTATGTATTAAACAATAAATCTTAAAAAAAAATAAACCAAAACTATGTTTTGTTTTGTTTTGTTTTGTTTGTGTGTGTGTGTGTGTGTGTGTGTGTGTGTGTGTGTGTTTTGTCTTTTTGCAGACCTCCTAGCATGTCCATCGTGGTTGACAATCTTCTGTAGTTCCTGTTTCAGGGAATTTGATGCCATGTGACCTCCTGGGATATAAGACATACATGTGGTACACTTATATACTATACATACAAGTAAAATGCTCTTATCACTCATCTATGCAAAAGATAAAAATACCCCCCCCTTAAAAAAGAAATCAGTGGGCATAGTGGCACACACCGGATCTCTGTGTTTTTGAAGCCATTCTGGTCTACAGACCTAGTCCAGTCCAGGCAAAGCTACAAAGAAACCCTGTCTCGAAAAGCAAAACAAATAACAACAAAACAATACAAAAACAAACCAACGAAAAAGATCATAAAGCAAGTGTGGTGACACATGCCTGTAAATGGCGCACCATGAAGGTCAGGAATGAAGGTCAACCTGGACTATAAGAAACTGTCTTAAAAACAAAACAGAAGCAACAACAACAAAACAGCACAAGAATCTGCGTGTCTGGGATGCTTTGGGACATTCAAGTTTTTTATCCTAATTCTTGGCTCTATAGGAAGCTATTGAGGAGTGTAGTTGTTTCAATGAAAATGGCCCCTATAGGCTCATATGTTTGAAAATATGGTCCCTCATTGGTGGAAAAATTAGGAAGTGTGATCTTGTTGAAGAGCTGTGTCACTCTGGGTGGGCTTTGAGGTTTTAAAATCCCACACCATTCTCAGTTAGCTCTTTGCCTCATACTTGTAGATCAGGATGTAAGCTCACAGCCACTGTTCTCTTTGGTGCTCTTCCTGTCATTCCTGTCTGCCACTATGGTCCCTTCCATGATGGTCATGGACTTACCCTCTGAAACTCTAGGTACCCAACCAACCATTTCTTCTATAAGCTGCTTTGGTCATGATATCTTAGCACAGTGATAGAAAAGTAGCTAAGACAAGGGGTTTGAAAACAGGAGAGAAATGCTTTGATGTACACTTATCTCAAAGATCCTTTTGTCCTGTCAAATTAATAGTAGGATTTCAGAAATTTCAGGTCTCAGAGCATCCCAACCCAGAAGGTCTAGCCCTCTCGGGTGGGACGGGGGAGGGGCTTCCATTGTCAAGAGTGACGGAAGCTCCGTTGCTATGGCTACAGATGCTGAAGGAAAAACGCTGAGCTCCTCCCCGGCCTGGTGGGCGGCGGCGGCGAGGGCTGAGATGGGAACCCGCTTCCAGAGCTCGGTGGAAGCGGTCAGGGCTCAGCTAGCTGACTATTTCATCATGGTAGGCTGAGACCAGGAGAAGCCGGGTAAGAATGTGGGGCAGGCGCCGCTGGGCTCCGCCTCTGTCTCCCAGGCTCCGCCTCCTTTCCCACTAGGCTCAGCCTATGCTCCCCGGGCTCCTCCCCTGTCTCTGCCCCGTCTCCTCCTCCGCCCTGGGTTTCACCTCCGTCTCCAGGGCTCCACCTCCACACTCTTGGGCTCCGCCTCCGCCCCCGGGGCTCCGCCCCCGCCCGCAGACTCCTCCCCCTCCTCTGCCTCTGGGTTCCGCCTCCGCCCCCAGCAGCCATCCAGTGGGCTAGGCGGTGTTGGGCCTCTCATCGGGGCTGGGGAGGCTGGGAGGAGAAAGGGTTGGGTCCCACGGTGGAGGAGCGGCGGGTCCCCAGGTGTCGGCCAACGCGGAGTGGTTGAGTCTGGCTGGTTGTTGGCGTGTGTGAGGGACCCACAGGACGGTGGTCGCGGGGTGAGGCCGGGGCGGTACAACCGGGGGTTGGCAGGGTGGGCGGGTTGGGAGAGCCTGCCCGCGTTCAGACAAGAGCTTCTGTGCTGGCTGCTGGTACCCGGGACTGCGCCCTCGTGTCACCGGGGTTGGGAGGGCAGGAGCGCACTGTGTGGAGTTGTGTCCTGCATCCTGAGGAAGAGTGATGCTGGGGGTAGAAGTCCCGGAAAGGAAGTACAGGTAGTCCAGTGCTGCCTCCTGCCTGCCCTGGGGCTTGTGGGGTGGGGGAGCTGGGACATCTGGGTCGAAAGAAAGCAGGGTACTTGGAAATTCCACAGAATCCATGCACATTTCTAGGAACATTGTTTGAGGACCTATGTGCAGACATTCCAGAATGAAATGACTCTTTTTAAGTAAAGGCAGCCACTGCAGGTGCTCTCTCTCACTTAGCTTTCACGTGATTTAATTGTTCTCTTTATTCGTCAGAGAATTCTTCATAAGGAACAGTTTGGCAGATACACTGCTGTTTGTACTTTGATGGACTTGCTCAACCTTGGAGTATACAGGGTTCATGGGGGCTTATTTTCCTATTTGTATTTCTTTGTGTTGCTATGTGTAGATAATCAGGATGTAATAACAAGGTTACTGTAGAGCTGGGAAAGGTCTTTTATTTCAGGGTAATTCCAGTTTTACCCTTGCAAGGAATTTTAGCTACCAGCCCAGCAGCCCCTTGTCTCAGGAAGTGCTTAGGTTGTGTTTGGATGATTGTTGGTCATTGGTAACACTAGAGTACAAATGTTCTACTCATCTCTTTTTATTATTTATTCATCCTTAAGAAATTGTTTAAGAGAAGGGACCCTTCACATTTTTTTCTCACTATTACCTAATTGAGGTCACTTAAGAGAATCACTTGCAGGTCGGTAAGATGGCTTAGCAGATAAATGCTCTTGCTGGGCAAGCCTGGAGACCTGGGTTTGATCCCTGAATTCATGAAAAGGTGAAGGCAAAAATGATTGCACAGAGTTGTCATCTGACCTTCCCATGTGTTCACTAGTATTCATCCTTTACCCACATCATGAACACTCCCCCCCCACACACACACATACACAATAACAAAAGTAGACTGTGGGCAGTATTTAGAGAATCTTCTTGCTGCTCCAAAATGTCATGTAATTTCATTTTTCAGTCTCTTACAGACAAAGTCTTACCCAGACTGCCAGTGGGGAGAATCAGCTTTGTTTTTAATCTTGTTCAGTTTTCAGTTACATTGTTCTCCTTACAACAATTTTATTTAGTTTGTTTGTTTGTTTGTTTTTGACACAAATTTTCTCTAAAGAGAACTGGTTGTCCTGGGCTTCCCTATGTAGACCAGGCTGGCCTTGAACCTACAGAGATCTGCCTTCCTCTGCCTCCCAAGTGCTGGAGTTAAAGACAACGTGCAACTTCCCCACAACAATTTGTAAATAATAAGAAAACTTGAAGATAGTTCCAAGTATGTACAGTTAATTGCTGTTTTACTTTGCACATTTTGAGAGGAAGTTGCTGACCTTATGCCCTGTCACTCATAATGGTTTAGTGTAGATTTTATACAAACAAGATCTTTGTCTTACATAATGACAGTGCAGTTATCCAAATTGGTAATTCACACTGACACAGTATTACATTTAATTTGGGTTGTGTTGACTATGTTATTACTCACATAATTGTCAATGAAGTTGGTACATTTAAGTGTTGTATTGTTTCCTTATCTCTTTAGTCTCTTTCAATATGGAATAGTTCCATCATCTTTTTCATGATCTTGTCACTTTTGATGACTGTGGATCCATTGTATTTTGTCTTCATTAATTTATTTATTTGTTCATTTTACATCCCACTCACAACCCCACTCCCTCCTCTCCTCCCATTCCTGCCCTCATCCCACTCACCCATTTTCCCCAGATAGCCCCCAACCAACCCACCCTGGAACATCAAGTTACATCAGTATTAAGTACCTTCTCTTTCACTGAGGCAAGACAAGGCAGCCCTGCTAGGAAAATGGGATCCAGAGGGAGGCCACAGAGATAGGAGCCCAAGTCAGAGACAGCTCCTGATCTAGTTGTTAGGGGACCCACTTGAGGACAAGCAGCCCATCAATTTCATATGTAGAGGGGTCCTAGGAATAGTCCAGGCATGTTCTTTTGTTGGTGGTTCAGTCTCTATGAGGCCCCATGGTCCCAGGTAAGCTGGCTATGTAAGTCTTGTAGTGTACTACCCCCCTCCCAGCTCCCTAAATCTTTCCTCTAACTCTTCCACAAGACTTTCCAAATTCTGCCTAATGCTTGATTGGCTGTGGGTCTCTGCAACTGTTTCCATTATCTGTTAGATGAAGCCTCTCAGATGATAGTTTTGCTAGTCCCCTGTCTACAAGCATAACAGAGTGTTATTAATACTGTCAGAAGTTGAGTCTTTCCCATGGGTTGGGTCTCAAGTTGTGTCAGTCATTGGTTGGCCATTTCCTCAATCTCTGTTCCATCTTTTATCCCTGCATATCTTGTAGGTGGTCAAATTTGAGTGAGGGTTTTCTGAGTTGGTTGTTATCCTCCTCCCTCCTCTGGCTACGGGATATGTCTACTTCAGTTTCAATATCCCTGCTGCTAGGAGTCTCAGCCAGGGTCACCCTCATATCTTCCCAGGCACCTCCAAATTTTCAGCTCTTCATCTTGTCTCAGACATGCCTCAACATGGTTATCCTGTACTATATGGCTAATATCCCAGGTTAGTTATTTTTATAGACTCTCTCTAAGCTCTCTGTGTTCTCATGGATCAGTGCATAAACGTGGACATGGGTATCACAAAAGTGTAACACACTGTGTCCTGTCAGGTGGTACATACTTTCACTTTGATTACTTGTAATCAGTATTTGTCAGGCTTTTCTACTACAAAGTTAATACCCTGCACCCCCATGAGTACCATGACACTGTTCTTGGTCCTCATCAGAATGTTAATGCATTTTCCAAACACTTACATCAATATGGATTCATGATTGATGTGCCTTCTGTAGTGGACTGTACTGTTATTGTTTGTTTATTCTCCTGAGGCTATAGTGACAAATGATTTATAAACAAAGTCTTTACTATTCACAGTTGCAAACTCTGGGAAGACTAAAGTTAAAATACGAGGTCTAGTTGGGGGCATGCTTGTCTACACTCCTGTTCTCACTTTAAACTCAGTGTTCTAAAGGGCCACATGATTTTATAGGATCTCTTCAATAAGGTTATGAACCTATTTATAAGGGCTTCACCTCCCAGACCTGAGTACCTCCCAAAGGTCTCATGCAGTTCTATTACTTTGGGTCTCAGAACTTCAACGTAGGAATTTGGGGAGGACATAGGTACGCAGATCATTTTGATGTTTAAATTGTTTTGTCATTTGACCAATGAGAGCTTATAAATCTGGCTTCTGTGTCTTTTTTCTTTCCATTTTTAATCTTAATTTTTATTAATAACACTTTATTCACTTTGAATTCCTCTATGCTCCCTCCCTCCTCCTCTCCCAATCCCATCCTCCCTCCCCCTACTCCACACATGTGCCTCCCCAAGTCCACTGATAAGGGAGGTCCTCCTCTCCCTCCCTATGATCATTGTCTATCAGGGCTCATCACAAATAGCTTCACTGTCTTCCTCTGTGGCCTGGTAAGGCTGCTCCCTCACAGGGGGAGTTGATCAAAGAGCAGCCCAATCAGTTCATGTCAGAGACACTCCCTATTCCCATTACAGTGGAACTCACTTAGACACTGAACTGCCATGGGCAACATCTGTGCATATTTCTAGTTTATCGCCATCAGTGGTCCTTGGTTGGATTATCAGTCTCAGAAAAGACCCCTCTGCCTAGATTTTTTTGGTTCTGTTGCTCTCCTTGTGGAGCACGTTTCCTCTCCAGCTCTCATTATTTCCTACTTCTTTCTTGAAGTTCTGTGCACTCTGCCCAAAATTTGGCTACAAGTCTCAGCATCTTCTCTGATATCCTGCAGGGTAGAGCCTTTCAGATTCCCTCCATGGTAGGCTCCTGTCCTGTTCTGTTTTCTTCCTCTTCTGATGTCCATCCTCTTTGCCTTACTGAATGAGGATTCAGCATCTTAGCCAGAGTCCTCCTCGTTTATAAATTTCTTTAGTTTTATAGATTTTAGTATGTTTATCCTATATTATATGTCTAATATCCACTTATGAGTAGTATATACCCTGTGTGTCTTTCTGCTTCTGGGATACCTCACTCAGGATGATATTTTCCAGTCCCCACCATTTGCCTGCAATTTTTATGTTTTCCTTGCTTTTTATTGCTGAGTAATATTCCATTATGTAGATGTACCACAATTTCTGTATCCATTGCTCAGTTGAGGGGTATCTGGGTTGGTATTATAAATAGAGCTGCTACACACATGGTTGGACAAATGTCCTTGTTGTATACTTGAGCATCCTTTGGATATATGCTTAAGAGTGGTATAGCTGAATCTTGAGGAAGCACTATTTCTAATTGAGAAACTACCAGATTGATTTTCAAAGTGATTGTACAAGTTTACATTCCCACCAGGAGTGGAGGAGGGTTCCTCTTTCTCAAAATCATCTTCAGCATGTATTGTCACTTGAGCTTTAGATCTTAGCTATTCTGATGGATGTAATGTGAAACCTCAGGGTTGTTTTGATTTGCATTTCCCTGATGACTAAGGGCATTGAGCATTTCTTTAAGTGTTTCTCTTCCATTCCTCCATTGAGAATTCTCTGTTTAACTCTGTAGCCCATTCTTTAATTGGATTACTTGATTTGTTGCTGTTTAACTTCTTGAGTTCTCTATATATTCTGGATATTAACCCTCTTGTCAGATATAGGTTTCTACCCCTGTGCAAATGGGATTTCCACATTGCTTCTGATTTTCATTGTTGCCACAGTTCTCTTGATATAAATAAATGTAACAAAAGTCTTTGTTGGAACCAGTCAGCTAATATTAGAAATAAATCCATAATTTGAGATATAGTCTAACTTTTTGGAATCATTTGGAGACAGTATATATTTACATAGCCATGGATGTTTTAGAACTCAATCTGTGGAGCTGGGCATGGTGGCACGCACCTGTAATCCCAGCACTCAGGGAGCAAGAGGCAGGCAGATCTCTGTGAATTTAAGACCAGATTGGTCTACAAAGTGAGTCCAGGACAGCTGAGGATACACAAGCAAATTTCCCCTCCAAAAAAAAAATCCCACAAAAAAACAAACAAACAAAAAAAACAAACCAAAGAATTCACTCTGTGTACCTTGCTGACCTCAAACTCAGAGAGAGTGGCCTGCCTCTGACTCCCAGTCTATGTTGACAGGGACTTCTGAGCCAAGCTGAGATATGTTTTTAAAATGACCTATTGTTGAATCCAGGAATGAAAGGATGAAATGAGATGTACAGAGGAACCATTATTCTTTCAATCAGCAGTAATAATTCTTCAAATTCTTTAGTTATTTATACTTCCAAATCATTTCTGATGTTGTCAATAAGTGAATTCTTTCCTTTGCTTTGTTAATTTCATCCATTTAAAAATGTTTTTGTGTGTTTGCATGTGTACACACCTATGCCATGGTGTGTAAGTGCCAGCGAGAGGACAACGTATTGCTGTTTATTACCTACATCCCCTATGTGAGTTCTAAACTGGAAACCCAAGTAGTCTTTTAGCCAGTGAACACACTCGCCCTTATTTGGGTTTAATTATTTTTGTGTATGTGGTGGTGTGTGAGTTTGCATACACAACAGCCCAAGTATAGAAATATTAAAAAAATCTGTAGGAGTAATATGGGAGAGATTGAGCTCAAATCATCATGGGTAACCACAACCAACTTTACACACTGAGACAATTTTTTGACATTCACTTGTAGTTCTGAGAAAGAGTTATGAACAAATCTTTACTCCTGAGAATGAATTAACACATTCCAAAACACAAAAGCAGTAAATCATTTTCATTTGCAAACAGCATTTTTTCAAATTATTTTATTTTATCCCATCCTTAGATGACAATATATTTATACTCAGAACATAAGACAGTATTTTACTGATGTAAAGTTTCAACTAAGTTTAATTGAGTATCAGTGAGCTCAATGGGGAATGTTTGTGGTTTTGCAAAACTGACAACATGATCTTGACGATCATATAAGATCGGTAAAAATAAAGCCCACAAAGCTTTCACACACTCTTCAAATCTCTATCATAGCCTAAGAACCCATAGTCACATTACACACAAAAAACACGCTTTTTAAAAATAAATTTCATTGTTGATACAATACCTAGCACCTCTCGATAATTCTCTTAGAAGACAGTATTTCAAGATGATGTGCCTTATAGTAAATAAGGGAACATGAGGAGGCATGGAACTTCAAACAATACATGCATACATACATACATACATACAATTAAACATTTTAACATTAACGTTGACAAAACAAAACACATTGGGGAAAAATCTTGAAGGGTGGCACATGAGAATCAAGATTTCAAAAGTAGCCTTGACTAATTAGTGACATCCAAACAAAGCTTGAAAAAAATGTTTCAAATGAATTTGTGAAAACATGAAAATCAAAAGCACCACACTTTCTCAGAGACACTTCCTTGAAGAGCTTGATCACACAGTGCTTGATATTAATAAGGAATGGACTACATAGATGATCAGAATGCCATTCTATCCATTGCAGCAGAAAAATACCTATCACCAAATGGAAAGGCATAAGAAGATGAACAACAGCCACAGAAAGAAGATCAGGATTACCTAATGAATGTTTGTGAATGGATTGCTACACATAAAGCAAACATCAAAACCTACTCCAATGTTTCAAAATATAGACCATAATCATAATTGGTGATATCCTCACATTACCATGTGAACATGGTAAATAATTTACTTCCTTCAAGGCTATGATAAAATCAGATTTAAGAAGGTTTCTTTTCATGAAAATGAATATATCTATTATGCCCAACATCATTAAATCTTTTACATAAATATGGTTGCTCTCTTCTATGAATTCTTTTCTACTTCTTGACATCAAGATAATATACAAAGGATTCAAGATATTTACAGAACTAGAGATATAGCTGTGCAGTTAAGACAAATTCATTTCCAGGATCTAGATTGGGGTTTAAAAACTTCCTGTAATCCCTGCTTAAAGAAAACCAAATGGTCTGTTCTTCCTGTAGACTAGAATGCCTAGGCACATAACCACACAAAGACATATTGTTATCACATAATGGAAATTAAAACAAATTCCTAAACTAATATGTTTACTCATGAATATTTTTCATGTGTAACCATTTATTTCTGTAGCTCAGGTATTGAGGTACCTATAGGCTTGTCTACAGAGTTTTTCTTCATCATGAATTCCTTCATGTAACAGACATCAAACATGTAGGTTTGAAGTCAGAGAAATGAATCCTTCTCAGTTGGTGGTGTCATTTGGGAATGTTTAAGAAATGCAGCCCTGCTGGTGGAAGTATGTTACTTGGGATGGGCTTGATAGTTTTCAACTGGATATCATCTGTAGTTCCCACACTCTGCTTCATGCTATAGGTTGATGAAGTGAGCTCCAAGCTTCCTACTTTATCTGCCAGGTGTGACACTTTTGATGTCCATTTCATAGTGATCCCATATCCCTCTGAAACAGGAACGCAAAGTAAACACTTTTGGAAGTTGCCTTAGACATTGTGTTTTGTCACAGAAAAGGCACTAATACACACCATAAATTTTACAACTAGATGATTCATTTAATGTAATTCAAGAGAATTGTAAAATATAAAAGGATTACCTCAATGTATAAATTCATAGACCTTTTGTCCATATGAGCTTACAATTGAAAACAAAACAAGGATGGATGTCATAATGTATGAATACATTGTTGACACTTGTTAAAATATCCCCGCCCAATTAATCTTGCTTAAATGAATGCAAGTTGGTTGGTCAAAGATCTTAACAAATCTTTTATTCTAACAGATATCCTTCAGAATGGATTCTTTCAGGTTCTCAAAGTCTACTGTGATATGCAAAGGCTTTATCGGGTTGCTTACACACTCTGAAGCACTCTTTAAGTTCATAGTCCATAAGAAAGCTACAGACTTCCCAATAGCTGACCAGCTTTTGTTATTCATTGTTTTTTTTTTTCCACAAAATGTGATGGTTCCATACCATGGCTTCTGTTCCCCTAAACATAATGACGGTTCCAAACTAAAATTTCTCTTCCCTAAAACACAATATGTCTTCCTAACCACAAAAGAACAAATGGATATGATTTGTTCTACTGTAAAACCTACATATTGCATCAGTTGACATCATCAAAGACATAAAGACATCACATATCCCTAAATGTTGATTGATGGAAAAAAAATATTTGTAAGACAGCACAGACAGTTTTGATTTTTCAAGCTCAGAAACTCTGTAATTTTCTGTCTCAGTGGGTGTGTAGGTGTCACAGTTGAGCTCCAAAGATTGTTATGTGGCCTTAATCAACCAGTAGTGCCTGGATGACAATAAATTTTTCTCATTTGCATTGAACTAGTGTTTGAGTTGTAGTGAGCGGACTGAAGAATACAGAGGCCTTACCACATTGATTATATTCAAAGAATTCTTCTCCAGTGTGAAACTTTTATGACTATGAAGATTATAGATATGTGCAAGGCCTCACATTTTAACACATCTATAAGGTTTTTCTCCAGTACGAATTCTTTCATGATGATGTTAAGTACACTCATAGTCTTTCTGTGTAGTATGAATTCTTCCACGACCTTGGAGATGATTATGATGAGAAAAAAGTTTTACCATATTGATTATATTCATAAGATTTCTCTCCATTATGTGTTCTTCATGTCTTAGGAGACTTTATGTTCACAGCATTTCTTTTCAGTGTGTGTTCTTTTATGTATTTGTGCCTTGGAAAGGCTTTTCCACATTGGTTATATTCATAGGGTTTCACTGTTTCATGTTTTCTTGTCTTGGGAGATAACTGTTACATGGAAAACCTTTAAGATATTACTTATATTCATAGTTTTTCACCAGTATACATTTTTTTATGTATTAGGAGATGACTGTGTTGTACAAAGGTGAAACCACACTGTTTACATTCATAAGGTTTTTTTTTTCCATTGTGTGTTATATTATGTTTTCAGAGACTACTCTAAAATGGGTACATGCATGAGGTTTCTCTCCAGTATGTGTTCTTTTATATTTTTGGAGACTACTATGACATTCAAAGGCTTTACCACATTGGTTACATTTATATGGATTCTTTCCAGTATGGGTTCTTTTATGCATTAGGAGATGACTGTTAAATGAAAATATTTCACCCCACTTGTTGCATTCATAAAGTTTCTCTTCAGTGTGTGTTCTTTTTATGTATTAGGAGATGACAGTTACATGCAAAGTTTTTATCACACTGATTACATTCATATAGATTTTTCCCAGTGTGTGATCTTTCATGCATTAGGAGAGGAGTATTAAAAAAAATGATTAACCACATTGGTTGCATTCATAAGGTTTCTCTCCAGTATAGGAGAGACAAGGACCAGAACCAGTACCAGTATTCTCCTGTTTCACTGTCTCCTAATTAATCTGCTTGCCAGCAGAGGGCGCTGGCTCTCAGACACCACTGGTGGTGGGAATAGCACTCTAGACCTCTGGAAGAGCATCTCGTGCTCTTAACCACTGAGCAGTCTTGTTAGTCATCCCTCTCTTCTCCTGCAGTTCTTTTCATCCTTGCACCGTCTCCTGTGTCTCTGAGCACTTTAGTGGTGATGGGAGGCAACTTCTCCATCAATTATCTCTGGAATGATTGACGGTTTCATCAGCAGAGCCTGCTGGGCTGGTGGCCCGCAGGGAGAGCCCATTAGGGGAAGGCTCTGGCAGGGTGACTCAGGGAAGTGACCATGTTTCCTCAGCATTGTTCTGGGTGGAACTTGGAACCCCGGTTGCCAGGTAACAGGAGGCCAGCAACAGCAACAGCAGCCTGGACAGGCCAGCCAGTCCAGAGGAACTGGAGAGATGAGTCTGTTCTGCTTCCAGACCTCCAGGGGTTCGGTCTCAGAGAAGACAGCGGTGGTCACCTGTGCGCTGCTGGAGACACGTGGTGCTCACCCTGACACGTTTCTGGCCTGTTTACCCCTGGGAGACCAAGGTAACCAGGACCACCCTGCAGCAGGGAAGCATTCTGGTCCACCCTACCCCTAACCACCATGGTGAAGCCTGGGAGAGTGTTCCTGTTGGGACACTGAGGAATGCTTTTCATGCCTGCTTCCCACTTAGGTGTAGGGAAAGGGGTCTTTGGTGCCCCTTGAGGTTTGCACATTTAAAGCCTCCTTCCTGCCCTGGTACTTCCTCATAGCGAAAGGGAGTGAGCCTTCCTGCATGACATCCCTATTTTCAGCAATGATGGCTTGGACTATGTGGAGCAGATGATCCCCTATTTGCCCACCACTGTGCAGAGGGACCACAGGGTGTCCCTCTGCTTCTTTCTGGTCCTTTATCCAAAGTTTGCCACCATCTGGGTGGTTCTGGACCTGATCCTTAAAAGGCAGGAGAGTGGTTCCACCAGGGATCTAGCCAGCCCTCCGATCTCCTCCTGCTGTTTCCCAGGGCCTGTGCCCTGTGCCCTCACAGAACTGGACATCTGAGTCCCAGCAGCCTGGGTCCCAGGGCTGGCCCCTTAAAGTGACATGGCCAAACATGGGCGATTGTGGCAGGGGTGGGGCTCTAACAGGTGCCATTCACCTTCAACAGGGAATGTCAGACACCACCCTTTCTCACGTCCTGAGCATCCTTTCCCCGTTTGTGTAAAGAATTCTAGACCCCCTTTGCAGTGTTTGTTATGAATTAAGTTCCTAGCAACCCCAAACCCCACCTTAGGAAGATTCGAATAGTTCCTTCTAGATGTCTGGGTAGGTTGGGAACACGGAGCCTTAGAGGTGACACCACCGTGGACTGTCAGGTATAGATCCTTCAGGCAGACCAGGAGACAAAGACATGAGTGGGCTTGGGATGGGGGGGAGGTGAGTGAGAAGGGGCGTTTGGGGCCAGGGTGGAGGGCCAATTTTGGCCAGGAACCTCACCTTTGGGGTTCTCTCCTTAGGGACTGTCCCCGCAAACTCACCTGCTGGTAGAGGAAAGAGGTTTCCCACCAGGGTCCTGGGTTTTGAGCAGCAGAGGGAGGGACAGGAAAGGAAGAGCCCTGGGGGATACCAATGCACCCCCACAGCCTCGAAGCAAGGCCAGGCTCCCGACCCTGTGTCCCTCTTCCCTGTTCTCACCCACAGCGCCATCTTCTTGTTCTTGTCCCAGTGGCTGCAGAAATTCCCTCAGGATTTCTTTGGGGCCCTGGACCTGGCCATCGTGAGGCGTCTGCTGGACTATGCCAGGATCCATGTGCCCACTGCAGAGTTGGAATGACAATCTGGGGAGATCCTCCTGGCAATGGATAAGCCCGGGATAAGCTGAAGCCCAAGAAGGAGGAGGAGGATTAGGAAGAGGATGAAGACCCCAGGGAGGGTCAGGCAGCAGTTGATTACAGCCCTGTGTCCCACAGGGGAAGTGTCCTGAAGCTCTAGCCAGTGAAGCAGAGGAGGACGCCTGTCAACTCGACCGTCTTGTGGGTAGGATAGGGGACTGTGCCTTCCCTGGCATGGAGAGGCCATCTTGGGTCAGCTCACTTCATTCTGAGTGCCTTCAGGCTGCTCCCTTATCCCAGATGACGGCTCACCCCTTTCTGTGCTCAGATCCTGGGCTACTTGGGGCCTCAATTGCAGAGCTGCCCATGCAAGAGGCCTTGGTGGTGCAGGAGAAACGGAGCATGGGTTCAGGGACAGATGCTAAGCCCCAAGAGGATGCTGAGCTCCTGGATCCCATGGCTGCGAGATCCCCAGTCTTGATAGAAGCTGGACCAGTGCAACCTCTGGCTTTAGCATCAGAGGAGGCACAGGCCCGTGTGGACTTGGCAGATGAGCTACTGTTTCTCTCCACTGTAGTGCACTTGGGGGCACCCAATCCCCTGTCCCCGCTGCCCGAGGTAGACATATAGTTGGTACAATTGCTGGCTGAGCTGCACCCAATGCCTGCTCCCCCTAGAGAAAATATTCCCTTAATTTTGTATATTTTTAAATTGCTGTTTTTCACTCTTGTGTTATTGTTGTTGGTTTTATAGTATTATTATTTAAAAGGTGTTGCTTACTCAACTTAAGTGATGTATTCAGAGATGGGGCCTCCCCATCAGCCTACAGTGGTGGCTTAGCCAAGGGGTATGGAGCCTGTTTTTTGTCGAGAGTTTCCCATGAGTTGGGCATGTGCATCCATCTATAGAAGATGCTGCCAGGTGTGTAGTTGGTGCGCAGGGGGTCTACTGGGATAGATTGAGCCCCAGAAAAAAAAAAAGCCCAACAGGGCCAGTGCTTGACAGCAGAATTTTGGGGCCACAGCTGGGCCAAGAGCTAGGCTCTGAGAATCAGGACCAGGAACAGTACCAGGACCCAGCTCTGTGGACACTATCCCTGAGGGGGAAAAACCCTATAATTTGAGATATAGAGTATGTTTTGGGGGATCATTTAAACACATGATATTTCTACATAGCCATGCATGTTTTAGAACTCAATCTTTGGAGATGAGCATGGTGGCACACACCGGTAATCCCAGCACTCAGGGAAGAAGAGACTTGAATTTGAGGCAAGCCAGGTCTACAAAGTAAGTCTAGGACAGCCAAGACTACACAAAGAAATTCTGTCTAAAAAAACAAACAAATAAATGAATGAACAAACACAAAAGAGAAATCACTCTGTGGACCAAGCTGACCATAATCTCAGAAAGATTAGGCTGCCATGGACTCCCAGGTCTAGGATGACAGGGATGCACCTCTGAGCAAAGCTAAGTTATTTTTTAATGACTTATTCTTGAATCAAGGAATGAAAGGATAAAATAAGATGTACACAGGTAACATTTTTTTTCTTTTAATGAACAGTAATAAGTCTTCAAATTCTACATTTATTTTCATTTGCAAAATCATTTCTGATGTTGTCAGTAAGTGGGTTTTCTCCTTTGCTTTAATTTCACCCATTGAAAAATGTTTGAGTATGTATGTGCCATGAGAGGACAACTTATTGCTGTTTACTATCTGTTTATATCCCGTATATGAGTTTTCAACATGAAACCCAAAGAGTCTTTTGGCCAGTGAAAAAACCTGGCCCTTATTTTGATTTAAAAATGATTTATGTATGTACTGGTGTGTGAATTTGCATATACAAATGCCCAAGTATAGAAGTATTAGAAAAATCTATAGGAGTAATATTGGCTACCCAGAAATTGAGCTCAAATCATCAGGCTTAGAAACAACCAACTATGCCCACTGAGACAATTCTCTGACATTCTCTTGTAGATCTGAGACAGTGTTATGAGCATGTCTTTACTCCTAAGAATGAACTAACACATTCCAAAAAAAAATGATAGCATTATATCATTTTAATTTGTACATAGTATTTATTATTCCTTATATGACAATAGGTTTATAATCTGGATAGATGACAATATTTTACTGATGTAATATTTCAATAAAGTCTATTTGAGTATCAATGAACTCAGTGGGGAATGTCTGTGGTAAACAAAACTGGCAACATGACTTTGAACATCGTGTAACAATGACCAAAGTAAATCCCACAAAGCTGTCACCAAGTCTTCATACATCTGTCATGGCCTAAGAACCCATAGTAACATTACACACACACAATATGCTTTTTGAAATAAATATCATTGCTGTTACATTATTTAGCACCTCTAGATAATTCTCTCAGAAGGCAGTACTTCAACATTATGTGTCATATAGTAAATAATGGAACCATGAAGGATGGAACATCAAACAGTACATACATACATATAGATATAGATATACATACGTACAGTCATACATACCTACATACACACGATTAAGCATTTTAACATTAATGTTGGTAAAAATAGAACACATTACGGAAACATCTTCCACCCTTGGACTTGTACTCAGAAGGGTGACATATGAGAATCAAGACTTCAATTGTAGCTTTGCCTAATTACTGACATCCAAATCAGGCTTGAAAACAAACAACTTATAGGTATTTGTGAAAATGAAAAACAAAAGCACCACACTTTCTCAGAGACCCTTCATTGAAAAGCATGATCACACCCTAACTGATATAAATAAGCAATGGATCACATAGATGATGGAGATCCCATTCTATACTTTACAGCAGAAAATACCTATCACCAAGAGTGATTAGATGCATAAGATTAACAGCAGCCACAGAAAGAATATCAGAATGACCTAATAAATTTCTGTGATTGGATTTAATACAAATACAGCAAACTTCAATAGCTACTCCATTGTTTCAAAATATAGAACACAACCACAACTGGTGACCTCCTCTATTCCATTATAAGTGAACACCGTAAATAATTTACTTCATCCAAGGCCATGTTTCTTTTCATGATTAGATTCTTAGGGTGTACAGATATTAGCACGTTTATCCTATATTATATGTCTAATACCCACTTATGAGTGAGTATATACCCTGTGTGTCTTTCTGCTTCTAGGATATCTCACTCAGGATGATCTTTTCTAGATCCCACTATTTGCCTGCCAATTTCATGATTTCCTTATTTTTAAATGCTGAGTAGTATTCCCTTGTGTAAATGTACCACAATTTCTATATCCACTCCTCAACTGAGTGGCACCTGGGTGTTTCCAGCTTCTGCCTATTACAAATAAAGCAGCTACAAACATGGTCAAGCAAATGTCCTTGTTGTACACTTGATCAAATTTTGGATATATGCCTAGGAGTGATATAACTGGATCTTGAGGTAACACTCTTCCTAATTTTCTGAGAAATTACCACATTGATTTCCAAAGTGGTTGTACAAGTTTACATTACCACCAGAAGTGAAGGAGTGTTCCCCTTTCCGCACATCCTCTCCAGCATGTGTTGTCATTTGAGTTTTTGATGTTTTCCATTCTGATAGGTGTAATGTGATATCCCGGGTTCATTTTGATTTGCATTTCCCTGATGACTAAGGAAGACTTTTGAGAGGGGCAGGAGTTCCACAAGGAGAGCAACAGATGAAAAAATACTGGGCACAGGAGTATTTTGGGGGGCTGATACTACAACCAAAGACCATGCATGAAGATAACCTTGAACCTCTTCAACTCCTGACTAGATATATTCCAAGGCAGCTCAGTCTCCAAGTGAGTTTCTTAGTAATGGGAACAGGAACTGTCTCTGATATGAACTCAGTGTCTGGCTCTTTGGTCACCTCCCCTTGATGGGGGAGCAGGCCACAGAGAAGGACAATGCAGCCAGTTCTGATGAGATCTCATAGGCTAGGGTCAGATGGAAGTGGAGGAGGACCTCCCCTATCAGTGAACTTGGGGACAGAAATGGGAGGAAGTTAGGAGTTTGAGTAAAGGAGGGGATGAAGGATGCAGCCACAGCGTGGATACAATGTAAATAAACTGTAATTTACAAAAACATAAATTTTTAAAAAGTGAAAAAAAAAAAGAAACAACCTTCAGATACTTGAAGTTTTTTTGTTTACATCCCTGGATGTTGTTTTTTTAGAAAGAGATTTTCTGTATGGCCTTGACTGACCTGTCATGCTTTCTAGACCAGGCAGGCCTTTAACTAGCACAGATAAATTTCCCTCTGTCAGTCATAGTGCTAGTATTAGAGGCATTTGCCAACAGTCCAGGCTTTGATTTTTTTAATTTAATTTAATGTTTTATTTTTGCGACATGGTGTCTCAGTGCATCATTGCCAATCCAGGAATCTCTTTGTAAACCAGGCTGACTTTGAACTCATAGAGACCTACCTTCATCTGCCTCTCAAGTGCTGGGACTATGGATGTGTGTCACCATGCCTGGCAAGACTTTCTTATAGCCTAGTCACACTATGTGATTTCAGACATATCTAGCTACACATCTAGCCTGTTTTTTTAGACAATGTTTCTCTCTAGCTGTGCATGTCCTAGACTTGCTTTGTAGACCAGGGTGACACTGATCTTACACAGCAGCATTCTTTTGTCTCCTGGAGAGATGGGATTAGAGATATGTGCCACAAAGCCTGACTCAGATTTTTTATTTCAATCATATATCTATATGATTAAAACATAAATTGAAACATATACATATGACTAAAACAAAATGTATATATTAATATATAACATATTTATTAAATATATGGGTTTATATTACTATATTAAGTGAGTATATATTAATTATACATATGAATATTTTGGTGTTTTGAGAGAGGGTTTCTCCTTTTAGCCCTGGCTATCTTGGACTAGATCTGTAGACCAGCCTGACCTTGAAATCACAGAGACTGGCCTGCTTTCTGCCTGGCGAAGTGCTGGAAATAAAGGCCTATGCCAACTCTTAGTATTTATGTCCCAGGAGCCAAAGCTAGCCACAGAAGCCAAAGTCAAAGCTATCTAGTAGAGACAAAGGTACCTGCTGAAGCCAAAGTCAATCAGTGAGCCAAAGCTATCTAGTGGAGACAAAGGTAGTTACTGAAGCCAAAGCCAAGTAGAGAGCAAAGGACATTTAGTGGAGACCTAAAGCTATTTAGTGAAAGAGTTATCTAAGACCCTAAATCATGGGTGATAGATTGTGAGGACATCCGTTTGTTAGAGCATCTGTAAGATATCTTTAGAAAACATCCTTATGGTATCTTGCAGGTACAATATTTAACCCATGAAACCACTCTTCCTATTTCCTGCAGCAGTAGATTAACCTTCCACCTTTCCTGCCTTCTCCCCATATAAGCTGGGTAAAAATTTCTAATAAACGGAAGCCTTGATCAGATGAACAGACTTGGCTCCATTCCTGCGTTTCTTGTCCCCTCCCCCCATTCTTTCCATTCTTCTACTTTAAGAACCCCATTGAAGCCCTGAGTGTTGGGCATTTAGGCACCTGCTTCTGGCTTTCCTAGCAACCTGTGATGTCATTATGTGTCGACAGCCATGGAGGGCAGGTGTGGTTACTTTCTTCCTTAAAAGGATCTACCAGGCCTTTTTGTCTCTCTCTTGGCCTCTCTTGCCCTCTTGCTATTGCCTTCTTGCCCTCCCCCTTTCTCTGTTGGGGTGCCCCTCTCTCTCTCTTCCCCCTATCATGTCCTGCTCTCTCCTTCTCTGTCTCTCTTCATTTCCATCTGAGAGCCCACCCAAGAATGAAAACAACTGTAAAAGTAAAACAGCTGTGATTATTCCCATCCTTGAATTGAAGCCAGAGGCACATAGCTCTCGAACAGTAGGATGAACTGCTCTGAGATAGCCTTGAATTTAAGCCAGAGGCAGATAGCTCTCAAAGGGCAGGATGAACTGCTCTGACATAGTTTTTTAAAAAATAATGGCAGGGTGAATTGTTTTGAGAAAACACACAAACGGCCAAAAACTGCAAACAACTAGCTGTAAACTATCTTCATGCTATTCTTGCTGACCAATCAATGTATAGAGCAAAAGAGGCCAGATTTTTAAGTATAAAACCCTGTGCTTTGCATGCTCGGGGTCGTCTCCTGTCTTTAGAAGGGGGACCCTATCACGATTTGAATAAAACTCTTGCTTTTGCATCAAGTTGTGGTCAGTAAGTGTTCCTTGGAAGGGCACAATCCTGAGCTCCTGAGCAGTGAGACTCCAGGTCTTACAACGTGAAACTAAAAAGCTTTTGCAATCCATTCCTTAATGATGAAGCAGCTTATAAAATGGGAAACATCTTTACAGCTACGCAACAGACAGGTTTATATGTAGACCATTCAAAGAAGTCATGAAATGTAAACATGAAGAAACAAACAAACAATCTAGAAAAGATCATCCAGAGTGAGGTATCCCAGAATCAGAAAGACATACACGGTATACACTCACTTTTAAGTGGAGGCTAGACCTATAAGATAGGATAAACATACTAAAATCTGTACACCTAAAGAAGATAAATGAGAAAGAGGACATGGATTAAGATGATCAATCCTCACTTAGAAAGACAAATGGGATGGACATAGGAGAAAACAACAGGACATAAGCTTACCACAGAGGACCTGTGAAAGATTCTACCTAGCAGTGTATCAAAGTAGATGCTGAGACTCATAAGCAAACCTTGGGCAGAGCACAGGGGATCATATGAAAGAAGGCGGGGTTAGTACGACCTGGAGGGGACAGGAATTCCACAAGGACCAAATATATCAGAGCACAGGGGTCTTTTATGAGACTGTATCTCCAACCAAGGACCATGTATGCATATAACCTAGCACCCCTGCTCAAATGTAGTTCATGTTAGCTCTGCATCCAATTGGTTACCATACTAAGTGGAACAAGGACTATTTCGGACATGAACTCAATGGCTGGCTCATTGACCTCTCCCCCCCCCCAAGGAAAGATCGGACTTGCTAGGCCACAGAGGAGGACATTGCAGCCAGTCCTGATGATACCTGATAAGCAAGGGTCAGTTGGAACAGGAGGAGGCCCTCCCCTATAAGCGGACTTGGAAAGGGGTAGGGAGGAGATGAGGGAAGGAAGGTGGGATAGGGAGGTGATGAGGAACTGGGCTACAGCTGGGATACAAAGTTAACAAGCTGTATCTAATATTAAAAATAAAAATTAAAAAAGTGGGACATAAAACAAAGTTCTTAAAGATGAAACACAAAATGCTGATAGATTTCTTTTGTTTGAAGACAGGATTTTTCTGAATAATTTTGGCTGTCCTGGACTCTCTTTGTAGAACAGCCTGTGCTTGAACTCACAGAGATCCACCTACCTTTAACTTCCTGAGTGCTAGGACTGCAGGTGCTCAGCATGAGGCCTAGCTGCTGATAGTTTATTTTGTTGTAGCATTTTATTTTTGTTGTTGTTTCATGCACTGCATCCCAACTGCAGTTTCCTGTTCTTCCACTCCTCCCAGCCACAATCTATCCACCTCTACTCTGCCCAGCTCAAATCTCCTTCAGATCCACTGCTTCTTAATTTTCAAAGAAAAAAAAATCAGATGGCCTAACAAGTTACAAAAAGGCTAGGAATAATCCCTCACATCAGAGTTGGTCAAAGCAATACACGAGGAGAGAAAGTATAGGGAGAGCAGGAAAAAGAGTTAGAGACACCCCCGTTCTCACTGTTGGAAGTCCCTCAGCGACATGAGGATAATAATCATAAGGTATATGCCAACAACCTAGGTCACAAGACTCATAGCATGTTTATGTTTTTGTCCTTCAGACTCTGTGATCCCTTTAAGGCAATTGACTCAGTGGGATATGCTCTTGTTGTGTCCTTGATATCTCTGGTTCCTACAATACGTATTTCCTCATTTCTGGGGTTCCCCTGGATACATCATTGTGTTTGGCTGTGGGTCTCTGCATCTGCTCCCATCAGATGCCGGGTGATGTCTCTCTGATGACAACTGGGCTAGGCACTCATCTAAGATTATAGCAGAGTATCTTTTATTGACATTTTTTTGCCTGTCATGTTTACAGATATTGTGTGTCTCTAGGCTATCTTGACTATGGTTCATGGTCATCCAGGCAGTGTCAGGCATGGACTTCCCCTCATGGTGTGGGCCTCAATGTGTTTTCTGGAGTGTATTTAATATTATTGGGTTAGGGTTTTCCTTCTAGTATGTGCTGTAGGGCTGGATGGCTGCATATATCCTGGGTATAGTAGTCTGGGTTGGCATCGGTGGTCTCTTAGTTTCTGCATGATATCCATCCAAACACTTCTGGATTTTATAATCTCTGCTGAGAATTCTAATGTGATTCTGATAGGTCTACTTATTATTTGAATGCTGTTTTGGTATTAGCAGTGTCATGAATAGAACAGTTAATTTTCATGGTGTCATTCCCATATAAAATAGAATCTCCGTAACCTAAGAAAATGAAAAATGAACACACTTTAATGTGTGTTGAGGGAATTAAGACAAAGAAGGGACTAATTTGAGGTAAAAATAAACTATATATAAATGCTTTAAAAAATTAAAATACTTGTAATTCAATTATGATATTTTAGAATATATCTGCATCAGAAAATTTAATTCCTAGTCCATCAATATACCCAAAACTTTATGTAGCATTTTGACATTTCATGATGATGAATACTTTTTTTAACTCCTGATATGTCGATTACTGTTGTTTGAGTGATTTCTGAATGAATTACATAACATTATTAAAAGCAGAAAATTTGGTAGTTGTATGTGAAAGATAATTATATGCATAGTTTATTTTCCCTCTAACTCTCTCTTTATAGGAAAGGATTTATGAGAATGATTTACAATCTGTGAGTCAATTAATTCAACAGTAGATGGCTAAAAATGGAAAATCGAGGAATCTATCAGTGGCTTAGTCCATGAGGCTGGTTGCCTCAACTCACCATCATATACACGGAAATCCTCAAGAAGAAGGTTCTATAGTCAATGAAGAAATAGACTTGCTACCCAAGCAAAAGGGAAGAGGCAAAGAGTAAAACATTCCTTCTTCTATGTCCTTGTATAGGTTTCCAGTAAGATGAGGCAAAGATGAGTGGTTGGTTTTGCAGTATGAAGATACGGATTAAAGGTGTGTTTTTCAGCCTTACAGATTCAGAAGAGAAGTAGAGAAGACTACTTCAAATAAGGAAGAGTACTTCACAATTGTGTCCTTAATTTGGGTGTTTTGCTTAATTCCATATGCAGTCAAGTTAAAAACCAAGACTCATGATCACACCTCTTTTCAGCTTGAAAGATAATCATATCTCCTCTTTACATTAATTTCCAAATGAAAAGAATAACCAGGTCATAGTAATGCCTAAAAATAATTTAATGACGCAGAGTACAATAGCAGACAAACTACATATTTATCCTGATCATAATTGAAGCTAACATTATATAACTGTCCTTCAAAAACCGTCCAGGTTAGAAACAACAACAGGTTAGAAACAACTCTGCATCGCCGTTGAGCCACTCCACAAAACACCTCCCTCGTAGGGCAACCCACATTAAGCACAAGGATTCACCTCCCACCTGCTACGTGTGTGCAGGGTCCCTAGTTCCAGACCAAGCATGCTCCTTATTTGATGGCTCAGTCTCTGCAAGCCCCCTGGGGGCTGGGTCAGCTGTTTCTGTTGGTCTTCTTGTGAGGTTCCTCACACCTCCAGGGCATTCCATCTTTTCCCCAACACTTACTCAGGATCCCTAGAGCTCTGCACCTTTCTTAGGTGCAAGTCTGAGCATCTGTCCAAGCTCATTTCTGGCTGGAGTCTCTGAGACAATGGTCAGGTTAGGGTCCAGCAACGGGGTTTTACAGTCCCAATTCTGGGCATTCTCAATGTGGTCAAATATCGTCCAACAGAGCCTGATATTCTTCTTCTGTGAGAGGAGCCTCAAGTGTTGGTTTGATCTGCTCCCATGGTACATCTGGGTCCAGAGCGGCTGGTCCCTGTTCCTCTTCCACTGTTCTCACCTGTTGCTCCAGGAAGAGCTGGACAGGGCAGGAGTCGCTGGATTCTGGGTAGGCCTCTGTGAAGAAGGTGAGCTCGGATCTTGACATCAAGGCTTCTGCACACTGGCCTCCTGCAGAACCCGGTGTCAACAAGCTGTCCCGGAAGCCTCCTCCTCAATGCAACACGATGCTCCAGGAGCCCTTTCCGGGCCAGGAGAGGCAGGCAGGTCCTCACCTTTAGCTGTGCTGCCTCCAGCGTGGCCTTTCTGCCTGGCCTTTCTGTTCTGGAACCATATGTGGACGGTGTCCTCAGGCAAACCTGTGCTCAGTGCCAGTTGCACCCTCGTGGCATAGTCTGGAGATGGAGAGATCTCAAAAGCTTGCACTAGCATGCTGATCTGTGCTGGACTAAGCCGTGTTCGAGGCCTTCTCCATTCTGAGGGCGGGCCTCTTGCTTCTTGTACCCTGGCGACAAGCTTTTCAGGAGGCTGTTGGGAGGCTTCATGGCTGGAGCCTGCGGTGGTCTGCTTTGAGGTCTTCCTCGACATGCCAGTTCTAGTTCTGCGGTTTTGAAACCACACGCGGATGCAGGACTCTGGAACCCCAAATTCCCTGGCCAGTTCCTGCCTGGTCCTGAAGCTCGGGTAAGGTGTCTTGGCGAAAACTGAGAGCAAGACCTCCTTCTGCTTGGCCTGCCAAACAGTCTTTTGACGCTTGGGATGTCTTTGTCTTACTGCAGCCACCCACATCTGCCTGATCTTCCATCCTGCCGAGGACACTTTGACAGGAGTTCTTCCTCTCCAGTGTGTACTCACAACAACACCCAGGAAAGTGCAGACTATGACAAATGCGTAAGGGGTCCGCTGCTCACCCTTAAACACCGACCTGAGGCCCCACCCACTCCCTCGAGGCCTCCAATTACAGGCCAAAACGTGGGCGCTCTTCTGCTTCCAAACTGTGAAACCCTTCCTTCCTCCTGCGAATTTTCCCATATCCCACCCTAAAGCAGCCTTTCCAGAAACAGTTGACCTTGCGTTCTACCCAAATTCCACTGCTTAGCTCACAGTACGCACCTGTGTTGGCCCACAAGGAGTTTGAGGGGAGAGTCTAAGGCACGGCTTCTGATGATCAGGCAAGGAGAAGAGGCATAAGCCAGGAGCAGTCTTTGCCTACTTTAACAAGGTCATTCATTCAGCTCTGGCTGATGCTCAAGGAGGAACGTGGCTAGAACAGATCTTGCACTCTGCGTGTGCCGTCTGCCTTAAGTTCCTTTGAGCTCCAGTCTCCCGGTGTATGATTTCAACAATCTAAATATGGTTAGGACCCTGCAAGTCTAAGCATTTGGGCAAAGAGTAGACTTATCCTGCAGAAAGACTCCTGGAATTATTTCTGAATTTCTCCTTCAGTGGCAGGCCACAGAAGGTGTCAAGTTCCCTCTTGGTTGTTCTCTGGTTCCACCTATTTAATCCACCATACACTTTGTCCTACTGGAGAAATTTTACAGATTCCTAGAAACTGTATGAACCTTCAGAAGCACACAGTGTGGATCCCAAGACTTTTGGGAGAGGATACTGAAGTCATTTCCTTCATTTCAAGGAACAACATTTGTTGCTGCCATTAATTTGGATCTCTGATCATTAGGCAGTGTTTTCCAGAACACACAATTTCGGTACTGCCAAATGTGCCTGTTGTTCTTCAGGGTGTGGCTTTGCCCTAGATGGAGGAGAACAGTAACAGCTGAGCAGTTCTAACCCTGCCTTATTTTTTGCATCTCATGTTTTACATGTGCCATAATTTTAAATTTTTTTCTTGCAGTCCCCATCAACAGTACCTGGGTGTACAATAGATCCTGTAGAAGTTATTCTGCTTCTTCCAGAGATCCTCTTTACCATCCCTGAAGACACAGGTCCATAAACAGCTGTATTTCCTTTGTAACATAGAACCCTTGCCCGGATAGGGTCAGAGGTTTATCTGCAGCCAGATGCAAAGCTGTGCTGCTGCTGCATGCAGTGGTGTGTATCAAATCTGAAATCCTCAGTTGAGATTTTCCTACCTGCCTAGTACCTCATGGCTGCCTGATGGGAGACAGCTCGTATTGTTGCATGAGGGTGTAAGCCTGACAGGCCCCTCTGTTGGTTTCCTGATGGCAAGAGGTTAGCCTGTATGTCCCTCTCGGGGCAGTGATCCCTAGACCAGTGCTTTCCCTTGCCACAGCTGCCATGAAAACCCGGGAACCTTTGCATTCCCTTGGAGCCAGAATCTGCTTGTTCCCTTCTGTGAGTAAAGGGACTACTTGCCTCTGTGTTAACACACCTCCTATTTTGAGTTCTAGAGATTTTAACCTCACAGTTTTTTTTTTTTTGGTAAATGTCCGGATTCACCCAAAATAGCACACACCGGGTGTTTTGAGAACTGGGAACTCTAGCTGTAGCTTGTCCTGTGAGGTCGGCATGATGCTCCTGAGAGCCAATAGCAGTTGTCTCTCTTAATCATTCATCTCTTGGGGCTGCTCCTCCTTTTCATGCTCTAAATGCTCTCCTACATGTGGTATTTGCAGTATCATGTGCCAATAATTGCATCAGTGCTTATCTGGTGTCAGTCTGGTACTGCCCTCTTGAGAGCTTAACCCAATCTCTGTATGAAGTTGGTGAACAGTCTTCTCCAGGGCCTTGAATTACCTTAGTGAATGAGGCGGTTGTTTTGCACAGGCTCCTAAACAGATCCCTGCACCCTTAACACTGCAACATGACATTATTCAGTGACTTCATCATCAGAACAAATGAGGGACCACCTGGGAATGAGAAAAACAACTGTGATTATTTGAATTAAAGCCAGGTGCTGATAGCTCTTGAAGGGAGGGGTGAACTGTTCTGAGAAACAACCAGCTGTAAAGTATAGAGCAAAAGTGATCTGATTTTCAGGCATAAAAACCCTGTGCTTTGCATGTTCAGGGTCATGTCCTGTCTTTGGAGGTGCGACCTATCTCGACAGCAATAAAACCTTTTGCTATTGCATTGAGTTGTGGTCTGTGAGTGTTCCTGTGAAGGGTGTAATCCTGAGCTCCTGAGCAGTGAGACTCCAGGTCTTACATTTTGGTGCGTTGCCCGGAAAACAGCATGCCCTTCCTTAACCCTCAACAGACTGGGCTCAGAGGTCGAGCTCAGAACAGGTTAGTCTGATTTCTGGTATACCACTGTTTCTCTTTAGTCACCTATCTGGACCTTTTTGGTCATCTGCTCAGTCACTGCGATAGACATATTTGTCAGAATATCGATTGACTGGGAACTGGAGGACATTCCGGATTCCATTTGGGGAGGCTAAGTCCTGCGTGGTCTTCCTCCCATCTGTTTCTCTTCAGAGACAGCTGCCATGAGGCAGCCTCTCAATCAGAATTCTGTGGTACCACCCATAAGGGTGTCCTTGTCAAATTGCCTGTCTTGTTCTTTTTGTCTCTCTCATTGTTGCTTCTTTGACTTTCTTGATGGACGACTTTATTATGGGACAGGCTGTGACTATCATATCTTAGAGGTGAGATACAAGGCACATATTTCTTTGAATATGTCCTATTCTCACACCAGCCCACTTGGGATGATTGCCAGCAACTCTTGCAGGCCCTTTTGACTACTGAGGAATGAGACGGGTCCTCCTTCAGGCAAGAAAGACTGTGCCAGGAATGGATGGGAGGCCTTCCATCCTCCCTAATGAGTTTGATGATGGCTTTCCTCTCACCCACCCCAACTAGGATTACAACACATCCGGAGGTAGGGAATGCCTGAAGGTCTACCACCAGACTTTAATATCAGGTGTCCATGGGGCCGCTTGAAAGCCCACCAATTTGATGAAGGTAAGAGAGATGGTTCAGGGGATGGATGAATATCCCACAGCCTTTCTTGAACGGCTGATGGAGGCATACAGCTGGTTTACTCCTTATGACCCTACCTCAGATGAGCATAAGGCAATGGTGACTATAATCTTTATAGACCAGTCAGCCACAGATATTTTTAGAAAACTCCAGAAAATAGAGGGTTTACAGGAAAAGTCGTTAAAGGATTTAGTGCAGGTAGCAGAAAAGGTTTTTTACAGCCGTGAGATGAAAGAAGAGAAAGAGGAAAGAAAGCAAAAAGAGCAGGAAGTGAGAGAAAGAGAAAGGATAAGAGGCAAGACAGAAAGTTGACTAAGATCCTCGCCACCACAGTGCAGTCATAATGATAGGGAGAGAGTTCCTGGAAATCAGAGGGGCCCTCTGTCTAAGGATCAGTGTGCCTATTGCAAGGAGAAAGGACACTGGATCCAGGATTGTCCCAAAAGGAAGATGAAACCCTACACCAGGACCTGGTGCACTCCAGGCCACCAATCCCCAGGTAGTTCTTCTCCAATATGTGGATGATATACTATTAGCTGCAGATTGTAAAGAAACCTGACTTGAAGCCAACGACCAGCTGTTGCAAGAGCTGGGTGACCTCAGCTATAGACTGTCCCATCGGAAAAGTCCCCAGCTCTGCATAAAAAAGGTCAGTTAAGAGATGGCTATCAGAGGCTAGAAAAGAGACTGTATTTCATATTCCCCCTCCAGGGACTACTGAACAACTGAGGGAAATTTTTACAGCAGGGTTTTACTGGCAGGATTTGCCAAGATGGCAGCCCCTCTGTATGCCCTTACAAAGGGCAATGATTCTTTCATCTGGGGAAAGGATGAACAAGCTGCATTTGATAATATCAAACAAGCCTTAATGTTGCCCCCAGCATTGGGACTCCCTAATGTGACCAAACCCTTCCATCTCTATGTGACCGAGAATTGGGGAATTTCCAATGGGGTGCTAACACAGAAAATTGGACCCTGGAAGAGACCGGTAGCCTATCTATCCAAAAAGCTTGATTCAGTAGTGGCAGGATGGCCAACGTGCCTGTGAATAATAGCATTAGTGGCGGCACTAGTAAAAGATGCAGACAAACTGACTCTATGACAGGACCTCACCATCTATGCAACTCATGCCTTTGAGAGTGTCATAAGGCAGCCACCCGATTGCTGGCTCATGAACGCCCTCATGACACATTACCAGGCTTTGCACTTGAATAACGATAGAGTCACCTTTGCCCCGGCTACTGGGCTAAACCCTGACACCGTATTTCCAGATCCAGAAATCCAGCCCCTGGAGCATTATTGTTTGCATGTTCTAGCAGAGGAACAGGGATTGCAAAAGGACTTGAAAGATCAGCCTCTGACCTACTCTGAGATGACATACTATATAGATGAGAGCAGTTTTGGGAGAACAGGAAGAGAAAGGCAGGGGCAGCATTGGTAGATGGACATAAGGTAATATGGGTCTAGGTGTTGCTGGATGGCACTTCTGCTCACATTGCTGAATTGATTGCTTTAACATAGGCATTAACTCTGGGAAAGGGTAAAAAGAAACATCTACTCTGATAGTACATCTTCGCAACAGCCCATGTGCAAGGGACCATCTATCATCAGAGAGGCCTGCTAACATCAGCCAGTAAAAAGATAAAAAATAAAAATGAGATTCTGACTTTGCTCAATGCCTTGTTGCTGCCAGACAAGGTAAGCATTATTCATTGTCCCGGACAGCAGAAGGGGACTTCCAAGGCAACAAAGGGGAATAACATGGCCTATCAGGAGGCTAAAGCAGCTGCTAGAAAAAAACTTTGTCCCAGTGGTACTAACTGCTGGACAGACAATGGTATCTCTGTGTGGTGCTGTTTGTACTCAATTGGGTAACTATTAACTGGAACTTTGGTGATCCTCACCAGGCTCACAAGGTCCTGGAAGCAATGTATGGTAAACCCTGTGATTGCAAGAGTGGGGCGATGAATGGCAGAGCCTTACTTATTGGTGAGATTTGGAGCCCCAACAAGGCCTATGCTCAAGTTGAGTGTGGCAATACATAGGCATATAGAGCCCCACAACCTTCAGGGAGCACCCCAAGTTTAGAATGGCATTGTGTAACCAAGCCTAAAATGATTCCTTATGTAAATTTGTGCCCCAGACCTTGCCCTTGTGATACCTATCAATAGGTTGTGCATAACAGTTGCTATATGGTTGTGCAACAATGTCCTGGAAAAGATAACATCACCTATTTCACTGCCATATTGAACCAAGTCAGGCAGGAGATAAAGATAGACGATTGGTCCCACAGTGTGCCAACAGGAGACCATGGATCTAAATTACTCCAAACCCCTTGTTCGGGTATGGTAGGGAAGCCTGTATGCTGAAGAAAGGTCCCATTCACCTTTCAGATGGAGGAGGGCTGAAGGATCAGGTCAGACAAGAACAGGTTAAACAATGCATTGAAGAGTTAATACAAAAAAAAAGAATACTCATCCCTCAATTACCACCCTTTGGTTCTTCCTGATAGTAGAGGAAATGTTATTTTAGACCCCCAGACTGTAGATGTTATTACTGCCACTCATAGCCTCCTAAATGACACCAATCCTTTGCTTGCAAGTGACTGCTGGCTCTGCCTCTGACAAGGGCAGCCTGTTCCTCTGGAGCTCCCCCCCTCTAACGCCACTTATTCCACTGCTGAGGGGTCCTGACACTCAGCACCCCCTATGAGAGTGCAGCCTCTCTTCAACCAAAATGTTACCTGTTTGACAAAACCCTACAAAAATGATAGCTCAGATCTACCTGTAGGGGATGCTACCTTTGCCATTTGTGATTCAATAATTGACATCTCCACAGCTCTCTGCCCTGACAATAACACTGTTTTTTTAATGCAGGAATAATAAAGCCTATACGTTCTTGCCCACAGATTGGACTGGGACCTGTGTACAGGCAACTCCCTGATCTTAGCATCATTCCAGTGGATGAGCCAGTCCCAGTCCCCAGCTTTGACTTAATGGCTGGAAGAACGACAAGAGCCATTCAGTTCATTCCTCTGTTAGTTGGAATTGGGCTGCCTGCTTCCATAGCTGCTGGGTCAGCTGGTTTGGATGTTTTATTATATAAATACAACAAACTGTCCCAACAGTTAATTAGTGATGTACAATTGCTTTTGAGCACCATCAATGACCTCCAAGACCAGCTCAATTCCTTAGCAGAAGTAGTTCTCCAGACCTGGAGGGGATTAGACCTCCTTACAGCTGAAAAAAGGAGGAATCTGCTTAGCCCTACAGGAGAAATGTTGTTTTTACACTAATAAATCAGGCATTGTTAAAGGAAAGATTAAAAAATTACAAAAGATCTTGAAAAAAAAGGAGATGAGAATTAATAGAATCTCTTTCTTTGGAATGGGTTTAATGGTCTGCCCCCTTCTCTTTGGGACCTTTTGCTACCCTTTTGCTATCTGTCACAATAGTACCCTGTATTGTTAACCAATAAATAGGGAATGTGTAAGTGTGGTTCAGGTCCTGATGCTCAAAAGTCTCTGAGGTTGATCCACAATTTTTTAAAATTAGCACAAAAACCCTGAGAGTGCTGAGAATGAAAACAACTCTAAAAGAAAAACAGCTGTTGACTATTCATCCTTGAATTTAAAGCCAGAGGCTTGGCTCTCAAATGGGGATGAACTCTCTGAGATAGCCTTGAATTGAAGCCTGCAGGTAGCTCTTGAAGGGCAGGGTGAGTTGTTTTGAGAAAAAAAAAAAAAAAAAAAAAAAAAACTATCTTCATGCTATTCTTTGACCAAATCAATTTATCAAAAGTGGCCAGATTTTTGTATAAAAACCCTGTGCTTTGCATGCTCTGGGTCATCTTCTTTTGAGGGTGACCTATCGTGATTGAAATAAAAAAATCTTGCTTTTGCATCGAGTTGTGGTCTGTGGGTGATCTTGAACTCCTGAGCTGTAAACCCCAGGTCTTTTACAGGATAAATATAAAAGAAGTAAGTGGGTGAAATAACAGTAAATTTTTGAAATAGTTTTAAGCAATCATACTGTGAATTATCTACATAAAATCCCTATAATACATGTAAGTACATGCATGAATATAAACATGTTGCAACCTAAATACTTTTAATAATGCACATAGATATGTATAGTTCAACACTGATCAAGGAAGCTTTTCCTTGAACCACAATCATGACTGAAAACCACAACCAATCACAAGGCAGAATTCTGGAGAACAGTCACATCTGATACATCTACAAAACAATTCCCAGATCTAAGACTCAGTGATCATGCATAACAGGAGGTATATATATTATAATATATATATATAAATATATATATATATATATATATATATATATATATGGCAGAGGATCAGAGTATGTTCTGGTAATGTGTCTCCTAATAATACCAGAAGCTACACCCATAAGATGGACCAATATAAAAAATAAAGAAAAAAAGGCTTACCAATATACCTGTATAAAAATGAGCTGAAAATTGGAAATGCTAATAGATATGCAAAAGTGGTCTAGGAAGAAACCATTGTCTTTAATCCTATGAAAAAAAATATGCAGGAACTAATAAATGCTGAGAGTGTGAGAAAAAAAAAATCTTTCCAGGAAAGGTCATAAAATCAGTTAGTTATCCAATACCAAGCAATCAACCCTGAAAACATGCATGGAAGTAACATTATTAAACTGAGCAACTTATATTAAGAGCATAATACCAATTAAAAAAAAAAAGAAGATGAATTTGAAAGAGAAATAAGAGAGGTCTGTGGGAAGGTTTGGAGGGAAGAAAAGAGAAGGTACAAAAATGATGTAATTATTAAATAACCTTAAAAATGAATTAAATATTAGCTCTTTAGGTCATGATTTTAAAATGCATCACTATTGAGTAGTATAAAAACATAAAACTTGCAGGTAGATAGATGGAACTAGAAAAAAAAAAAAAAAATCATGTTATATGAGGTAATCCAAACACAGAAAGACAAACTTCACATATTCTCTCTTCTAAGTTTCCCAGCTCTAAACTGAATATGTGTGTACTCATGTGAGTCCATATCCAGCAGTAATTAAAAAACAAGAATGAAATAGTGACCATTTCCAAGGTGAGAATGGGTTGTGGGAGGTGCAGTAGGAAGTAGAAGGGTATAGAGATTTGAAAGAGGAAATGGAAAAAAACTTGAAGGGGGTATAATAATTCAGGAGGTAAGACAGAAAGAAATACAAAAGGGAAGATGGTAAAATAACAGTAAGGATGTCTGAAAAAGTATTATGGAATCATACTAGTAACTATCTAAGATATGTATAATCCATGTATAAGCTGTTGTATAAAACTAAAATTTAGTTTAAATGAAATTTTGCCATCTGTGATGACAATTGTCCCTCCATCTAACAAAAACTCCAACACCAGGCATGAGAAGTCAACTTTTGAGTTATTGGGAAGGGTTTTCTAAGAGAATCCTCAAAAATTATATGCTACTACCTATCTGAACTGAAAACTACAGTCCATTTCCAGCCTGAAAAAGATGCTGTTTGTTCGGTCTGAAATACCTGAAAATAACAGGATGCAGAATGAGGAACTAGGAAAATGAAGAGGTGCCCTGCTAACTCTTGAACTTTGAATTTCCACCAACTGCCAGCTTCTTGAATATAACCTTATAGTTTTCCTCAAGTGCCTGCTTTTTCAACAGTACATAACACATTGAAGACATGGCATGTATGCTTATGGGTGCTCGCGTTCCACTTAACATTCAGCACAGTCCTGTCCAAAAGCTCCAATACCCCATCCACCCTCTTAGGAGCTGTCCAGGCTTTAAATCTATCTACCGCATTTCAGCTCCACTTCTAGCCACTCACGTTTTATTATAGGTGTCTCATAGACTAAATAAATAAAAATAAAAAAAAAAAAAAAAATAAATAAATTTATATCTGTTTTACCTTGCGACTGTGAACATCCTTATGACAGAGCACTGAACTCATGATGAAATGTCCCAGACACGGAAATTCTTAAAGCCAAGCACTCCATAGCCAGGAACTACAAATAATCCCAGAGTGCATTGTGCCGGCTGGGAGCCTCTGTGAGAACTGCCTCAGAGCAAGGACTTCTGGGATTGTTTGTAGTAACATAGCCAGGTCTCACTGTATTGTCCGCTTTGACCGAGTCGCAGACATAGAAATACAATTCCCAGAATGCTGTACGCACTGCATTACACCCTCACAAGCCATCCTCCTCCTCCTTACTTAGCCTGGAGCTTTGTCAGGACCCAGAAGTATCCCCTGAAGCGCTTTCCCTCGTGCCACAACACACACAGCGTTTTTCCTGGTCCCTGGTGTTCTGTCAATGTCCCCGCCCTGTGCCCCTCGCAGTCTTCAGGATCAGGAGCCTTTCAGAGCCAATTTGTGATGCCATCGCCCTTCCCCTGGTACAGGAAGTAAACACACAGGGCTGCTGGAAGCAACTTGTGTGCAGGACAAATGTGCTCTTTGAATTCTCCTGATTAGAAAGTCCAGCTGGTCCCTGGTCCCTGGAGAAGGGATCCTGGGGTCGCTCTGCCTTTTAAAAATTAATTTCCAGTCTCCCAGTCAAAGCAGGACTAGTCTTGGGAAGGCAGAAACGCGCTCACGTGGAAAATAAACCTTTTTAAAGATTAAAAATAATGTAGGCAGGAGAGATGGCTCAGAGGTTAACAACGCTGGCTGCTCTTCTAGAGGTTCTGAGTTCAATTCCCAGCAACCACATGGTGGCTCACAGACATCTGTAATGGGATATTCTGGTGCACAGGCAGAATGCTGTACAATGAATGAATGGATGAATGAATAGATGGATGGATGAATCTTAAAAAAAAAAAAAAAGCCAACTTTTGTCATCGCAACAGCCAGGGCCCTGTGACACAGAGAATCCCTCTCTTCCCAAGGTGCCAGGTTCCATCCCAGGGACCACACGGTGGCGCTCAAACCATCTGTCAAGGAATCTGGTGCCCTCTGGTGGCGCACACGTCACTTAATAACTAGCTTATATATAGTTATATATATATATATGTAATATAATTATATATAACATTATATATATATAGTTTATATTTATATATGTTATATATATATATAATGTTTATATTTATATATATATATATATATATATATATATATATATATATAATGTTTTCATTTAATGCTATGTATTTATTTCAATTTAATAAGAACAGACAAGGCGTGTCTTGAGAGCAGGCTTCCCAGAGTCCTGTGGAGTCGGGATTCAGGAGGTTTCTGTGATAGATCAAAGCAGGGCCTGGGGCCACCCAACCTGTGTCCATCTTCCAGTGCTCTCCCCAACCTGATGATAAGATTGTGTTACTGAGGACAACACCTTCACAAGTTAATGGACACAGCGAATCCCACCTGGCACCTACCAAGAACCTTCACCCTTATAGACTGCTGTTTGTGATACTGGAACATATGCTGCATGCCACCAGAAGAGAAAAGTACACACCAACCAGCCATACATCCTTCACTCTCCAAAGTGACTGGCCTACAAGATTTGCTGGTACGCTTGTGGTATAAAGGTCACAGAAGTGACCAACTAATATCTAGTTGTGTTTCAGGAGGCCCACTCCATGAGAAGGAACCTTGATCCAATACTGCTTGAGTGGTCCGGAATCTGAGTCTACAGAGGCCAAGGACATAAGAGAAATCTAAATGCTACAGTTTTGCTAAAGGATCACAGCCATACTCACAGATTGGTGCCTTGCTAGGCCATTATTGGAAACTTCCTCCTGCAGCAGATGGGAATAAATAGAGAGACCCACATACAGTTGATATGCAAACAGTGAGAGGCCTTTAACCATTCCACCCTAAATGAGATGTCTCCAAGAAACCCTAAGCCCCTAAGGGCTCAATAAACTCTGTGTGCAAATTGTAAGCACCCGAGTGGATGAAGGACACAAGTGCAACAAGGCCTTATAAACACAGCAGGACCAACACACATATGAATACACCCTGACCCACAAACTAGCTCTTCTTTCACTTTCCCTTGTTGGTGTTGCCTCATCAGGCAAAGAGTATGTGTTCAGTCCTGATGCCACTTGATATGCTGGGGTGGGTGGGTGTGCACAGGAGAGGCAGGGTGATCCCCTTCTCTGAAGAGCCAGGTGAGGGATGATAGGGGAAACAGGGAGGGTAGGACTGGGAGGGAAGAGGGAGGGGTCTAAGACAGGGATGTAAAATGAATAAATAAAAATTTAAAAATAAAAATAAGAAATGAGGGGGCAGGAGAGATGGCACAGAGTTTAAAATCACAGGCTGCTCTTCCAGAGGTCCTGAGCTCAATTCCCAGCACCCACATGGTGGCTCATAACAATCTATCCTGAGACCTGGCATCCTCCTCTGGTGTGCAGACAGAATAGTGTACAAATAATAAACAAATCTTCCATAATAAAGAGAACTACACCATGAATCATAAATAAAGTTTTCAAAAAGAACACTCATTCTCCAAAAAGAACAATAATTCCTGATAAATTTTTCCAAGGGACTCTATTGATAGGGACTAATGTGTAGGTCCCATGAGAGGCAACAGATGGCAAAAGAGAAAACTCAGGGTATACTTGTGGGTTGTCAAATCATTTTCAAAGGCATCCACCTACACAGGCACACCTATCCACACAGGCAAAACAGTCATACATGTAAAAATAAACAAATAGAAGAATTTATACTTCTTAGAAGAGGGGGAAAAAGCAAAAGGGTCCATTAGTAAGTAAACTAGTCAATTGCACACAGATCTTCAGCTTAAATTTATGTATTCCCAGTTTAAATGTGTCCAGTTTAAATTCCCCTGCTCAGCCATGGTCCAGCCAGTCCCTGCTCACTGCAGAAAATCCTGGGGTCCCTGTTCTTTTAGTGATTGCAAACTCTCCCAGTCAAAACAGAGCTGGTCCCAGGAAGGCCACAGAGATTATAAATCATTCTTAAAGACTATAACAAGAAGCCAGGTGTGGTGTCGCATGCCTGTGGCTGTCAAGGGCAAGCAGAGGCTGGTGTGAGTTCCAGGCCATCTGGGTTTCAAAACAGTTCACAAGGCCACAAGAGTCTAGAAGGGTTTGCACCCCTGCCAGCTCTTCACATGTCCTAAGTCATAAAGTATGACTTCAACCAGGCTATAAGAAAGTCCTGCCAAGCACAGTGCACACACCTTTAATCCCAGCACTTGGGAGGCAGAGGCAGATAGATGTCTGTGAGTATGTCTGGGAGTTCAAGGCCAGCCTGGTATACAATGAGGCCTGGACAGCCAGGGCTACACAGAGAAACCCTGTCTCAAAAACCCAAATTAATAATAATAATGATAATAATAAGATTGAAATAAAAAAAAAATCAGAGCCAGGCCTGCTGGCACATTGCCAGACCCAGGTTCCTTTCACAAGGAAGGCACACAGTAGAGTTTATGGAAAAAATAGCAGATGGAAGAAAGATTTGAAACTTCATTTTATTTCATTTTTAAAATCTCAATTACATTAATTCTTAGTGGATTTGAGAGACCAAAGACTTAAAATCAGTGGGTATTGTTTTAAAGTTTAAAGCAGAAGCATGAATAAAGGCTAGTTAGTTGGAGACATGTCCAGCCTCCTTCGAGGAAGAACTAGCCTTAATGCCCTGAGGGGACAAATTAGCCTTACTACATTCTTTCCTGCCCACTAATTATACAGTTGCTAGGAAACTGGCCCATAGGACCAGGCCAGAACTGTTTGTAGTCTTGCTGCCCAAAGTGGACCAACCATTTCAAAAGTCAGTTTCCATTTCACAATCACGTAACACCAAAGCATGTAAGTCCCTGCTTGCGGTTTTGCCCCATAAAAACCTTGCTTCCCTAGATCTCAGGGCTACATTCCTCTCCTGCATCCATAGGATGTTTGTGTCCCATGTCCAAACATGTATACAATTTTAAAAACCTCATGTATTCTTAGCAGAGTGTATCCCTGGTCTTTTAGGGTTCCCAAACTGGGCATAACAGTTTCACTCTGAATAAGACCATTAGTAATTTATAAACATCTCCCAATGACAATAAACACTTGTAGCCACAGAAAACAACCCAAAACCTACCCAATCCCCTTAAAGAATATAGGACATCATTCTCATTGATTTCTTCTAGCTGACATTTTGGACATGCAGAAATCCTGTTGGGGACCCAAAGAAAACTGGGAAAATGTTTAATTAAGTAAGCAATATTTGTGGTCCAGTCTTTGAATGTTGAGAAAATAATAAGAGTTAATAAAAGTCCTATTTAGATCAGTCTAAATTGCTGGACAAATTAAGATTTGTAGCTTTCTTCAAAGCTCTCTTGGGAACAAGTCATGATGAAAAACAGCAATTGAAGTAGTTGAGGCAGGAACAAGCAGAATTCTGGAACATGCAAGATACAGAAACAGATGTGTCAATGTCTCAGCATGCTGAAAGGAGGATTCTGTCAGGTTTGGTCCAGCATCTCCAGTATTCACTCCTTTTGTTCTTCAAACATATAATTTCTCACAAGTTAACACAGTTCTAAAATTATAAATGTATGAGATGTTCAGAATGAAATTAAACTGTAAACCAATTTTATCAATGCCAATTAAAAGAATGGCATAATAAATATTGAGGCTATTATAGCCAAGGAATTGTTGGCCATGCACTGCTGAAATTCCGCTAGAGACATTTTTTATGTCTCAGTCAGAGTTGTTCCCATGTGAAGGGATTATCAATTTTTTTTTCTTCTTTTTTTTTTTTCAATGCAGTTTATTCAGGAACCTTGAACAATCATCTGACCCTGGGGAAAGCCAGCCCACTTTTAAATAATGGGTAGCCAACCTCAGCATGCGACCTGGGCAATTGATAGGTCCACATACATGGAAGCAAGCCAGATCCTCAGCCTTAGCCAAATGTGGAGTTGTTTTGGCAGAGAGTGCACTGCTGAAAGGCGGAAACCAGCTCCATCTTTCAGGCGCGGCATTAAGATTAGAGTCTCACAACATGTAATGCAGCCATGACCATTTTGAAGCAGGACAGTTGTTGGCTACCATAAAAAGCCAAAATGTTACTCTCAGGATGCGAGGCTAAGCACTGCACTCAGGGTGAAGAGCATGTCTGATTGCATGCGGGTTGATGCCCCAGGTCCCACCTCTGAGAAAAGGTATCGGACAGGTTGATGCTCTTTGGGTGGATGACACCTAAATGAACATCAGTACAAAGTCCCAATTTATTTCTAATATCAGAGTTCGACTCTTGCCTGATGGGATTATCAATTTTTATTACCTGTTTTGTTTGGTCTTCTTGATTTCTCTCTTCTTGTGTGTGACCAATGTTTTCAGGTGGTATTCCTCTGTGATATCTGATTTTTATTAGTTTTGAAGGAACCAATAATTCATCTTCTCCTGTATGAACATATGAAAAACCTCTTCCCAGTGTGTAACACATTCCCTACTGTCCATTGTGAAGTTAGGATATCTTTGAAATATATAGGCTGAAATAATTCAGCAGTTTTATTTTCTATAACCCAGTATTTTTTGCAGCTGTTGTTTGTTGTTCATTAACATTTAAGAAATTTAAGGTCAATAAAGCATTCTGTAATCAGTCTCTGGGTGGTGTGTGTTAATAACCTTCTCTGTTAGTTAAGCATGTCCCTTAAAGTATGATTCAAATTTTTTCAATGACTGCTTGACCAGCAGAATTGTGAGGCATACCTGTTACAGGATTTATCTTATAATATGTAAGAAAATCTTTCCATTTTATTAGAGAAATATGCTGTAGCATTATCAGTCTTAATTTGTATAGGAATAATCATAACTTGCATCAATTCTAATAAATGCATAATAGCTAAATCAGCCTTCTAAGAACTTATGACTTTTGTTCATTGGAACCCTGAATATTTGTCTATAGTATGGTGCACATATTTCAGTTTACCAAACTCTATAAAATAAAACACGTGATTTGCCAAATTTCATTTGTTTGGTTACCATTAGAGTTACTTCCTGCAGGTAGTGGAGTTTAGTTATATAAAGAACAAATGGAACATTTTCACACAATTTCTTTGGCTTGTTGCCAAGTGATAGAAAACTCTCTTTTTAAACCTTTGCTGTTAACATGGTCTTTTTAAAATGAAATTCTGAGGCCTCTAACACGTTTCCTGTCAATAGTTGATCAATTTCATCATTGCCTTGTGCTAGAGGGCCTAGTGGACCCATATCAGATCTGATCTATGTTATATACAATGTATTATTTATGTTTCTGATTACTCCTTGTAATTGAAGAAACAGTGAAGTTAAGTCCAAATTATCCTGAATTAGATCAGAAGTTTCTATATGTAGAACAACACTTTCTGCATATTGAGAGTCAATGACTATATTAAGAGATTCTTGAAAACTTGATAACACCAACATAATTGCATATAATTCTGATTTTTGAACTGAATTATAAGGACTCTCCACCACTTTACTCAGATTTTCTGACTTACAACCTGTCCTTTTAGATTTATTGGCATCCATATAAAATGTGGGCGCTCCAAAAATTGGAGTTCCTTTTATTATACGAGGGAGAATCCAGTTGTTTCTTTTTATAAACTGAAGTGACTTGATTTTTTGGTATCTGTTGCTAATTTCTCCCAAAAACTCACAACAAGCTCTTTGTCAATATCCATTCTCTGCCCATAATGATACAATCTCAGCATTGGTAAAGGGCATCACAATTTCAGCTGGATCTATTCCAGCCTACTGATGAATTCTCATTTTTCCTTTTAGGATCAATTCAGGAACTTTTCTATATAGGTTTTTAATTTTTAATTTTGTTTGTGTGCCAAAAATATCCATTCTAAGACACAGTCCACCTTCTGCATAAGAATTCCTGTGGGAGAATGAGTGGAAAGCAAGATAACCAAAATACAGGCCCTCTTTGGATCAATATGGTCTATATGTGCATCTTGTAATTTCCTTTCTACCAGAGCCAATTCACTTTCATCTTCAGTTGATAATGTTCTTGGACTTTTAAAATCCTTATCATCCTCTAAGTTTTGAAATAAGTTATTTAGCTCTTGAGTAGCTAAACCAAATGTAGGCTATAGCCAGTTAACATCTCATAGCAATTTTTGAAAATCATTGAGAGTTTTTAATTGGGTTCTTCTAATTTGTACTTTTTGTGGTGGAGTTTTCTATAGACCTATTTTGAGTCCTAGGTAATTAATAGAATCTCCTCTTTGTACTTTTTTGGGAACAATCTCTATACCCCAACAAAGCAAAGTTCTATTTATATCATCAAAAATATTTTCTAATGTTTTTGTATCTGAATCAGGTAATAAGGTAGCATCTATATAGTGGTAAATTATGGATTGAGGAAACTGCTTATGAATTATCTCCAACAGCTGTTGTACAAAATATTGGCACAAAGTAGGACTGTTCAACATCCCCTGTGCTAAGACCCTTGAGTGATATCTCTTTATTGGACAGTTTCTATTCAAAGTGGGTCCTGAGAAAGCAAACCTTTCCCTCTCATGCTCATGTAAAGGAATTGTGAAAAAGCAATCCTTTAAATCAATCACTATAATAGGCCATTGTTTATGTAACAAGGAAGGCAATGGGATTCCAGATTGTAATGACCCCATTGGCTGAATAATTTTGTTAACGGCTCTGAGATCTGTTAACATCCTCCATTTGCCAGATTTCTTTTTGATGACAAATATAGGAGAATTCCAAGGGCTGTTGGACTCCTATATATGTTAAGCCTCCAGCTGTTCCAGGACTAGCTGTTCTAGTGCCAGTAATTTTTCTTTACTCATAGACCATTTTTCAATCCAAATAGGTTGGTCAGCCAACCACCTTAGTGGTAAGGCTGTGGAAATTTTATTAGCAGTGGCTTTCCAACATGAAGTTGAAAAGATGGCCTCTGCTCTATTTTGTTTATGAACAGCCTGGACAGTCTGAAACTGTTTTTGATGACATTTTAAAATATTTTTAGCTTCTTTATCAGGAATATTACCTGTTTTTTGGCTTGTCTCAGAACTTGGGGGGATGTTAATCTGGGTCTTCAATTGTTGTAACAGATCTCTTCTCCATTAGTTTATGGCTATCTCAGCCACATATGGTCTTAATTTTCTTATTTGACCTTCTGGTCCTGTACATTGAAACCATCTAACACTTTATTTCACTTTAGATGAAGTTCCAACTCCTTGGAATTGAATATCCATCTCTTGAAGTGGCCAATTTGGGGGCCAGGATTTAGAAGTAGTAATTGTGACATCAGTCCCAGTATTTACCACGCCTTCAATTTCAATATTATTTAAAATTATCTTTAACTTTGGCCTTTGATCATTTATAGAGGCTTGCCAATATATTTGTTTTTTTTTTTTTTTGTTCTCTTGCTGTTTTTATTTATTTATTTATATATAGAATCTGCTTTTGCCTTGCTGTCCAAGTTTTTAATGTTTATTCCCAGAGCAGTGGCATTTAACTTTCTTGTGGAAGAGTATCCCTGTCCTGTATTGGGGCCTGAGAAAGATCCCCTCAGGCATTTTTTGACAAAGGATTACCCCATTTACTAATCCAATGTCAACCCTTGCCACATCTTCTGCATATTCTAGGACATATAGGCTCCCTTTTTGAATTATTTTGTTTTTCCTGGTAACTCCATTTGCAGCAACCTTGCCCATCAAAATTAAGACATTTCCCAATGTCTTTAGGGGTAGCTTCTCCTATCAAAGTCAAATTGATGTCTGATGTCATTCATATTTATAACCCATTTGTCTATTTGTGCACACATTGCTATTAATGGCCTTATTACCTCTTTGCATTCAAAATTTGTGCATTTTCAAAAGCTAAAGGTTCTATTAGTGCTTTTCTAGCTAGTGGATCTGATATACTTGTGTCCCCAGCTTTGCAAAACATTAGTGAATGTTTCACTTGGAGCTTGTATGACCTGAGAGGATGGCTCAAACCTTTTTTCCTGATTCCTCAACCTTGTCCAAGGTATTTAAGGCTAGTAAGTGACATAATTCTATGGTTTCTTCATTATATACAGCTTGTATCTCTGTGTCAGTCTATTGGCCATCACCAAGCAGCTGTTGCTTAGAAACACCAACAGCCCTGGCTCTATTTTTGTATGCTATCTCTCTAGCCTCTCCTCTTCACCATGATAGCGATTGTAAATATGGCTCAGGTTCTTTTATTGCCTTTGGTATATCCTCCCCGTCCTTTGGGATTACTCTACTGATTGGTCAGGACGTCAGCATTTGTTTTACAAATGGTGAATGCATTCCAAAATTGGTGACACTTTCTTTAAATTTTCTTAGTTCTAGCACTTCCACAGGGTGCCATTCAGCCTCATGGTAATCCTGTGGGAGATCATAATCTGCTGGTCTCTATTGTACACTGACTGGATAAGCTAATGTTTGTTTTCTAACCACCTTTGTTTGGCTTTCTTTATTATTATTTTTTGCCTCTGCCTGAGTATTTTCTTTACTTAGTATTCTGAACTCACTTTTTTAAGGTCTGTACCCATATTTCACACCTATTTCTCTGTTGTTTGTTTTGTTCAATAATCTCTTCAATCTCTTGTTTTATGCCTCCCTTCTAACTTTTAGTTTTTCTTTGTAGTGTTCTAATTGTTTGTCTTTTCCAGTATCTTTTCTAAAACCTCTGCCCTATTTTCCTGTAGTTTCTTATGTTCTGTAAGTTTTTGTATCTCTTGTTTTATGTCCTGTTTCCAACTTTCATTTTTTTCTTTATATTGTTCTACTTGTTTGTTGTGTTGTTCCAGTATCTTTTCTAAAGCCTTTGCCTTTGAGAACACATAAAAGGCTAAATCAATTATTAAAGTTAAATTGAGGAATATGAATGTAACCATAGTCATAATTTTTAAACTTTCCTTTATTTCTGTGTTAAAACCGTAGAAGAGATTATCAGCCAAGCTCAAAGAAGTCTCTTTCAATGTTTCTCTCATCCTGTTAGACTGTAGTGGCAACCAGTTTTGCTCAGTCTCAGGTCTGCCCACAGTAGGCTGTCTTTTGCTCTGAGGCATGTTTAAGAGTCTCTTTTAAAGAGCCAGTAATTTATCTGGGAGGTTTTGGGTTTAAAGTTTGAGTTGTATCACTGGGAGTTTATTCCTCTCCCCCAGCAAATTATATGAAAGTAAGATTTAAACGGTGTGGATACTTAGATGAGTTAGGTGCCATTTGTTGTAGGTTATTAATATTTACTATTGATAAATCTTTTAGTTAAGCAGTGGTTATTCCTAAACTGCTGTATAACCAAATGACCACACAGAGACTAGGATTTATTTAATTAACCTAGAGCACAATGCTGGCCAACAGTTACTCCATCCTAAACCTCTAAGCCCACAGAGTTTCCTACCATTCAGATTCACCCATCATATTGCTTTTAGTGATATCTTAGTTCCATTTCATTTCTACATGTGATGCCAAGACCTCTCCTGCAGATTCTCCTTCTTCTCCTCTTCTGCCTCCTTCCTCTTCCTCCCACTTTGGACCAGGATGTCTCACCCTATCTTCTCCATTGCTCAGTATTGGGGCAGGTTGTTTTAATTGACAATATGGAGAACAATTGGTGGCATGTTTATACAAACTTGAGACAGGTGATGCTTAGAAAAAGCAACACAATGCAATATCTGGATTGAAACCAGACAGTGGAGGAGATAAATCAGCATTTGAATGAACAAGGGTAAATTGTATACATTCCAAAAAAAGAACATTATACTGATATAATCCCTTGTATCATATTAGAACAACATGGTCTAAAACTAGACCTCAATAGTAACAAAAAATACTAAGCATGGAAACTGAACTCTACTCAATGACAGCTGGATTATGGAAGAAATAAACTAATGAGACTTTCTAGAATTTAACAAAAATGAAGGCACAACTTACCCAAACTAATGAGACATAATGAAAGTAATTCTAAGAGGAAAGTTTATAGAACTAAGTACCTTCATAAAGAAATCTGAGACATCTCAAATCAACATAACACACGTGAAAGACCTAGTTAAAAGGAAGCAGACATACACAAGAGGAGTAAATGGCTAGAAATAATCAAACTTATGGCAGAAATCAATAAATTAGAAATAAAGAAAACAATTCAAAGAATAAAGAATTCAAAGAATAAACAAAAGCAAGAGCTGGTTCTTGGGAGAAAATGACAACGATAGACAAACTTTTAGCCTAACTAACGAAAACACAGGGAGACACTATACAAATCAGCAAAATCAGAAAATAAAGGGGGTATAATTACAGACACTGAGGAAATTAAAAAAAATCATTAGGTTTTACCTTAAAAGTCTATATGCCACAAAATTTGAAAATCTAAATGAAATGGAATATTTTCTTGCTAGATTTCACTTATCAAAGTTGAATCTGGATCAGGTAACTAAATTAATAGACCTATATGCCTTAATGAAACAGAAGCAGTCTTCAAAATCTCCCTGCGAAACAGCCCAGGGACTGATGGTTACAGCACAGAATTCTACCAGACCTTCAAAGAAGAGCTAATGCCAATACTTTTCAAAGTATTTCACAAAACAGACAAAGAAGGAACATTACCAACCTCATTCTATGAAGCCACATTCATCTTGATACTTAAACCTCACAAAGGCTAACTAAAAGGCAGGGATACACTACGGAAGATAATTTCAGACCAATCTCTCCTATGAATATTGAAACAAAAATACTCAATAAAATACTCACAAAATGAATCCAAGAAAACATCAAATATCTCACCTACCATGACAAAGTAGGCTTCATCATAGGCATGCAGGGGAGGTACAATATGCAGAAATCCATAAACAAACTGAAACATAAAAACCACATGATAATCTCAATAGATGCTGAAAACCATTTAATAAATCCAAGCTCAGTTGGATTTATGACTTTATAACCATAACCAAGACTTTATAATTAAAGTCTTGGAGATATCAGAAATAAAAGGCATATGCCTAAACACAGTAAAGATAATATACAACAAGCCTATAGCAAACATCAAACTAAATGGAAAGCAATTTAAATCATTCCCACTGAAATCAGAGACAAGTCAAGTTTGCTCACTCTCTCCTTTCTCTTCAACATAATACTGGAAGTTCTAGATAGAGCAGTAAAACAACTAAAGGAAATCAAGGGGATACAAAGCAGAAAGGAAGTAGTCAAAGTACCACTAATCACAGATGATATGATATGATGTGACCCTAAAATTTCTACCAGAGAACTACTACAGCTTATAAAAACCTTCAGCAAAGTGGCTGGAAAAAAAAGTTACTAAAAAAATATCTGAAACCCTCTTGTATATAAAAGACAAAAAGGCTGAGAAATAAATTAGGAAAAACAACAACAACCTTGCAATAGCCACAAATAACATAAAGTGCACTAGTGTGACTCCAACCAAGCAAGTGAGAAATCTGTATAAAAACTTCAAGTCTTTGAAGAAAGAAATTGAAGAAGATATTATAAGATGGAATGATCTCCCACACTCATGGATCAGTAGGAATAACAGCAAAATGGCCATCTTACCAAAAGAAATATAGAAATTCAATACAATTCCCATCAAAATACCAATACAATTCTTTACAGACCTTGAAAGAACAATTCTCAATATCACTTAAAAAATACACACAAAAAGCCAGAATAGTTAAAATAATCCAGTACAATAAAAAACTTCTGGAGCTATCTCCATCCTGGATCTCAAGCTGTACTACAGAGAAACGGTAAAACGGTGTGGTACTGGCATAGAAACATACTGGTGGATCAGTGGAATTGAATCAAAACCCAGAAATAAACCCACACATCTAAAACACCTGCTTTTTGACAAAGAAGCTATTCAATGAAAAAAAAAAAAAAAAAAAATCTTCAACCAATGGTGCTTGTCTAACTGGATGTCCACATATAGAAAGATACAAATAGACCCATACTTATCACCCTGCACAAAAATAAAGTCCTGGTAGATCAAATACCTCAACATAAAACTAACACTCTTAATCTGTTATTTTAAAAAAAGTGAGGAAGAGGCTTGTACTCATTGGCACAGGAAACACCTTCCTGAACAGAACACCAGCAGCACAGGCTCTAAGATCAACAATCAATAAATGGAACCTCATGAAACTGAAAAGTTTTTCTAAAGCAAAGGACATTGTCAGCAGAACAAAATGATGGCTTACAGACTGGGAAAGGATCTTCACCAACTCTGCATCTGACAGAAAGCTAATACCAGAATATATAAAGAACCCAACAAATCAAATAATCCAATTAAAAATTGGATACAGAGCAAAGAGAAATTCTTAACAGAAAAATATTGAATGGTGTAGAAACAATTAAAAATGCTCAACAACCTTAAAAATCTGAGAAATGAAAATCAAAATGACTCTGAGATTCCCCCTCACACCCACCAGAATAGCTAAGATCAAAAACTCAGGGGACAACACATGCTGGAGATGTGCAGAAAGGAGAACCCTCCTCCATTGCTGGTAGAATGTAAACTTGTATAACCACTTTGGAAATCAGTCTAGCACTTTTTCAGAAAACTGGGAATACTGCTACCCTAAGACGCAGCTAAACACCTCCTAGACATATATCAGAAAGATGCTCAACCATACAACAAGGGCATTTGCTCAACTATGACTATAATAGCTTTATTCATAATAGCCAGAAACTGGACTCAAACTAAATGTCCCTCAATCGGGAGATGAATACAGAAATTGTGGTACATTTACACAATGAAATACTACTCAGGTATTAAAAACAAGAAAATCATGAAATTTGCAGGCAAATGGACGGAACTAAAAAAGATCACCCTGAGTGATGTATCCCAGAAGCAGAAATACATGTATGGTATATATTCACTTATAAGTGGACATTACCCATACAATATAGATTGGACATACTAAAATCTACAGACTTTTAAAAGCTAAAGTACAAGGAGAAACATAGGGAAGATGCTTAATTCTCATTCAGAAAAGAAAACAGGATAGATGCAAGAACCCATAGAAGAGAGAGAACAGGATAGCAACCTTCCACAGATGTACACTAAGTGACTCCACTCAACAGGTGTTTGAAGCAGATGGAGAGACCCACAGCAAAATTTTGTATAGAGCACAAAAATACAATATCATTGGAAAAGTTTCTTCATGGACTGAACATGGAGTGACTTGTAGGATTTGAGATGTTGATTTACTTTCTCCCCGCAGATCAGCAGAAATATATCCCTTGCTGAACTCAAGGGTACCCAAACCTTGAGAGAAACCACTGCCTGCCCATGGCAGTGAACTTCCTGTCATTTGAGGATCCTCTGTGCTTGGCCATGTCCTGCATGGCTTTGTGCTTATCTGTCAGCACAACTATAGTTTTGGGGATCTTTCTCAAGCACCATGACTCACACATCATTAAGTCCAATAACTGGACTATAATAAAATACCTTAGTGTCTTCAAATGAAATTATTTACCCCTACTTTTAGTAAGTTTATATAAAATGTATATCTAACCATAACTAAAAGAGCCCTTCATTTAAGCAATGTTATATAGATACACTCTATTTCAGAATAGAAACTACTTCTGAAAACACATTTTAGTAAGTTATACGTGTTACTTTTTAATTTGTGGACGATATAAGTATTCAGATTTTAATTACATAATAGTAATTGTGATAAATATTACGAGTACTATGTATTTTCCCTTAGTATTTTATTTTTCTGGAGGAAACAGGAATTAGGTTGACAGTTGACAGCTTCTGTTGGACAGGCAAAAACCTGGATCTCTGGCAAAGGGAGCTTGCAAAATTGTACATCCACAGTGGAAATAAGTGTGCAGAATTCTCAAAATGATGAAAATAAATCTACCACATGAACCACTTATCTTTCCTTGACATATGCACAATGGACTCAACATACTCCTCCAAAAATATTTTCTCAATCATACGCATTGCTAATTCTGTTCACAATAGGTACAAAATGGGAACACCTAAATATCCTTCAACTGATATAGATAAGTGAAATGGTATGCACATAAGTAGATAGAAATATAAATGACGATGTTGATTTAGGTAACTCAGATCCAGAAAACAGATTTCACATTTCCTATCTACTCTGAAGCATATAGCTCTAGATCTTCAGTTGTGATGAGTATTCACCCTAGTGTGAAAGAAAAGAAAGAGTGTGGCAAAAGACTGGGGACTGGCCCCAGAAGTTGATAGTATCCAGAGAGGAGGGAAGGATAAGGCAGGGCAGAAATGAGTCAGACATGGTTGTCCAAAGAAACTGAGAGTCTTGATTGACTGGCAGTCAGAGTGCTTCTTTATTTAGACAGAACTTAATAATAACAGATAGATTCACATTGTTCTAAAACATAGATGATATCTTTTTTGTTCCCAGACAGGTGTTTTAACTGTCTCTTGGTCATAAATTTAGTCATCATTGATAAACCTTATCTTTTACTATCATTTTTCTTCATCAATCCCATAACCTGACATTTTTTGAGAATCTGGAGGCATATTTGCCACAGCCTGAAAGCCCATTCTCAGGTTGGAAGAATTCTCAGATTCAATAGCAATAGATAGAAAATATTCAAGCCATTGTGGGCATCTTGCTTTGTCCCAAGAATTATATTATCATATTTTAATGGACAGCCTCAAGAAAAACAATTTAGGCCAAAGCAACAACAGTTATTATTAAATTCCGGGCATAATGTACTGTCTGTAACTCATATCTTTATAGAATTTACTTATTGCTAAATTTAAGTATTCTTTCATTATTTTGGTCATACAACACCACAGTGATACTGTGAAAGCTGATATTTCTAGGAAAAGGAGGCCCTAATACCTCACTTTAAAAATCATTTTTATAAAACATTCTTTGTCCAACATTATAGACCCTAGTGTAATGTGAAGATGTCTCCAGCCATTCATTTACATCTTTATCTAATCATTGAGAACATACCATATGTAACTCCTAATCTTATATGACAAGTAATCATCTGAGGATACAGAAGTACAAGGTATTTTTTAATCTCAAATACTATCAACTCTCCTAGCTCTAGAAACTTTGTTTGCGTTTTTAAGAGTATGTTGTTCTGATTATTTTCTTCTTGAGGAAACACAAGGGTAGATTTTGCAAGACTATATTGGAGCTGAAGTCTCATAAGGAGTTATCTGAAATTTTTATGTGAGTTACAACTTCCATGAGGAAGACATTCATGTAGGGCCAAATAATTGATATTCCCCCTAAAAATGAGAGTAGCAGTATGCTCAGGATTTTTCTGGGGTAGCTTAGAAGCATATCACAGAGTGAAGGCATAAATGATTCATTAAAAAAATTTCCCATTGCTCCAATATCCCCAGGTTGTACATGTATTGAAAACCCTCTAAGCATGTAGCAAGTGGAGATCAAGACCAAGCCTGAAAGATAGCATGAAGTCTATTGTAACATGCAGCTCAGCTGTGCTGGATCTTTGTCAAATAGTTGTGCTGACTTCAAGACTTTAACTGTATATAAACTTTGGTGAGGTTTTAATCCATTTGGAGGTGACGTTTGAGTGAAAATAAGCATCTATTTCCATGTTTCTACATAGAGGCATCTAGTTTGGTCAGCACCATTTGTGAATATTTTGTCTGTTTTTCCAGTGTGTATTTCCATTTTTGTTATAGTACTAGTGAATTTACATAATCAACTATGACTCAGACATTTAAAAAGTCAAATCATGAAACGTGAAGGTAAATGCACCTTTGCAGGTAACTGAGAGTGAGAGAACCTAGACCCTCAAAGACAAATAAGGTATGTATTTGCTTTTACATATATATTAGTTGCAAGGTGTATGATATTCAAGCAACTGAACATAATACCACAGGGGATACATACAGATTAAGAACTGGAGGTTAGGGGAGGCAGAGATTTCTCCATAGGAAAGGGAAATAAAATACTTAGTACAAATTGAAGGTGGGCTAAAAAGATAGAATTGAAGGGGATTGGGAAAGGAAGTGGGCAATGAAAAGGTAACATGTGAAAAGACAGGTAAAATTAAGGGTCATTTGTTTGGTACAGTGGAAACCTAATGCAATAGAAGCTTTCTAAAATATATACATATAAGAAGCCAACATAAATGAAATCACCACCCAAGAAGAAAGTCCCAACTGGAAATCTCTTGTCACTAAATTAAGCATCCAGTACTGGTAATGGTTTATATTTAACTGAGGTATTGGCCAAAGTGGTGTGATTGTAATGCCAAAACAAAACAGGCTTTTGTCAAGACTATAGGTTGCTCTCCACAAAATGACTGCAATGCCCTATTGCTTGAGGTAACACACAAATCATTGAACATGCATAAATCGTGCCTATATAGGACCTTCACACTTATGTATTAGCAACTTTGATACAGGGAATACTCTGCACACTACAAAAGGAGAAATATAAACACTAACCCAGCTACCAAACCTTTGAACTATAACAGTGTCCTGTAAGACATATTAATGCAACAGTTGGAGGAGTAAATAACCAATCTATAGTTTGACTCAAGGCCCATTTCACATGATGGAATCCACACCTGACACTGGTTTATTGAACAAGAAAAAGAAATTACATAGCCCAGGGTTCTAGAGAAAAAATACTACGTTCTACTAAAAGAAATAAAATGACCATTGACACCATTCTGCTATACTCATAGACCAGGGTCTTGTTCTTCCATCATCAAAGAAGCTTCCTCCTGCAGCTGATGGAAACAAATTCAGAGACCCGTAGAGAAAATAGATATTCAGTGAGAGACCTCAGAAGACTCAAGTAGAAATGGAAAATTTCCATCAAATTCATGCCCTCCACAGACATTTGTAATTCAGCCAGAAGACTAACAGAGAGAAAGGATAGAGGATACGAAAGAAGAAAGCACTATAAATTAAGATGACTGAAGCATATATAAATTGTGAGATATTGAGGCAGCATGCACTAGGACTTTTAATATTCTGCACCAGATGTGGTTATAAAGCTGAAATGAGAAGTTCACACCTGGGTTTGTCCCAAACTTTATCTCTAATTGTTAAGCACTTGCAAATGAAAGTGTAGTTATCTCCAAGGGACACTCATTTTATCCAAGGGACTTCTCTTAATTGTACATTTAAGAGTACATTCCAAAAGTTAGATGGCCAAAAAATTCACTCACTGGCACATTTGGATTTTGATGTCCTATAATTCTCGCATGCATTTTTAAAATTTTAATATAGTTCTCATTTTAATTTGCTGAAGTTTTTTTGTTCATTTTTAAACTTTTATTAATTTCACTTTATTCACTTTATATCCCCCCATAAACTCCTCCCTCCTCCCCTCCTAATCCCACTTTCCCTCCTCCTTCTTCACACATGACCCTCCCCAAGTCCACTGATAGGGGAAGTCTTCCTCCCCTATCATATTCTTGCCTACCTTATCAGGTCTCAACAGGAATGGCTACACCTTTTTCCTCTGTGGTCTGGAAAGGCTGCACCTCCCAGGAGTAGTTGATCCTACTCCTGAGCCATCCACTGAGTTCATGTCAAAGACATCCCCTGTTACCCTTAATAGGGAACTCACAAGGAGACAGATACTTATGGGCTACATCTGAGCAGGGGTTCTAGGTGTTCTTTATGCATGGTCCTTGTTTGGAACAGGACCCCCTGGGCCCATATTTTTGGTTCAGTTGGCCTTCTTGTGGTGTGCCTTTCCCATCCTGGTCTTTCTATCTCCTGAATCTTTCTTTTGAGTCCATGCTCTATGCTCAACGTTTGGCTATGAGTCTAACCATCTGTTTCAATACCTTGCTATGTATATTATTTCAGAGGCCCTCTCTGGTAGGTTCCTGCCCTGTTCTCTGTCTTCTCCCATTACCAATGTCTATCCCATTTGCCCTTCTGAATGCGGATTAAACATCTTCCCTAGGATCCTCCCTGTTGTTTAGCTCAATTAGAACTACAGATTTTAGTATTTTTAATCCTGTATTATACAACTAATATCCACTAATAAGTGAGTATATACCATGAGTGTCTTTCTGCTTCTGGATACCTCAGTCAGGATGATCTTTTCTAGTTGCATCCATTCGCCTGCTGATTTCCTTGTTTTTAACTGCTGAGTAGAATTGCATTGTGTAAATGTACTACAAATTCTGTATCCATTCCTCAGCTGTGGTACATCTAGGTTGTTTTCAGATTCTCGCTATTATTAAAAAAATGCTATTATGAGTATAGTTGAGCAAATGTCCTTGTATGGTTGATAATATACTGAATATATGCCCAGGGGTGGTATAACTAAATGTTGAAGTAATACTATTCATAAATTTCTGAGAAAGCACCAGATTTCCAAAGTGGCTGTACAAGTTTACATTCCCATCAGCAATGTAGGAGTGTTCCCTTTTCTCCACATCCAGTCCAGCTTGTGTTGTAGATGATGTGATAATACACATGAATGACCCTAAATATTCAAACGGGGAACTCCTACAGCTGATAAACACCTTCAGCAAAGTGGCTAGATACAAAATTAAATTTGAAAAAAAAAAATCTGAAGCCCTCCTGTAGACAAAAGAGAAAGAGGCTCAGAAAGAAATTAGGGAAAAAACACCCCTTCACAATTGCCACAGATAACATAAAGTACCTTGGTGTGACTCTAATCAAGCAAATCAAAGACTTGTATGAAAAAAAAATTCAGGGAAGATATCAGAAGATGGAAAGATCTCCCATGCTCTAGGATTGGTAGGATTAACATAGTAAAAATGGCCACTCTACCAAAAGAAATCTACAGACTCAATGCAATTCCAATCAAAATACCAACACAACTCTTTACAGACCTTGAAAGAAAAATTCTCAGTTTCATATGGAAAAATGAAAAAATGCAGAATTGATAAAAACATGCCAGTACAATAAAAGATTTTCTGTAGGTATCTTCATCCCACATCTCAAGTAGTATAGAGTAACAGTAATAAAAAAATGACATGGTACTGACACCTGTACTTTAAATCTTAAAGGGGTGTGCATCTACTCATTAATAGTTTTTATTAAATCATATCAATAAGTTGAGTGGGAAAAACAAGTATAGGGGAATCACCTGCTGTCTCAGTTTCATACCCAGCTTGAGGGTGCTCAGATAGCCAACGCTGCCTTGGGCTATTGTTTCTGCTCATCAATCTTAAAGCATCCCTGGCTTTTCTATTGTTCTCTAAGATTTTTTTACATCAGAGTCATAAGCAAAAACATCTTCCCCAACCTTGTCAAACAATCTTTTTTCAAATTCTTTCTAATTATAATGGTCATTGCTAAAACCTACAACTATGGTCCCTTTCAAGAGCAGTGGTTAATTCATTAATTTGCTCCAGCTTGATCTGCAAAAAGATATCAAGCTTTGTTATAATAAATGCCAGTGATATTGCCCAGTGAGGGGGCTAGAAGCATCCTTAGAGTTTTCATACAACTCATGTTATAAGGAATATGGGCATCATAATGGCATCAAACAGAGCTATGTTCCACAACAGCACAAAGTCCTCAGTATAAGCAGTGCTTGGGGTTATGCTTCTCCAAGACAAACTCATCATGACTATGCTAACAGGGGAGCCAAATTACATGAGTGCTACAGATGTTTTGCTGTTGCTCCTGCATGGCTTTCAACAGGGTCAGGTAGCCAAAATAGTTTGCCTATATATGAAGAAGGGGGGAATGTGGTTAGCTCAGGCCTTGGGAAGAATTCAGGGTATTGGGTGTGCTATGCCAGCCTGGAGGACCATATAACATGGAAGGACTGAGGGATTGCTAAGAGAAAATTAGCAGCTATGTGTGTTTTGATATGTTAAATATGAACCTCTGCCATTTGTTCCAGGTATGAAACCTACATCTATGGAAATATAAACTTCAGAGAGAGCAGTATGGTCTCCATTAGGAAATGATTAAAAAATGAGCTCACAAGGAAGAAAGGTGGCAAAAACAAAGATTCTAATTTTCTTTTCTTTCTTTATATTTGCTTTCTTTTCTTTGAGGGAGGGTGGGTACACAGACTGGACTCAATTTTTTGCTGTCAAGTTTGTTTTTCTAATTCATTTTATTTTTTCAAAATTTATTCATTATATATCCCTATTAAAGGCCACTCCCTCAATTCCTACTGTTCCCACCCTCCCTCCATCTCCCCCCTATCCCCTTCCCCTAGTCTACTCAGAAGAGGAGCTCCACTCTTCTGACATCAACCCATACATTATCGGAACACTACTCAGCTACTATAAACAGGGAAATAAAATGTCTGCTCTTATTTCTTCTCCATAGGCCACTGTGCTCACCTCAGAAGATTTCATACCATGAAGCTTACCTGTGAGCTTACTGTGAAATCAACACTACGTATAGCTCATTTTAAAGAGTCCCACTCCCAAGACAGTGTTTGATTTACCATCTCATATCCAGAAACACGTGAAATTTGAAATGCTATGAAGTGTGAAACATTTTATCACAAGCATTTCAGAGAACGTGGTTCTCTTGCTGCCTGGAGGCTGTTTCCCACCAGCCCAAAAGGAAGGAGGGCCAGAAGATGACGTATAAAGCTTGAAAGACCTGTAAGCATAACAGTGATGAGACACACTGCGAACCACCTCAGAAAGTAAGTTCAACTTTAATTCCAGAAAACAGAAAACAGAGGCTTATATCCCTTCGGGAGTGCCTGGGATGCTCCAAACATAGGTGTAGATAATTGCTTACTACTAGGCAATTCAAGGATGCTCGATTTGCATTAAACAGCACATTCCTATTGTATGAATAAGAAGAACAAGAACACAGAACCAAATTATCCTATATTTGAAGGGAGGGGAGATTTATCAGGGATCTGTGTCAAAGGCCATCTATCAAATTTGATTGGTGGTGTTGATTGTCTAAAGACACTCTCTAGATGAAGTCAGGCAGAGAAAACTCACCCTTGACATGGTTACATATCTAGGCCAGATGCAGGGTCATACAAGGAAAAGAAAGCCTCCTCCCTCATATCTCAAAATTCAAGTGTGGGTTGTGATGTTTTTCAATAGTACCGCTGGAACAAAAGGTATGTGTACACACAGAAACTTCTACAGGCTACCACTGTTGTGATACTCTCAGAGAACTTCCTGACTGGTGTTAGTTCACCATTCCCTACATATTCATCCACTGGACTAAAAGTTTCTTGTGTAAAGTGAGACAATTGAAAACAGTAAATGTTGAGAATCAGGATTATCAATAAGGCTCCCCTAAACAACTTATTATATAATACTGTTGCATGTAATTGATATTCACCATTCATTGTATTCTTTTTAAAAATAAGTTTATTTACTTTAAATTCCAATCATAGTCCCCTCCCTTCTCTCCCACAGTACTACCCTCCATTCCTATTACACCTATTCCCTTTCCCCTTCAGAAAAGGAAGGTCATTTCCACTGAACTAGTTTTTAAGTTCTGTTGGATCTCAGTGGACCAAAGTACACAAAGGCCTTTCCACATTGCTTATATTCACAGAATTCCTCTCCAGTGAGGATACTTTTATGATGATGATGACTCTAGATTTGTGCAAGTCCTCACCATTTTAAAACATTCATAAGTTTTCTCTCTAGTATGAATCCTTTCATGATGATGAAGATTATACAAATGTGGAATGGTTTCACCATGTTACAAGCACTCACAGGCTTTCTGTCCATTAGGATTTCTTTCATGAGTGTGGAGATTATTCTGAAGTCCAAAAGTTTTTTCACATTGGTTACAGTCAGACATCTTTCCAGTATGTGTTATTTTATGTATTAGGAGATGTTATGTGCAAAGGCTTTGCCACATAGTTATATTCATATGGTTTCCCTCCAGAATGTGTTGTTGTCTTAGGAGATTATTGTTACATGCAAAGGATTTATCACACTAATTACCCTCACAAGGCTTCTTTCCACTGTGTGTCTTTTCCTGTTTTTGGAGACTACTCTGCTGTGAAAAGGCTTTATCCCATTGGGTATATTCATAAGGTTTCTTTCCAGTATGTGTTCTTTTATGTCTTATGAGATGACTGTTTTGTGCAAAGGCTTTACCACACTGGTTACATTCATAAGGTTTCTCTCCAGTGTGTGTTCTTTTATGGCTTATGAGATGACTGTTTTGTGCAAAGGCTTTACCACACTGGTTACATTCATAAGGTTTCTCTCCAGTGTGTGTTCTTTTATGGCTTTTATGGCTTATGAGATGACTGTTTTGTGCAAAGGCTTTACCACACTGGTTACATTCAAAAGGTTTCTCTCCAGTGTGTGTTCTTTTATGGCTTAAGAGATTACTGTTTTTTGCAAAGGCTTTGCCACACTCATTACATTCATAAGGTTTCTCTTCAGTGTGTGTTCTTTTATGGCTTAAGAGATTACTGTTTTTTGCAAAGGCTTTGCCACACTCATTACATTCATAACGTTTCTCTCCAGTGTGTGTTCTTTTATGGCTTAAGAGATTACTGTTTTTTGCAAAGGCTTTACCACACTCATTACATTCATAAGGTTTCTCTCCAGTGTGTGTTCTTTTATGGTTTAAGAGAGTACTGTTTTCTGCAAAGGCTTTACCACACTGGTTACATTCATAAGGTTTCTCTCCAGTATGTGTTCTTTTATGCCGTATGAGCTGACTGCTTTTTGCAAAGACTTTACCACATTGATTACATTTGTAAGGCTTCTCTCCAGTGTGTGTTCTTTTATGCCATATGAGAACAGTGATATAGGGGAAGGCTTTCCCACATAGAGTGCATTTAAAGGGTTTCTCTCCAGTATGACTGCTTTCATGCCTGCAAAGAAAATTGGCACATGTGAAAGATTTACCACAGTCATTTCATTACACTAATAAATATATTTATCTATATGAATTAATTTCATAATTTGATCTAATGGTAAAGAAGAATCAAATTTTAAAGTTTCATCACTTTATTTACATTCACGGTATTTCCCTTCATCATGGGTATTTTTGAAGATCCCTGTGATGGTAAGAGCATTTCTTATGTGATTCGCTTTTATAGCATCATTTTTCTATATGAGGTTTTCTCCTATATATGGAGAGTATTGTAAGAATTCAGAGTTTTACCACAGCAATCCCATTCACAAATTTTTGTACTGTATGAATGATACTTCATTTACAAAGTGATCCAAGACAAGCAGAAGTTCCAAATTCCTAGTATTCATAGGTATTTTCAGCAATATGAGTTTGCTGATGAATTCTCAGTGAAGTTGCAAAACCAATTAACAGTAACCATTTATCACATTCAGAAAATTTACTCACAGTGGGGACTACTACCAAATCAATTGTTCTTGGAGAAAGACAGGGACACTGCTTCTTTCAATATCCCTGTGCTCATGTGTCTTAAAATCATTTTGACATATGATATACCAGTTTAATTTACAAAAATAATAAAGATTCCCACATTGAATTAACACAGTTTGTTTTTTTGTTCATCATAGAAATGTCATATAGGGATTAAGGTTTCTCCACAACAATATTCTTGATTCTCATAAGCTGCTCCTTTCACTAAACTTTACAATGTTATTGCATGAAAATGAGTAACACTGGTTCTACTATGAAATTTTGCTTATTAGAAGGTTTTGGACACATACTGATCACCAATTCAGTGTGTATACCTCTTACAATATCTGAGTAGATAGAATGAGACTAAACAGATTGGCAGTTCAAGTCAGTAGCTGTAATGTCCATATGATTCAAATGGTATTTTTTGTTACAATATTATTTTATTTTCTTCTATCTTAGGGAGTGCCTTGTAAACACAAATCAGATACCTGACATTGAAGTACATGGAATTATGAGATTTTAATGATCATCAGTACACTTAAAGCAGTGCTGTTTTTACACTGTTGATTTTCTTTAAAACTTCCAGGACACAGCCATGTGTGCTGGTACATGCCTTCAATCCCAGCACTTGTGGAGGCAGAAGCAAGCAGATCTTGCTTGTGATTTTGAGGTCAGGCTGGTCTAACAAGCAAGTCTAAGAAAGTCACAGATACCCAGAAAAAAATCTATTTCAAAAACAGAAAATAAAAAGCAGCCAATAAAACAAACAAACAAACAAACAAAAACACCACACTTCCAGGACACATTAAAATTTAAGATTTATATCTGTATCAACATTCACATAAAGTTACCTTTTATTACTTGTAGAACTTTGAAAATGTTCTTCAATATTATGGTCATCCCAATTGTAGCCTAAAATATAGTACGAGAAAATATATATTATTGGAAATATCATGTTATTATTAAGGCAAAACTTAAATCACTATCTTCTGTGACCCTTAGAACCATGCCTGATTTATTTACCTCATTCCTCCTCATTCTCAATTGGAATTACAGAAGAGGATCAATAACAAAGTAAGAGTTGTCTCTTTATTTTAACAGTGAAAGAAAAATTGCAGTCTTACCTATAGCAGTGAGGTTTTCACAGGTCTCTAGCATCACATCTTTGTAGAGTTGCTTCTGGGAAGGTTCCAGCAAGGCCCACTCTTCTTGGCTGAATTTCACATTCACATCATTGAAGGTCACTGAATTCTAAAATATGCCATACATTTGTACAACAGCAACAGTGACAACAATATAATTTATACTTCATTGTCAATGTAATCATATAATTCTACCGCTTCTTCAATTTATTTTCTGACACAGAAGTGCGAATGTTATACAGTCGGGTGCTGTGCGTGATGTGAAGTAGGGGAGATAAAAAAGCCTAAAGGTTAGATTGAAAAAAAAAAAGGCGTGCTTCAAAAACCTGTGCTTCATCAGTTTGTAAGACATGAATATAAAGTAGTGATTAGTTGGGTTCTTGAGCAATCTATGAATCATCTTCAGTTACTTGGGTGAATAGGTCAGGACCCTGTCATGAGACAGGTGGAAGGACAAAACACAGTCATGATATTTTATATAGCAACAAATGAAATGTGTTGATCAGGGGACACTGAACAGATCGGTAACATCAGTCAAAAGACAACATGGTACTGAATATTATGTTTTGACCAGGGCTCAGGGATGTGGCATATCAGTATGTGAAGAGGGGGGCTCATATATTTGTGGAAGGGAAAGTGGACTACAGTGAATACATGGATAAAAATAATGTGAGTGGCAAGCAACAACAATCAGAGCCAATAACATCATATTTCTGAGTGACCAGACAAAAGAAAAGGAATAGAACACATGATTATTCTTTGATCATTGTTTTGTACATCCTCCTTACTAAATAATGTAGTCTATAGATTAAAAATAAAGATTAAAACTTTTCTATTAAAAAAGAAGTGTTAATGTTATCACTAAGTCATTTTAGAAAAAAACGGAATAACAAGTTTTAACTGTATCATATCTGAACTTTTTGAAGAGGATATAGCTTTGGAATAGACATGGCAATTAATGTGGACAAAGACAAACAGAGAGAAGAGTGTGAAATAGAGAGACAGAGACATAGAGCCAGAGACACACAGAGAGAGAAATTAACAGATGAGCAATACTAAGTACAGATCAGAGAAATTTATTAACTGTTACTAACTACAAAAAATGGTGGACAAGCTGGGTATATTCTGTCATGCCTTCAGTTCCATCACTCAGGAGGCAGACGCAGGTGTATCTTATTGAACTGGATGTCAGTATTATCTATTCAAAGAGTTCTAGGACAGCCAGACCTATATAGTAAGACAGAGCCTCCCCTAAAAGTCAATCAAACAAACACAAAATATTGAAAGAACTCAGAGGTCTTTACTGAAGCTTCTACAAGGAATTATACATTCACTCCTGTTGTATATTTATTTTCCAGAAATCTGCACTTCCCCAGCTTAAACTGCAACTTCAATGATATTTTACTAAAAGGGAATGCATGTTTAAACTGGTAAAAATAGAAGACAAAATATTAGCAGTGTAAATGCTGTCATAAATGAGCAACATAAGGCACGAGGGATGGCTTAGCAGTGAGGAGCTCTTGCTGCTCTTGCAAATAATTGGGCTCAATTGTCAGTATTTAACTGGGACCCACTACTATTCAATTGCTATAAGTTCATGAGTTCTGAACACATCTTTTGACTACTGTGAGGATCAGGCACACAAGAGGTTCATATTCATGCATACAATCAAAATACTCATATTCAGTAAAAATTAAAAACAGATCCCAGATGGCAGGGCTGATTGCACACTGTGTCTGATCAGCTGGGTAGCAGAGACTGCACAGTGACAAATAGTTGGAACAGTTGGCCCCTAAACAACATTGACTGTGTTTCCCAGGTGATAAGAAACCCAATGATGAGAAAACAATTGGGTTCAACCTCAGAGCACCCAGCTAATCCCTGGAAATTTTCCTGGGCTGTTTTTGGCAGGAGTAACATTTTTCAATAAAATAGACCCAAGAACTGTGTCCTGATCACATTTTCCCAGGCTGAACTGTTGCACCCCAGAGCACCAGAGACTGGGAGTAAAACAACAAAGATACTTTTTCTCAAGAAAAACCCAGTGGGAACAGACAGGTCCACTCTCAGGTCAAGCAAGTGGGACTGACTGAATGTCATCCAGTATATCCAGGGAAAAAGGTCCTGTAGACTTGCAGGTGCACAGCAGCCAGCCCTGAGTGGGACTTCAGCCGCCAGACCCACATAACCAACTCTCCATCACCGACAGAACTGTGTGCCCCAGGGCACTAAAAGATGGGTTTCCCTGTAGAAAGAAAAACCCCACAGGGAGAAAAACAGCAGGTCCCAGCTTAGAGCACTCAGCTGACCCTCCCACCACCACCACCACCACACACCACCACATATGGGAATATTCTTGGAAAAAGTTCCCAGTTTCCTGTCCAGTCACCAGCTTGGAGCCACCATTTGCAAGCAAGTGCCTATGCACTCTATACCATGTCCAACAGTACAGACTGGGTCTTTCTGTTGGGAGAAAACCCAAAGATGGGGAAATATCTGGCCCTACCTCAGGACACCTAGCTCCAGAAAAGTTTCTGGTTATCTACAGGCTCCAGACTCTAGCCTCCTGCTGTACACATGAGAGTGGTGCTCACCTGCCACTGATTACCACCTGGGTACTGGGCACAGAGCTCCAAACTCAGACCTACAGAAGCCTGGGTTCCCTGAGATCAACCCCCAGATACTGCTCCAAGGGACAACCAGTTATCCCTAACTAAACTGACCAAACCACAGGGCACTCAGGTTACAGCAGCAGCTCACTAAATTTACAGCAAGAAACCTAGCAGGAGGGAAGCTGTCTCCAGAACTTCTCTGGGTGAGAGGATAGCCCCCTTTAATAACAAAGGCAACAATTACTACTCAGGTCTGTATGCCTGAGATGAGCTATGGCAATTCCTGAAAAACACCTGCCATTCAGTGACTATACCTAAAAAACGGAGGAGAGCTCCTTTGGAGAACATCATCTTCCTGCCAAGGGGATTCGACCCACCACAGGATTCCAGGAAGTACCAGAAACAAACACCCAACACCTAAGATATCCCAATGGGTAGAGGCCAGTGTAAAAGCTCAACCAACAAAAGACAAAGCAATATGGCATCTCCAGAACCCAGTTATTCAGGAGCAAGCAGCCCTGGATGCCCCAGCATAAAGACAATTTCAGGCAATCTCTCTTATGAGCATTGATGCAAAAATACTCAACAAAATACTTTGCAAACCCAATACAAAAACACATCAAAGATATCATCCACTACAACTAAGTAGGCTTCAGGCCATGTATGCAGGGGTGGTTCAATATACAAAAATCCATCGCTATGATCCACCATATTAACAAATTGAAAGAAAAATAAACACATGATAATCTCCTTAGTTGCTGAAAAAGCATTTGAAAAACTCCAGCATCCATTCATGTTTGAAGTATTGGAGAGATCGGGGCACATACCTAAACATAGTAAAGGCGATATACAGCAATCCTATAGCCAACATCAAGCTAAACAGAGAAACTTAAAGCAATCCCACTGAATTCAGCAACAAGGCAAGGAGGCTGCCCCCTCTCCATATCTCTTCAACATAGTTCTCGAAGTCCTTGCTAGAGTAATAAGACAATTAAAGAAGATCAAGGGAATACAAATGGGAAAAGAAGAAGTCAAAGTATCACTATTTGCAGATGATATGATAGTATACCTGAGTGGCCCCAAAAATTCTACCAGGGAATGCCTAAAGCTGACAAACACTTTCAGCAATGTGGCTGGATACAAAATCAACTCAAAAAATAAGTATCCCTCCTGTGTACAAAAGACAAAACTGCTGAAAAAGAAATTAGGTAAACAACACCTTTCACAATAGTCAAAAAGTACATAAAGTACATTGGTGTGACCCTAACCAAGCAAGTCAAAGACTTGTATGAAAAAATTTCAAGTCTCTAAAGAAAGAAATAGAAGAAGATATCAGAAGATGGAAAGATCTCTCATGCTCATGTCTTGGCAGGATTAACATAGTAAAAATGGTCCTCTTACCAAATGCAATCTACAGATTTAATGTAATTCCCATCAAATTACCAACACAATTCTTTACAGACCTTGAAAGAAAAATTCCCAACTTCATATGGAATAACAAGAAACCCAGAATTGCTAAAACAATCTTCCATAATAAAAGATCTTCTGGCAGTATCTCCATCCCTGATCTCAAGCTGTACTATAGAGCAACAGTAATAAGAACTGCATGGTACTTGCATAGACACCAACTAGTGGATTAAAGGAATTGGATAGAAGTCCCAGAAATACACCCACACACTATGGACTCCTGATTTTTGACAAAGATGCCAAAACCATACAATGGAAAAAAAAAGCATCTTCAACAAAAGGTGCTGGTCTAAATGGATGTCTACATGTAGGAAAATGCAAATAGATCCATATTTATCACTCTGCACAAAACTAAAGTTCAGGTGGATCAAAGACCTCAGTATAAAACCAGACATACTAACCCTGTTAGAAGAAAAAGTGAGGAAGAGCCTTGAACTCATTGGAACAGGAGACAACTTCCTGAACAGAACTTCAACAGTACAGGCTCTAAGAGCAACAATAAATAAATGGGACCTCAAGTCAAAGGAAACTGTTGTCAAAACAAAATGACTGCCTGCAGATTGGGAAAGGATCTTCACCAACCCTATATCTGACAGAAGGTTAATATCCAGTATTTATAAGGATTTCAAGAAGTTAAAAACCAACAAATCAAGTAACCCAAATTAAAAAAATGGGGAACAGAGCTAAACAGAGAATTCTCAATAGAGGAATATAGAATGGCAGAGAAACACTTAAAGAAATGTTCAACATTCTTAGTCATCAGGAAAAATGCAAATCAAAACCACCCTGAGATTTCACCTTACACCCATCAAAATGACGGAGACAAATAACTCAAGTGACAACTCATGCTGGATAGGATTTGGAGAAAGGGGAACCCTCCTTCATTGCTGGTGGGAATGTAAACTTATACAACCACTTTACAAATCAACCTGACACTTTCTCAGACAATTAGGAATAGTGCTTCCTCAAGATCCAGCTATACCACTCCTAAGCATATATCCAAAAGGCGCTCAAGTATACAACAAGGACATCTGCTCAACTATGTTTATAATAGCTTTATTTGTAATAGCCAGAAGCTGGAAACAGTACAGATGGCCCTCAGTTGAGGAATGGATACAGAAATTGTGGTATATCTATATGATGGAATATTACTCAGCAATGAAAAACAAGGAAAATGGGAAATTTGCAGGTAAATGGTGGGAAGTGGAAAGATCATCCTGAGTGAGGTATCCCAGAAGCAGAAAGACTCACAGGGTATATACTCACTCATAAGTGGATATAGGATATAAAATATAGGATAAAGATACTAACATCTGTACACCTAAGGAAGTTAATCAGGAAGTTGTATGCTGGCTAAGATGCTCAAACCCCATGCAAAAAGGCAAAGAGGATGGACATCAGATGAGGGAGAATACAGGGACAGGACAGGAGCCTACCAAAGAGGGCCTTTGAAAGGTCCTACCCTGCAGGGTGTCAAGGCAGATGCTAAGACTCATAGCCAAACTTTGGGCAGAGTGCAGGGAATCTTATGGAAGAACTGGGAGATAGTAAACCTGAAGGACAGGAGCTCCACAAGGACAGTAACAGTTCCAAAAATTATGGGCACAGGGTCTTTTTGAAACTGATACACCAGCCAAGGACCACTCATGGAGATGGCCTGAAACCCCTACACAAAGGTAGCCTATGGCAGTTCAGTATCATGTGGGCTTCATAGTAATGGGGACAGGGACTGTCTCTGACAGGAACTCATTGGCCTGCTCTTTGATCACCTCACATTGAGGGGGATCAGCCTTGCCAGGCCACAGAAGAAGACAATGCAGCCATTCCTAATGAGACCTGATAGACTAGGATCAGAGTGAAGGGGAGGAGGACCTCCCTTATCAGTGAACTGGAAAAATCAGGGGTGGGAAAGATGGAGGGTGGGATTGGAAGGGGTGGAAGGAGGGAGGTACAGAGGGTATACAAAGTGAATAAACTGTTATTAATAAAAATTTAAAAGGAACACAATAAAATGTTGAAAGATTTTTTAAAAACTATGCTGTTTCACATACTTTCAAACTTTAAAAATATTGCCTGATATCAGTTATTGATCCTAAATAAAAATAAATAAATAAATAAATAAATAAATAGATAAATAAATAAAAATGAGGAAGGATACTTCATACTCATCAAAGGAAAATTCCACCAAGATGGCATCTGTATTCTGAGCAACAATGCCCCAAATACAAGGACACCCACATTTGTAAAAGAAACATTAATAAAACTTAAAGAACATATCAATCACTGTACATTAATAGTGGGAGAGGTCAACATGTCACTATCATCAAGGGACAGAGCAATGGAAAAGGACTTAAACTGAGAGATAATGACACAAATGGATGTCATGAATCAAATGAACCTAACAGATATCTAGAGAATTTTTTAACCCAAACAGAAAAGAATCTATCTTCTTTCAGCACCTCATGGACCCTTCTCCAAAACTGAACATACAGTAGGTCACAAACCAGGTCTCAAAAGATACAACAAGACTGAAATAATATCTTGTATCCTATCAGACCATGATGGACTAAAGATGGACCTCAACAATAACAGAAATAATAAAAAGCCTACACACACGTGGGAACTGAACAACTCCCTACTCAATGAAATCTAGGTCAGGGAAGAAATAAAGAAAGAACTTCCTACAATTCAATGAAAATGAAGGTACCTCATACCCAAACTGCAATGAAAGCAGTCCTAAGAGGAGTTTTAATAGCACTAAAGGCCTTCATAAGCTATTGGAGACATCCCATACAAGCAACTGAATGGCACACTTGAAAGCCCTAGAAAAAAGAAGCAGACACATTCAACAGGAGTAGACTACTCGAACTAACCAAACTCAGGGCTGAAATCAATAAATTAGAAACAAAGAGAATAATTCAAAGAATCAACAAAACCAAGAGCTAGTTCTTTGAGAAAATCAAATACATAGACAAACTCTTAGTCAAACTAAGTAAATGGCAGAAAGACACTATCCAAATCAACAGTCTGAAAGGAAGAGAGATAACAGACACTGAGAAAATCCAAAGAACCATTAGATCTTATGTCAAAAGCCTATATGCCGCAAAATTTAAAAATCTAAATGAAATACACAATTCTCTTGTTAGATTCCACTTACCAAAGTTGAATCAAAATCAGGTAAAGATATTAAATAGTCTTTTACTGCCTAAAAAAAAATAGAAGCAGCCATCAAAATCCTTCCAACCAAAAAAAAGCCAAGAGTGAGATGATTTCAGAGCAGAATTCTACAAGACCTTCAATGAAGAGTCAATACGATATTCTTCAAATTATTCCACAAAATAAAAATGGACGCAACATGACCAAACTCCTTTTGTAAGACCACAGTCACCTTGATAAATCCTCAAAGACCCCCAAAAAGAAAGAGAACTTCAGACCAATCTCTTTTATGAACAATGATGCAAAAATACTCAATAAAATAATTGCAAACCAAATCCAAGAACATATCAAAGATATCATCCACCATTACCAAGTAGGCTTCATCCCAGGCATGCAGGGATAGTTCAATATAGGGAATCTTAATCTGTCATATAAACAAATTGAAAAAAAAAAAAAACAGGATCATTTCCTTAGATGCTGAAAAAACATTTGACAATATCCAACAGTTATTCTTGTTTAAAGTCTTGGAGAGACTGGGGACAGAGGCACAGATCTAAAAATAGTAAAGACAATATACAGCAATCCTATAGCTAACATCAAACTAAATGAAAAGAAAGTTAAATCAATTCCACTGAACTCAGGGACAAGACAAGGCCACACACTCTCTCCAAATCTCTTCAGTACAGTACTCAAAGTCCTATCTAGGGCAATAAGACAACTAAAGGAGATCAAGGGGATACAAATTGATAAGGAAGAAGTCAAAGTATTGCTATTCACATATATGACAGTATATAAAAGTGACCCCAAATATTCTACTGTAGGGAACTCCTACAGTTGAAAAACACTTTATCAAAGTGGTTGGATATAAAGTTAACTAAAAAAAATCAGTAGCACTCCTGTATGCAAAAGACAAATGGACTGAGAAAGAATTAGGAGAACAACACCCTTCACAATAGGCAGTTAAAAAAAAAAAAAAAAACATAATGTATCTTGAGTTATCCTCAACAAGCAAGTGAAAAAAACAAAAAAAAAAAAAAAACAAAAAACTTTAAGCCTCTGAAGAAAGAAATTGAAAAAGATACCAGAAGATAGAAATATCTCTCATGCTGATGGGTCAGTAGGATCAACATAGTAAAAATTGCTATCATACCAAAAACAATCTATAGATTAAATGATATTCCCATCAAAATATCAACACAATTCCTTAAGGAATTTGAAAAAAAATTCTCAGCTTCATATGGAAAAATAAAAAAGCCAGAATAGCTAAAACATTCCTGTACTATAGCAGATCTTCAGTAGGTATCAGCATCCCTGATCTCAAGCTCTACTATAAATCAATAGTAATAAAATACTGCATGGTACTGAAATAAAAACAGAATGGTGGATGAATGGAATTGAAGTGAAGACCCATAAATAAACCCACACACCTATGGACACTTGATTTTTGACAAAGAAGCCAAAACCATGCAATGGAAAAAGGACAGCATCTTCAACAAATGGTGCTGGTCTAACTGGAGTTTACATGTGGAAAAAATGAAAATAGATCCATATTTATCACCTAAAGTCAAACTGCAGTCCAAGTTGTTCAAAGACCTCAACATAAAACCAGATACACTAAATCTGTTAGAAAAAAAAGTGGGAAAGAGTCTTGATCTCATTGGCATAGATGATAAATTCCTCAACAGAACACCAAGAACACTGGTTCTAAGATCAAGAATTAATGAATAGGATCTCATGAAACAAAAAGCTTCTATGAAGCAAAGAACTCTGTCAATAGAATAAAATGGCCACCTACAGCCTGGCAAAGATCTTCACCAACCTCACATACAACTGAAAGAGCTAAAAACAATATATATAAAGTGCTGAAGAAATTAAATTCCAATAATCCAAATAATCCAATTTAAAACTGGGGTACAGAACTATACAGAGATTTCTCCACAGAGGAATATCAAATGGTGGACATTAAATGCTCAATATCTGTAGTCATCATGGAAATGAAAATGACATTCCATCTTAAACCCATCATGGCTAAGGTCAAAACCTGAATTTAATAGCAAGCTAGTGAGAATGTGGAGAAAGAGGAACACTCCTCCATTGCTGGTGGGTGTGCAAACTTATACAACCACTTTAGAAATCAATCTGATGCTTTCTCAGACAATTGGAAATAGTGTTACTTCAAGACCCAGCTATACCATTCCTGGGCATATATCAAAAAGATGCTCCACCATTCAACAAAGATATTTGCTCAACTATGTTCATAGCATCTATATTCATAATAGCCAGAATCAGGAAACAAACTACATGTCTCTCAACCAAACAATTGTTTTACAGAAATTGTGGTACATTTACACAATGGAATGCTACTCAGGTATTTAAAAAAAAAGGAAACTATAAAATTTTCAGGCAAGTAGATGGAACTAGAAATGATCATCCTAAGTGAGTTATTCCAAAACCAGAAAGACATGCATGATATATACTCATTTGTAAGTGGATAATAGCCATAATACAGGATAAACATACTACAATCCACAGGCCTAAAGGAGCTAAATAAAAAGAGGACCCTATGGAGGATGGTCAATTCTTAATCATTGGGCAAATAGAATCGACATCAGAAGTGACTGCAGAGAGGGAACAGGATGAGAGCCTAACATATATATGTCCTCTGAAAGACTCTACCCAGCAGGGGATCGAAGCAGATGCTAAGACTCACAGTTCAAACCAAACAAGGAATTTGGGGGGTAGAAAGACCCAGAGCAGGCAGGACCTCCATAACAAGACCAACAAGGACAACAAATCTGGGCCCATGGGGACTTGCAGAGATTGATGCACCCACCAAAGACCATTCATGAAGAGGACCCAGACCCCTGCTCAGATGTAGCTGATAGGCATCTCAGTCTCCATGTGGGATCCATAGTAAGGGGAGAAGGTGCCTGCTCTGACATGGACTCTGTTGTCTGCTATTTGATCATTTCCATTTGGTGGAGGGGGCATTGCTACACCACAGAGGAAGAGGATGCAGGCAGTCCTAGTGAGACTTGATAGGCTGGGTTCAGATGGTAGGAGAGGAGGGTTCCTGTATCTGAGATATAGGAATGGGATAAAGGAGGAAAGAAGAATGGAGGGTGAGACAAGAAAGATACAAGGGAGAAGATTACAATTGGGATGTTAAGTGGATAAATTATTTTTTAATTTAATTTATTTATTTATTACAATTTGTTCACTTTGTATCCTTGCCATAGCCCCCTCTCTCATCTCCTCCCAGTCCCACCCACCCTCCCTTCTTCTGCCCCTATGCCCTTTCTCTAGTCTCCTAATTGGGGAGGAACTCCTTCCCTTCTAGCTTATCAGGTCTCATCAAGGATGGCTGCATCATCTTCCTCTGTGGCATTGCAAGGCTGCACCACCCAGGAGGAGGTAATCAAAGACTCGAGTTCATGTCAGAGAATAAATTAAAAAAAAAACAAATTTAAATTAAAAATAAATTAAATGTGAATAAAAAAAATAAAAATAAAAAAAAAAACAAATACAACAGGTAAGAAGAGTGTCACAAACCCACAATTCAATGACTCAGAAAACTCAGATAGTGTTAGTGTCATGAATAAATGCCATCCTAAGAAATTAAATATACTCCCTGCCAAATTTCAAATGCAAGATGTTGATGAAGATCAACACAATAACCTATGCTTACATATACAAAACAAAACAAAATAAATACCTAAAACTCTATATTCCATGCTCAGCAGCCAATGATGGTGATGTTGATGCCAGGCATGTTGGCCTAGATTTAAGCCCAACACTTGACTGGAGTTAGAGCTGTAAGTTCAAAACCAGCCTGTCTACATACAAACTTTCAGGAAACATCCAGGAACTCTGGAACATTATGACAACACAAAACATGCTGATAATCAGATTAGAAGAAGAAGGATGAGATCAAAGGTCCAGAACATATTTTCAACAAAGTTGTACAAGAAAAATTTCTTAACCTAAAGAAGAAGATGTCTATCAAGGCACAAGAAGCATACAAAATACCAAAGACACTGGACCAGAAAAGAAAGTCCTCTTAACAGAGAATAATCAAAATGCTAAATATACAGATCAAAGAAAGAATATGAAAAGCTGCAAATGAAAACAAACAAACAAACCAAACTAACCAACCAATCAGACAAACAAAAACAAACAAAAACCAACCAAAAAAGAAAAAAAGGCAGATCTATTGGAATTAATCCTGTATTCTCAGTAAAAATGCTAGAAGTTGAAGAGCTTAGACAGAATGTTTCTGATTCTAAAAAAAAAACTACAGAAGCCAACACAAATTACTAACTATGCCCAGAAACTTTCAATCACCAAATGGGGAAAATAAGATGTTCCATAAAAAGGTCAATTTTAAATAATATGTATCTATAAATACAGCCCCACTCAAGGTGCTAAAACCACCACCACCACCAAAATAACAATCACTGTTCAATGATATCTCTTAATAACATTGACCCAAATTCACCAATAAAAAGACACAGGCTCACAAAATGGATGATAAAACAGAATCCACCCTCCTAAATACATCAAACACAGCTTCACATCAAGATAGATATTATCTCAAGGTAAATGTTTGAAAAAGATATTCCAAATAAATGGACTAGAGTATCAAGCTTGTATAGCAATTTTAATATCTAACAAAACAGACTTCAAAAACAACTAAACAAAAGATGGCAAAAAAACATGACATATTAAAATAAAACAACCAGCAATATAACATATCAATACTTAACATCTATGTCCCAAATATAAGAGCACCCAAGTTATAAAGGAAACCCTTCTGCAGCTTGCATCACATCCTGGTCCTCATAAACTGATAGGGGAAGACTTCAATATATAACTCTCACCAATGGACAGGTCCTCCTGACCAAACTGAACAGAGAAATGCTCCAGCTAACTAACATCAAAAAACTAAATATACCCAAATGATGTTTATAGAACATCCACCTAAGCACAAAAGATTGTTCCCTCTTCTCAGCAACTCATATATTGTTCTCCAAAATTGATGATATACTTGAACAGTGGAAGTCTCAAAAGATATAAGAAACTTGCAACAACCTTGTATATCCTATCAGACCACTAAGGTTTAAAGCAGCACATCACCAATAACAAAAACAATAGAAAGCTTACAAACTCATAGAAATTGAACAACTCTCTACTGAATAAAAAATGGATCAAAACTGAAATAAAGAAAGAAATTAAAGACTTTCTAGAAGTCAATGAAATAAATACACAACATATCAAAACTCATAGTATACAATGGAAGTGTTGACCAGAAGACAGTTCATACCACTAAGTACATTCAGAAAAAATAATCAGAAAGATCTCTTAGTAGCAACTTAACAGCACACCTAAATACTCTAGAACAAAAAGAAGTAAACATAACTAAAAGGAGTAGACAGTGAGAAACTACTGAACTGTGTCTTCACTGGTAAAACTGAATGTTTCCACAGAAAAAGAAAGGTGGATCCTATCAAAATTGATAATGATTAGATTTGAATAGTAGAGATCTCCTGAATAAGCAGAGGTAACTGTTCATCAGACAGTGTGGTCATTCAGTCCAAACTAACTTAATAAAGACTAAAGTTTTCTTCTTAAATAAAAAAGGATACTTTTGTTGTTTTATATTAAAAACAGTTAAGAGGTTTAAAATGTTTGAAGTAAATTCAAAGGTATAAACTTGTTTGAGTTGGAATAATTTGGAGTGAATATAACATATTTGAGCAGCGTGGTGATAGACCATCCATTTAATCCCAGCAGAGACAAGCAGTTCTCTATTAATTAGTTGTTTTCTAAATTCAGGAGTTACAATGACAGGGTGTTGGTGGTTCATAGCCTTAATCCCAGCATTTGGGAGGCACATGCCTTTTACATACCACCTGGAAGTCAGAGGCAGGCACATAGGATTTACAGTGATTTTATTTAAAAGCTGCTTGTAAAAGGCAGGCTGAAAATCAAAGTGAATGCCCTTTATTATCTAGAAATAAATACAGTTTAAGGTATATTTGTAAACTTTCAAAGATTTTTTTAACTTTAATTGAGATATTATACTTTTTCTATTTTCAAAAAAAAAAAAAAAAAAACATTTTGCCCTATAAAAGATATAACATGCCTAAAAGGTACAACCTCACCCCTGAATTAGGGATGGGGCAGGGTTTTGATTTAATCTTTTCAGGAGAATAAAATCATCCACCTAAGAATATGGAGACCACTGGAAACGTGAAACTTCTGAAGAAAATGACAGATCACCAAAAGAAATTGTCAAAAGAGAAGGAGTAAACTGGCCAACTGGTATCACTCACCTTCATGTTGTCTCTTCTGCCTTCTACAGACATAAGTGCAAATTGTATTTATGTGATTGATAAAGAACAATCCAAAATCTCTATCTCATATCAGAAAAACCACCTGGTAAGAAACAGAGGAAAACAGAAAAATAAAGGATGATTCTATTGTCACAAATCTCATAATCTTCTGGCATGATGTGACTTCTGTACTTAACACAAACTTCAATAATCAAGAATGTGTACAGTGTTTTCGAAATAATGAGGGACTGAGAGAAAAAGCCAAAAACATAACCCTAAAATATAGTCAAGTTTACATGAAAAGATGTAAGGAAACTCTAGTATGAAAAATGTGCACTGGACCAGAGATACCTTTGATTTTCTAATTAATACAAATTATATAAACACAGATTTCATAACTGCTACAAGACAAACACAAAGTGACACCCAAACTGTTATATTTCTGACCCTCCATCTACTACTAACCTCCTTTACAGAGAGTCCTTTTGCTCTGGAAGTCTCTTAGAAAATGGAGGTGATCATAAAGCTGTGCTATGGCTTGCAGTCCCTCATGTCCCCCTTGTGGGTTCAGGCACATCCCATCCCTTGCCAATACTCACACACAAAACAATTTTGGAGAATAGTTTAATATGTTTCCTGCTGCATGGATTATGTCACAAGATGTGGAATCTGCCCTATCCACTTACCTAAAACCAGGCACACCTGACAAAATTCTGCATCTCAGAAATTCATTTTGTACCCTGGAATTGAAATTCTCTAAAGCATGGCAATGCTCCTGGTGGTAGATGCAAAGGTAAAAAAAAAAAAAAAAAAAAAAATCAAGTATTGCTGAACAATGATCACCACCAACTCTTTTCTGCCAGTTTCAAAACTATTTGTAAAATTTGTTACACAAAACTGTGTGTGGAATACAACATTCATCATTTCTAGAAATTAGACCTTCAGTTTTCCAATCTGTCCACTGCAAAACCAATGCCTGTGTGTACACACTAGATAGTGATATTATAAGCACCACAACTTTCTACTGCCCAGGCTGCAAAGTCCTCCTCTCTGGACAATCAACACTCATGACAGGTTGGAGGCCAAGAGTCTCTGCTGAGATCACCACATGGAGAACAACAGAACCACAGCCTGAAACACAATCTGAACCACAGTCCATCTAGTTCAAAGCAGATCAGGCTGTGATAGCTCAGCAGCCTGCTCTTCCTGGCCTGGGGACAATGACCCCACACTCAGCATGACATGGCCTCTGGTCTCACTCACAGCTCTTTAGAGCTACATCAAAGGAAAATCCCAGAACAAACCCATAAACTACCTCCCCATTGTTGCTCCTGACAGCTAGGCCTACCCAGAGTCCCAATTAGCTTTGAACAATACAGCTGAATCTCAGGACAGTAGTAGCTCCTCTACCAGTGGATCAAAGATCAAATGATGCAGATAGCAGAGGCATTCTAGCTTTGCCCTAACCCCTCTGGGAACACAGAACCCAACATTGTTATAAAACTAGCTAATAGCCTAGTGTTGTTATAAACCAATGAAAACCCAATTATTCGATTTTAAAACCTGCTAGCAGAGAGGCAGAGAAAGCACCATCTGACCCTGGTACTCACCTCACCTCCAAGAGGAAAAAGCGCCAAAATCTCACCAGTTCAGATGACAGCTCAGGGGGAATAGGCCAAAGGAAGCCAAGGCCAAAGGCTTTCTATCTCAAAGCTCCAAAAGCCCAAAAGCTACCAAGCTAAACTGCCTTCCACTTTTACACTCTGTCTTAAATACATTTCAGCTGAAAGTTCCACTTACTCTTTAATTCCTGTCAGCAGGTTTCTTGCTTTGCCTCTTGACCTAGGGTTAACATTATTAAATCCTGTGCACAGGGAGCTTTTGAATTAAAAGTATGTTCTATGGCTGACAGAACACCACCAAAATCACATGTTTACAATAAACAGAAAGTTCTTGGAATTAAGGTTTGTGTTAGGGCTCAACCACACTAAACAAAGCTCAGGTTTTTACAGTTCACAATCTAAGGGATCACACTGGGATCAAATATCCTGCAACACCCTCATCTTGGAAATGTTTTAAAACACAGTCTTCCACTTTCCCATGGCACCAGCTCATCTTCCAAGATACAGGTCATTTATGCTGCACATTGCATTACAGAATCAGTGTCCAGTGCAGTCATCTCTACCTCATAGTTGTAAAGTCCTTCAGCCAAACTTCAGTCAAAGCCAAACAGTAACAACCATTAAAGAAACAAATGGCCATGACTTTGAAAGCAAGGAATAGTTAATAGGGGCTCAATGAAAATGAAAAATAAAACAAAAAGGACGTGGCTGTTCCTTGATATGTTGGAATTGAAAGTTTATTACAGATAGAAGGGAGAACAGAGTCAGATACAGGAACATCTGGGACAGTCTAGAGTTGACATGACCTTGAGCCATGTGAGAAGAGAGAGAGAGAGAAAAGTGAGAGGCCAGAACAAAAGGCCAGGAGGGTAAATGATAAATGAAAAATACCAGGTAACCAAAATGGTTGGAATACATAAGGAAGGACAGCTGGGAGGAGGGCAGTTCAACTCCTGGGCTAGAAATCTGGGTATGACACCCATACCTTGTAACAGGTAAGGACTGAAGGATGCTGGGAGAACCTGACAGCCCTATCTTCTTTGATTGTTAAGTAGCCACCTTAACCATTCATCCCAGCATTTGAGATGTAAGAGTAGAGAGGAATGAAAAGGTTAAAACAATTTCACTATAATCTCAAAAATTATTTTTAAAAGTTGAAAATGGTTTTACAGTCCATTATTATTCAGGGACTTATAATAGGTATTAGAGCACACCAAGTATTACAACTTTTCTCTCAGGTTGTACATTTTCAAATGGGGGAAGGAGAAACGTTCCTGTTAGTCACTACCACAGCAGTTTATCCAGAACTTCTGTGTTGTTTGAACTCGTGCAACTATAGATATTTGCTTTCCAGAAACAAGTTCAGCAACTAATCCATATTCTTGACTCCCTTTGTGTATAACTCCTCCCAAATGTACATTTTTCACTTTTATTGACCATCTAAAATTGATTACCTGACTCATTGCCATCTTCCCTCCTCCCCCACCCTTTCTGTGTTGTGACTACATCAGCTTCAATGTAGGTCAGTGAACTCAATTCTTACACAGGTCACTCTTTATTTGTAATTGCCCACCTCCAAAAAGTATCAGAGTGCTCAGTGGACATTCATTCACTGGTCTCTTTTACTTCACATTCACCAGTCAGGCCCCACCTAAAAAGAGCTGCAGGACTATGTTCTAGGCACTGGGCAGTAGGAGCAGCATTTAGTCTGCAAAGAAAGTCTCAGTTACATAACATGTGAAAGGTTGATCTACAGGAGACATTGCTTTAAACAAAAACAAATATCAAAGCACTAGAGAAAAATGAATGAAATTCTTAATGACTGGGTATTATCAGAAAATATTAACTAATAAGAGACTAGAGCAGTGATGCATCAAGAAAATAAAATTTAATAATACCAACAACTGACTTTTTAAAAACTTTATTTAAAATTTTTATTTCTTTATTATATATTCAAAGTTCTGTGTGCATCTATACCTGCATGCCAGAAGAGGGCACCAGATCTCATTATAGATGGTTGTGCCCCACCATGTGGTTTCTGGGAATTGAAATCATGACCTCTGGAAGAGCAGCTAGTGTTCTTAAACTCAGAGTTGAAAAAAAAACACATAAACATACTTACTTTGAAAAAGAATAGGCCATTCTGTGGTAGAGGCAAATCCATTAATAAGATACTATTAGACCTTGTCCCTGTGTACAATGTTAGCTGCTTAGACCTATAACTTGACAGACACAGTTTTAGCTAATAGCCTTTGTCTCAAATTTGAACTGACATAACAGTGTCAATGAGGATTGTACATATGGGCATAAGACAGTCCCTTAATTCGAAATTCAATATTCAATGGATTAAGCTACCTGACCCAAATTGTACATCCACCAATGTGATCTTTTTTCATTCACATTAATGAATTAATAAATAAATATTAGGAAATTACAAATAAAAAAAAACATTCCCCTTCCTCAATTTGGTGCTTCTTCATAATGCTACCCCTTCCAGCTGACTGCCTTAAACTTTAACCTGATCAAGGAGGGAGTGGAGGTGTGTACTTTAGTCCCAGCACTTTGGAGGCAGAAATAGGTGGACTCCATGAGTTCCAGGCAGCCTGGTCTACAAAGTGAGTCCAGGATAGCCAGGACTACACAGAGAGACCCAGTGTCAAAAATAAATACAACAAAAATCATAAAACAACACCAACAACAAAACACTCTAGTCTGTGATCTAGCTATTTCCTATCCTGTTTTCCCCTGCAATGTACATAATAACTGTTCCACCTATTCTGGTCTGAACACAGAAGCTCCACATGGAAATCCTTTTTCTGTTATGAAATGGAGAGTTCATTAAATGATCCATATGAGTAATTTTAAAACTGTGATGTGGTACAGCCCTTTAACTAAAGAATTCAGGAAGTTTAATGATGAAGAAACATGGTCAATGCCTTGGGGAGAGACAAATTGGGATCAAGGTGACCTGAGTCAGAATAGTTTGTCTCAGAAACATTTTTCTATGAGGCTGAAGATGCAGCTGTTCTAGAATTAATATGCCTTTCCAAAAAGAAATGACTATACACACAATTAAAAGATTAATAAAGAAAATCCCCTTTAATGACAGCATACTTTCAGCTCTGGATAATGCTCAAAAGGATCCAGGTGAGAACAGATTTTACATTCCACATATCCTGTCACCCTAAGTCACTTTCAGGTTCAGGTCCCAGGTTGTGTTTTGAACAATTTAAATATGGACTGAAGACTAAGTGGTCCAGCCACTAAGACAGTTGGGAGATTTGCACAGCAAAGATATTAACCAGAATTATTTCTTAAATAAAAACATCAGGTCACTCCTCAGTGAAAAGGTCCTAAATGGAATATCTCAAAGAATGAGAAAGATAGGAAAATTAGAAGGTCAAAAAGATAAAAGCTGCAGTAGGAGGTCTGTTATTTTTACAACATCTCAAATCATTCAATTTTACCAATGAAGACCCTGGAGCCAGATGGTGAGGTGAAAGCCTGCTAGCTCAGAGAAGCAGATAATCATGCCCTTGACATTCCCAGGCTGAGGTCCCAGAATTAATTCATTTTTCCTAGGCCTTCTAAAATAACCTCCTCATGACTGAATTTCCTCCTACTTCCAGGGCCTCTCTCTATCCTTCCTCCCAACTCCTGCTTACTCTCTCTATTTTTTCCTTAATAATCCTATGTTCACTTCCTGTCACCTGGATTTTTGCTCTGCGACTTGGCCTACTGTTGACTTCACTTAATACTGCTTACAATATTGAAACGGAAAGCTCTTGGATTAAGGCTCCACCACACTACAACTTCCAGCAATTAACACAATCTTTGGGTTCAGAGTGTGAGAAAATATTCTGCAGTCTTTTACAAGCTATGTCCCATGCCAAGTAATCTCATTAAGAAAAACAGCATCTTGTATATTTTCAGGTGAAAACTACAATGGGGGAAAAAAGGAATAAAATGTCTTCTATGAAGTCAACACAAACTATCACACAACGGGTTAAATTCAGGAGGCATCTAATAGAACAATCCTGTACAAAGGGAGCACAGGGCATCTCAATAAATTTATTGACCAAGCCTATAGTGGCCTTGGGACTGTCTACTATAGCTCTATGTGTTGGGAAGAATGGGGTTGCCAGGTTCTAAAGCAATGCCTTCCCAAAGGCCTTGGACCCAGACCATTACCGGTTCTCACAAGTAATACTTTCTTTAGAGAAGTACCTCTGTTTTGCTCTCTATACATTGGGGCTAATGGAAAGCTCCCAAGTCCCTAGGCTGTTACTGGCTCTATCAAGCTTGTTGTTGGGTTTGGGAAGGAGCTATGCAATTTTCCATTCATAAGAACCTGTGGGAAATTCTTGCTTGATCAGGCTAACCCTCAACAGAACAGTTTTTTTTTTTTTTTTTTTTTTTCCTTTTCAAAGAATTGTCTCCCTGTGTATTCTTGCCCATGGGGCAGAATTATGTTTTTCTCAAGTAGAAAACTGGACCTTTATGGCACAACAGGCCTTAATGTTGGTTGTGACCCTGTAATGTCCCCTTGAGCAGATTGTTAGAGGCAAATCTTTTGATATGAAGATGGACCTCATGGCTGGTTTTAAATCAGTTTCCCTTTTGCTTTAGTTTAGAGCCATGTTTCTATATAATCCTGGTGAGGAAATGTGTATCCTAGAATCTCAATCACTAACAACCCTGGTAGCATACTACTTATCTGTGAAGTGTTTTACAGGCAGTCTTCCCTCAGCTAAATTATAACTGATGCCACTAGTTTTTCAGCAATGGTAAATCCTTTATATCATCAGTTCTACTCATCTATATCACAACTTAATACTGGAGTGCTCTCTGACACAGGACATACCATTTACAACCCCAACAAAATCCAAATGGATCTTTTAAAATTGAGAGAACCAGACCTGACACCCCCAAAGGTCACCAGGAACTATGCCTAAAAAGGCCACCTAAAGGTCTCAAGACTAGTGACTCCACCCCAAGGTCACCAGGAACTAGGCCATAGGTCAGCAATTCCAGAAACAAAGTCATAAGATTCCCTACCCAAGGAACAGCCAGAGGATAACCACACGAATGGGAAGGTATCTTATCTCAGGGTGGGGCATTTGTGCTGAGCATCCCACTAACCTTGTAGTAGAACCATTCCATGGCACAGAAATTACCCAACATTCCTGAGGCCTATAGATAGCTCACTTCAAAGGGGTGCATCTGCAAAGGGAGTTTAACACTCAGTTTTCTGTGATCTCTTGATCTCAGAGGGGATGAATGTGCCCCTATCTGTAAAGGGTGGTAGAGAACCCAGTTTTCTGTGATCTCTGTATCTTTGGATAAGGACAAGGCAGGTAGCTCCTGCAAGCACAGATTTCCTGATGTCCAACTTTCAGTTTTTTCACTGCATAAGTGGTGGGATCTGTTGTCTGGCTCACTTTGTTTTCCTGCTGTGCAAGCAATAGGATCTAGGATGTTTGTTTCTTGTTTTTGTTTGACTGTCTTGTCAGTTTTTTTTTTTTTTTTTTTTGTCTTTGGGACTGACTGAGGACATGGGACAGTGGGACAGAATCCTTCTATCCCTCAAGACTTGATTCTTTCCCATTTCAGGAAGCTTGAGCCATGCTCCACAGGCTCCAGTGACAGTGGTGAGGAGGTGCCAAGGGATGGATACAGTATGGGAGCCCCAGGCTTGGCACCTTTGCCAATGATCTCTGTCGGGTCTGGCTGCCACTGTCTCTGGTCTGGAAGAGATTTGCTGCTGCTGTGGTCTCTGGTCTGGTAAAGTTTGGCAGTGTTTGGCCTCTTGTCTCCAGAGATCTGGTCTGTCGCTGCTCCATTTTCTAGTCTGGCTGAATGCAGGTTGCCATTCCAAACTCTGGTGTAGTTGGGTGGAGCCTGATGTTGGGGTAGGCCACCACTAATGGAACAGGATAGAGGGCCCATAGAGAGACAGGCCACTGTTCTGAGTTTTGGTATTTTCTTCTTCTTCCATTATCTTTGTGTGCATTGTACCCAGTACATTTTTTTCTTGTGTTGTTCTTTTGTGGTTTTATTTGCTTGTGATGGTCTCAGTGGGCGGTGACCAAACACCTGTGCTCCATGGTGACTTTGCCTGCCCCATGCTCCCAGTGCTACAAGCTGGGGCACCTCTGGTTGCCAGCAGGAGCACACATTTCCATATGGTTGGCTGCAAATGCTCAGTTGCAAAGGGGTCTGTGTGCAGAAAATCCTGCTGGGCTGGAACTGGTTGCCTCTTGCTTCCTCTCTGAGGAAGTTGGTGACCTGAGGTTAGCTCTGGCTTAGAACAATGATTGCCAAATATGCTCTTAGCCAAAATGTATTGTGGTTATTACTATTATTATTATTTGGTTAGGGTCCCTTGTAGCCCAGCCTGGCCAGAAACTAAACAGCTATAAGATGACCTTGAATTTCTGATCCTTCTGCTCTACCTCTTATCAAATGAGCTACATTCCTAATCCCTCAAACTTCTTATTTTTTAGCCATAGGTGGCTTCAACTAAGAAGTGGACTGAACCCAAAAGGAGAAGGCTTGGTTCCACTCAGCTCCTGGTTCTGTGCCAGTGTACTGGCACTGTGCCAAGAATACCCACCTGAGCACCTTGACATTTTACTTATTAGCCTGGTTGCACTTATGAGATTGTCATCTGAGAACCAAACCAATTTTTTTAGATGAGGTCTCAGTCTGGCAACTGAAAGAATTTGTTAGAAAATCTTAAAAAGCACATGTATGATTGTGGTTTGCATGGGTGGGGAACCTCTGTCATTGTGCTCCCCAAAGTGCTAAAGGAAATAAGCTGGGGTAGGAGGGAGGGATAGATGAGAGATTCACCATGTCTGGGTGTCTACCCCTCCCCCAAAAAAAATCACCAGTGCAAAAAAAAAATAGCTAGAATGCATTTTGTGTTCAAGGTCTAGAAGTGAGGCAGCAGGGGGCCTTTTGGGCAATGCTTTCACAGAATTGTCTCCATTCAAGTACAATGTTTGTAAATTCACACTGAGCAAGGAAGGAAATGAAGGGGAGGGAATGGGGAGAAGGAACATATTCAAAATCTCCTGGCAAGAAAACAGAAAGGAAAAAATCCTGCTTAATGATGTTCCACCTTTTGTGTGTGTGTCCAGGAATTCTTTAAGTTGTGTTTATGCCTGCATCCTTTCATCTTATTTACACACACACACACACACACACACACACACACACACACATATGTATATACTCTAAAAGCTTGCTGAATAATGGTGTCTCAATGTCTTCCTCACATTTCAAATAAATTATTTTTGGGCCCTAAATCTAAACCTAATTCTTATTAATATTTAGAGGTTTTGCTTGTTTTGAATGTGTGGTTTTATTTTCTTAGTTAACAGTGTGTACACAGTCCCTTACACCAGGGTCATCATGCTTGGATCTCTAGAAAAGTAATGAAAAACAACAAACAGTACTAATAATGTTAGTGAATAAAATTAAAGTTACTGAGTGCATTGTACAATGAACTCAGATGCTCTTTTCAGACAGGACATTTTATGATGAATTTTTTTTCCATGAGGAACAAAATGCCTCTTAAGCTTAAGGCATATTTACAACATTTTATTTGAAAACAAGGTTCAAGATGCATCCTGAAATCATAACATCAAATGATGTACAGAGAGGACATAATCAGCTTTGCAGATATGGTCTCCTAGGGATAAGTATGGTAGGATGCAAAGCCCTAGGACATTTTCTGAGGACCTGATCTCTCATAAAACCTAATGAAAATATAGATTCTTCCCAGAAAATGAACATGTACATAAAACCAACTATGTATAAAGCAAGTACAGAGTGAATGTCAGGAGAGTGACTGGGTTAAAAACTAACACAAAATAAGTAGCACTGTTGCTGTATCTGTAATTTCTACCTTGTTTGGAAGGCAGAAACAGGAAGACTTTAACCCTGTATTTAAGGCAGGGCATCTGTATAAAGAAAAGCAATGCTTTGCTTTTCCTGTTCCTTTTCTTTCTCTCCCCTTCCTCCTTCCTTCTTTATCTCCTATATGTGAATCAAATGTTCTACCTCTGAGCTGTATTCCTAGCTTCTGTACAAAAAAGGCAGATACAGATAGTTTGGATATAATAAAGCCAGATGCTAAACCTCACTAAAGCTTAAAAGAAGTAACTTTTTATGGTATAAATGAAAGAGAACACAGAGAAGGCAACAGGCATAGAGAGGCTATCTTATTAACATCAGTAACAGAAAAAGATAAAAAGACTTCAGGAGAAGTTTATTACAGCAACACAATGGCTGGCATTAACAAATAAAATGCTACATGCTCCCATCCTCCAGGTGAGAATTCTGTATTACTATCAGATTATGAAGACTTTGTTAAAGGCATTTACTATTTAAAGGTTATTTGTCCTTCCCCAGATAGTTACTGTTTGTGAATTAGGTACCCAATACTGTGCTAAGTCCTGAACACACAAAAAAATGATTCATGCAAACACCATTCTTTCTTATAAGCTTACAGTCTTGTGGGGTAATTCACCATAAACAAACCTATAGACCATGCATAGAAATGTATATATCACTATAAATTACACTATGAAACCTAAAGAAAAAGCAAGAGGGACCTAACACCCCAAAGGGATAAAGAATATACATATTCAAAGGCCTAGGGGAGAACATTTTAGTTCAGTAGGGAAATGAATGAAGGTGAATTTGTTTGGAATATACTAGGCAAGAAAAAGAATAATAACAATAATAATTATTATAATAAAATTAAAGAGGAAGCCAGAGGTGCTGAAAAGATGGCTTAGTGATGAAAAATACTTTCTGTGGGGCTGGAGAGATGGTTCAGAGGTTAAGAGCACTGGCTGTTCTTCCAGGTCATGAGTTCAATTCCCAGAAACCACATGGTGGATCACAACTATCTATAATGAAATCTGGTGCCCTCTTCTGTCATGCAGGTGTACATGCAAAACAACATTGTATACATAATAAATAATAAATCTTAAAACAAAACAAAACATTCTCTGCTTTTTTTTTTTTTTTTTTTTTTTTTTTTTTTTTTGCAGAGTTTCTAGCATGTCCATGGTGGCTGTTAATCTTCTGTAGTTCCTGTTTCAGGGAATTTGATTCCATATGACCTCCTGGAATATAAGGCACACATGTGGTACACTTATATTCATACAAGTAAAATACTCTTATCATCATCTATGCAAAAGATAAAAATATCCCCAAAAAAAAAAGGTCAGCTGGCTTAGTGGCACACATTGGATCTCTGTGAGTTCAAGGCCATCCTGTTCTACAGAACTAGTCCAGTCCAGGCAAAGCTACACAGGAAATGCTCTCTTGAAAAGCAAAACAAATAACAACAAAACAATACAAAAACAAACAAAAGAAAAAGATCATAAAGCAAGTGTGGTAACACATGCCTGTAAATGGAGCATCAGAAAGGTCAGGAATGAAGGTCAACCTGGACTATAAGAAACTCTGTCTCAACAACAAAACAGCAGCAACAGCAATAAAACTGCACAAGTGTCTGAGTGGGGATGCTTTGGGACATTCAAATTTTTATCTTAATTCTTGGCTCCATAGGAAGCTATTGAGGAGTGTAGTTCTTTGAATGAAAATGACCCCTATGTTTGAAAATCTGGTCCCCAGTTGGTGGAACTGTTTTAGAAAGTGTGATCTTGTTGAAGAGGTGTGTCACTGTGGGTGGGCTTTGATGTTTTAAAATCCCACACCATTCTCAGTTAGCTCTTTGCCTCTTACTTGTAGATCAGGATGTAAGCTCTCAGCCACTGTTCTCTCTGGTGCTCTGCCTGCCATTCCTGTCTGCCACCATGGTCCCTTTCATGATGGTCATGGACTTACCCTCTGAAACTCTAGGTACCCAACCAAATGTTTCTTCTATAAGCAGCCTTGGTCATGATATCTTAGCACAGTGATAGAAAAGTAACTAAGACAAGGGGTTTGAAAACAGGGAGAAATGCTTTGAGGTACACTTATCTCAAAGACCCTTTTGTCCTGTAAAATTAATATACGATTTCAGAAATTTCAGGCTTCAAAAGCCCTTGACCCAGATGGCAGAACCTACTCGGGTGGGGCGGGGGGGGCTTTCACTGGGCAGCACAGGCGCAGTGAACGCCTCCATTGTCCAGCGTGACATAATCGCTGTTGCTATGGCTACCGACGCTGAAGGGAAACCGCTGAGCTCCTTCCGGGCCTGGTGGGCGGCGGCGTCGAGGGTTGGCGATGGAAACCCTCTTCCGGGCATGGTGGCGGCAGTCGTGGCTCAGCAGCGGACTACATCATTGTGGTAGGCTGAGACCTGGAGAAGCCAGATAACTGGGCGGGCGCTGTCCCCGTGCTCCACACCTCCGCCTGGGCTCCCCCTCTGCCCTGGGCTCCGCCTCCACCTGGCTCCGCTCCCACATCCCCTGGGTCCTCCTCCATCACGGGCTCCGCCTCCTCCTCCCGGCTCCGCCTCCCCCCCCCAGCGCTCTGCCTTCCTCCCGCCCCGGGCTCTGCTTGCTTCTGACTCCCGGGCTCCGCCTCCGCCCCAGCTCCGACCTCCTCTGGGCTCCACTCCCCTCCGCCTCTGGCTCCGCCTCTGGCCCCAGCAGCCATCCAGTGTGCTGGGTGGTTGGGAGGGGACGCAGGCCGGGGTTCCCCCGGTGGTGGAGGAGGGGCAGGTCCACGGGTGTTGGCCATCATGGAGCGGCTGAACCTGGCTGGCTGTGGGCGTGTGTGAGGGACCCGCATGATGGCGGTTGTGGGTTGAGGACTGGGGCATTGCCGCCAGGGACTGGCGGTCTGGGCAGGTCGGGAGAGCCTGCCAGGTTCTGCCAAGAGCTTCTGTGGAGGCTGCTGGTACCCAGGACCTTGCCCTCGGGCCGCAGGGGTTGGGAGGGCGGGAAGCACACTGTGCAGAGTTCCTAGGGATACACTTGTGCCCTGCATCCTGAGGAAGAGTGATGCTGGGGCCAGTCCTCCCGGAAAGGAAGTGCAGAGAGTCTGGTGTTGCCTCCTGCCTGGCCTGGGCCAGGTGGGGTGGGGAGTCTGGACATCTGGGTGGAATGAAAGCTTGCTGCTTGGAAAGTCCACAGGATCCGCACCTTGAAACATTTCTAGGAACATTTTTTCAGGACATATGTGGCAGCATTCCAGAATGAAATGATTCTTCTTAAGTAAAGACAGCCAGCCCACTGCAGGTGCTCTCTCTCACTCATCTTTCAAGTGTTTTGATTGTTCCTTTATTCCATCAGAGAATTCTTCTTAAGGAACAGTTTGGTAGATACATTGCTGTTTATACTTTGATGGACTTGCACAACCAGGAGTATACAGGGTTCACACAGGCTTATTTTCTTATTTTTATATCTTTGTGTTGTTATGTATAGATAAACAGGATGTAATAACAAGGTTACTGTAGAGCTGGGAAAGCTCTTTTATTTCAGGTTTATTCCAGTTTTACACTTGCGAGGAATTTTAGCTACCAGCCCAGCAGCCCCTTGTCTCAGGAAGTGCTTAGGTTGTGTTCGGATGATAGTCGTTGGTTGCACTAGTGTGCTAATGTTCTACTCATCTCTTTTTTATTATTTATTCATCCCTAAGAAATTGTTTAAGAGAAGGGACACTTCACATTTTTTTTCTCACTATTACCTAATTGAGGTCATTTAAGAGAATCGCTTGCAGGTCGGTAGGATGGTTTAGCAGATAAAGGCTCTTGCTGGGCAAGCCTGAGACCTGAGTTTGATCCCTGAATTCCTGAAAAGGTGGAAGGCAAAAATGACTGCACAGAATTGTCATCTGACTTTCCCCTGTGTTCACTAGTATTCATCCTTTACCCACATCATGAACAGTCCCTCCCCCACACACATACACAACAAAAAAAGAACACTGTGGGCTGTATTTAGAGAATCTTATTGGTGCTCCAAAATGTCATGTCATTTCATTTTTCAGTCTCTTACAGACAAATTCTTACCCAGACTGCCAGTGTGGAGAATCAACTTTGTTTTTAATCTTGTTCAGTTTTCAGTTACATTGTTCTCCTTACAATTTTATTTAGTTTGGTTTTGGAAAAAAATTCTCTCTACAGAGACCTAGTTGTCCTGGGCTTCCCTATGTAGACCAGGCTGGCCTTGAACCTACAGAGATCTGCCTCCTCTGCCTCCCAAGTGCTGGAGTTAAAGACCACATGCAGCTTCCCACAACAATTTTGAAACAATAAAAAACTTGAAGATAGTTCAAGTATGTACAGTTAATTGCTGTTTTACTTTGCATATTTTGAGAGGAAGCTGCTGAACTTATGCCCTGTCACTCAGAATGGTTTAGTGTTGATTTTATACAAACAAGAACTTTGTCTTACATAATGACAGTGCACTTATCAAATTTGGTATTCACGCTGACACAGTATTACATTTAATTTGGGTTGTGTTGACAATATTATTACTCACAAAATTTGTCAAAGAAGTTGGTACATTTAAGTGTTGTATTGTTTCTCTTACCTTTTTAGTTTCTTTCAATATGGAATAGTTCCATCATCTTTTTCATGATCCTGTCACTTTTGATGACTGTGGGTCAGTTATATTTTTCTTCATTAATTTATTTATTTGTTCATTTTACATCCCACTCACAACCCCTACTCCCTCCTCTACTCCCAGTCCCACCCTCATCCCACTCACCCATTTTTTTCCCAGATAGCCCCCAACCAACCCACCCTGGCACATCAAGTTACATCAATTACCTCCTCTTTCATTGGGGTAAGACAAGGCAGCCCTGCTAGGAAAATGGGATCCAGAGGGAGGAACAGAGATAGAGCCCAAGTCAGAGACAGCCCTGATCTAGTTGTTAGGGGACCCACTTGAGGACAAACAGCCCATCAATTTCATATTTGAGGGGTCCTAGGACTAGTCCAGGCATGTTCTTTTATTGGTGGTTCAGTCTCTATGAGGCCCCATGGTCCCAGGTGAGCTGGCTATGTAAGTCTTGTGGTGTACTACCCCCTCCCAGCTCCCTAAATCTTTCCTCTAACTTTTCCACAAGACACTACCAAAATTCTGCCTAATGTTTGTTTGGCTGTGGGTCTCTGCAACTGTATCCATTATCTGTTGGATGAAGCCTCTCAGATGATAGATATACTAGTCCCCTGTCTACAAGCATAGCAGAGTATTATTAATAGTGTCAGAAGTTGAGTCTTTTCTATGGGTTGGGTCTCAAGTTGTGCCAGTCATTGGATGGCCATTTCCTCAATCTCTGTTCCATCTTTTATTCCTGCATATCTTGTAGGTGACAAATTTGAGTCGAGGGATTTGTGAGTTGATTGGGGTCCCCCTCCCTCCTCTGGCTACAGGATGTGTCTACTTCAGTTTCAATATCCCTGCTGTTAGGAGTCTCAGCCAGGGTCAACCTCATATCTTTCCATGCACCTCCAAAATTCCAGGTCTCCATCTTGTCTCAGAGATGCCTCAACACCAATTTCCCTTCTCTCTTAGCCCTCTTCACCCCCATCTCCACTTTACCCACACATGATCCCCCCTCCTTTTCCTCTCTTCACCCCCCTCTCCCACCCACCTCCTCTCTCCCTCCACTTCCCATGTCTGTCCCCTTCTTAGTAGGATTCAAGTATCCCCTCTTCTACCCTCCATGTTACTTAGTTTATTTAGGTCTGTGGGTTTGTACCATGGTTATCTTGTACTATATGGCTAATATCCCAGGTTAGTTATTTTTATAGACTCTCTCTAAGCTCTCTGTGTTCTCATGGATCAATACATAAACTGGGACAAGGGTATCACAAAGTGGCACACACTGTGTCCTGTCAGGTGGTACATACTTTAACTTTGATTACTTGTAATCAATGTTTTCCAGACTTTTCTACTACACAGTTAATACCCTGCACCCCAATGAGTACCTTGACACTCAGTCCTCATCAGAATGTTAATACATTTGTTATACACTTACATCAATATGGATTCATGATTTATGTGCCTTCTGTAGTGGACTGGATTGTTACTGTTTGTTTTAGTCTGCTGGGATTAAGTGACAAATGATTTATAAACAAAGGCTTTTTACTTTTCACAGTTTTGAACTCTGGAAAGTCTAAAGTTTAATTATAGGTCTAGTGACAAATGACTTATAAACAAAAGCTTTACTTTTCACAGTTGTAAACTCTGGAAAGTCTGAAGTTAAATTATAAGGTCTAGTTGGGGGCATGCTTGTCTACAATACTGTTCTCACTTTAAACTCAGTGTTCTAAAGGGCCACATGATTTTATAGGATCTCTTCAATAAGGTTATGAACCTATTTATAAGGGCTTCACCTCCCAGACCTGAGTACCACCCAAAGATCTCTTACAGTTCTATTACTTTGGGTCTCAGGACTTCAACATAGAAATTTTGGGAGGACATAGATATGCAGATCATTTTGATGTTTAAATTGTTTTGTCATTTGACCAATGAGAGCTTATAAATCTGGCTTCTGTGTCTTTTTTTTCTTTCCATTTTTAATCTTAATTTTTATTAATAACACTTCATTCACTTTGACTCCCTCTGTGCTCCCTCCCTCCTCCTCTCCCAATCCCATCCTCCCTCCCCCTTCTCCACACATGTGCCTCCCCAAGTCCACTGATGGGGGGGTCCTCCTCTCCCTCCCTCTGATCATTGACTATCAGGGCTCATCACCAATAGCTTCACTGTCTTCCTCTGTGGTCTGGTAAGGTTGCTTCCCCCTCAGGGGGAAGTGATCAAAGAGCAGGCCAATTAGTTCATATCAGAGACAGTCCCAGTTTCCATTACAATGGAACATACTTGGAAACTGAACTGCCATAGGCAACATCTGTGCAGGGTTCTAGTTTATCTCCATCGATGGTCCGTGATTGGAGTATCAGTCTCAGAAAGCACCCCTGTGCCCAGATTTTTTTTGGTTCTCTTGTTCTCCTTGTGGAGCACCTGTCCTCTCCAGGTCTTATTATTGCTTACTTCTTTCATGAACTGCTCTGCACTCTGCCCAAATTTTGGCTACAAGTCTCAGCATCTTCTCTGATACCCTGCAGGTTAGAGCCTTTCAGATACTCTCTGTGGTAGGCTCCTGTCCTGTTCCCTGTTTTCTTACTCTTCTGATGTCCATTATCTTTGCCTTTCTGAAGAGGATTCAGCATTTTATCCAGAGTCCTCCTCCTTCATATGTTTCTTTATTTATACAGATTTTAGTATGTTTATCCTATATTGTATATCTAATATCCATTTATGAGTGAGTATATACCCTGTGTGTCTTTCTGGTTCTGTGATACCTCACTCAGGATGATATTTTCCAGTTCCCACCATTTGCCTGCATTTTTCATGATTTTCCTTGTTGTTTTTATTGCTGAGTAATATTCCATTATGTAGATGTACCACAATTTCTGTATCCATTCCTCAGTTGAGGGGCATCTGAGTTGGTATTATAAATAGAGCTGCTACACACATGGTTGGACAAATGTCTTTGTTGTATACTTGAGCATCCTTTGGATATATGCTTAGAGTGGTATAGCTGAATCTTGAGGAAGCACTATTTCTAATTGTCTGAGAAAGTGCCAGATTGATTTCCAAAGTGATTGTACAAGTTTACATTCCCACCAGGAGTGGAGGAGGGTTCCTCTTTCTCAAAATCCTCTTCAGCATGTATTGTCACTTGAGCTTTAGATCTTAGCTATTCTGATGGATGTAATGTGAAACCTCAGGGTTGTTTAGATTTACATTTCCCTGATGTCTAAGGGCATTGAGCATTTCTTTAAGTGTTTCTCTTCAATTCCTCCATTGAGAATTCTCTCTTTAACTCTGTAGCCCATTCTTTAATTGGATTACTTGATTTGTTGCTGTTTAACTTCTAGAGTTCTCTATATATTCTGGATATTAACCCTCTTGTCAGGTATAGGTTTCTACCCCTGTGCAAATGGAATTTCCACATTGCTTCTGATTTTCCTTGTTGCCACAGTTCTCTTGATATAAATAAATGTAACAAAAGTCTTTGTTGGAACCAGTCAGCTAATATTTGAAAAAAATCCATAATTTGAGATATAGTCTAACTTTTTAGAATCATTTGGAGACAGTATATATCTACATAGCCATGGATGTTTTAGAACTCAATCTGTGGAGCTGGGCTTGATGGCATGCACCTGTAAACCCAGCACTCAGGGAGCAAGAGGCAGGCAGATCTCTGTGAATTCAAGACCAGATTGGTCTACAAATTGAGTCCAGGACAGCTGAGGATACACAAGCAAATTTCCCCTCAAAAAAAAAAAACCCACAAACAAACAAAAACCCAAAGAAACAGACAAACCAAAGAATTCACTCTGTGTACCATGCTGGCCTCAAACTCAGAGAGAGTGGCCTGCTACTGAATCCCAGGTATAGGATGACAGGTATAAACTTCTGAGCCACGCTGAGATATGTTTTTAAAATTACCTATCCTTGAATCCAGGAATGAAAGGATAAAATGAGATGTACAGAGGAACTATTATTCTTTCAATAAACAGTAATAATTCTTCAAATTCTTTAGTTATTTGTACTTCCAAATCATTTCTGATGTTGTCAATAAGTGAGTTCTTTCCTTTGCTTTGTTAATTTCATCCATTTAAAAATGTTTGAGTGTGTTTGCATGTATACGCACCTATGCCATGGTGTGTATGTGCCAGCGAGAGGACAACTTATTGCTGTTTATTGCCTACATCCCCTATGTGAGTTCTAAACTGGAAACCCAAGTAGTCTTTTAGCCAGTGAACACACTCGCCCTTATTTGGGTTTAATTATTTTTATGAATGTGGTGGTGTGTGAGTTTGCATACACAATAGCCCAAGTATAGAAATATTTAAAAAATCTGTTGGAGTAATATGGGCTATGCAGAGATTGAGCTCAAATCATCATGGGTAACCACAACCAACTTTACACACTGAGACAATTTCCTGACATTCACTTGTAGTTCTGAGAAAGAGTTATGAACAAATCTTTACTCCTGAGAATGAATTAACACATTCCAAAACACAAAAGCAGTAAATCATTTTCATTTGCAAACAGCTTTTTTTAAAATTATTTCATTTTATCCCATCCTTAGATGACAATATATTTATACTCAGAACATAAGACAGTATTTTACTGATGTAAAGTTTCAACTAAGTTTAATTGAGTATCAGTGAGCTCAATGGGGAATGTTTCTGGTTTTGCAAAACTGACATGATCTTGACGATCATATAAGATTGGTAAAAATAAAGCCCACAAAGCTTTCACACACTCTTCAAATCCCTATCATGGCCTAAGAACCCATAGTCACATTACACATACAAAACATGCCTTTTAAAAATAAATCTCATTGTTGATACAATACCTAGCACCTCTCGATAATTCTCTTAGAAGACAGTACTTCAAGATGAGTTCCCCTTTTGTTTTGTGCCTTATAGTAAATAAGGGAACATGAGGAGGCATGGAACTTCAAACAATACATGCATACATACATACATACATACAATTAAGCATTTTAACATTAATGTTGGTAAAAATACGTTGACAAAACAAAACACATTGGGGAAACATCTTGAAGGGTGGCACATGAGAATCAAGATTTCAAAAGTAGCCTTGACTAATTAGTGACATCCAAAGCTTGAAAAAAAATGTTTCAAATGAATTTGTGAAAACATGAAAATCAAAAGCACCACACTTTCTCAGAGACACTTCCTTGAAGATCTTGATCACACACTGCTTGATATTAATGAGGAATGAACTACATAGATGATCAGAATGCCATTCTATCCATTGCAGCAGAAAAACACCTATCACCAAAAGAAAATGCTTTAGAAGATGAACAGCAGCTATGAAAGAAGATCAGAATTACCTAATAAATGTTTGTGAATGAATTTGCTACACATACAGCAAACATCAAAACCTACTCCAATGTTTCAATATACAGACCATAATCACAATTGGTGATATCCTCACATTATCATGTGAACATGGTAAATAATTTACTTCCTTCAAGGCTATGATAAAAACAGATTTAAAAAAGCTTTCTTTTCATGAAAATGAATAAATCTATTATGCCCAAAGACATTAAATCTTTTACATAAATAGGGTTGCTCTCTTCTATGAATTCTTTTCTACTTCTTGACATCAAGATAATACACAAAGGATTCAAGATATTTACAGAACTAGAGATATAGCTGTGCAGTTAAGACAAATTCATTTCCAGGATCTAGATTGGGATTTTGAAAACTTCATGTAATCCCTTCTTTAAAAGAAAACCAAATGGTCTGTTCTTCCTGTAGACTAGAATGCATAGGCACATAAACACACAAAGACATATTGTTATCACATAATGGAAATTAAAACAAATTCCTAAACTAATATGTTTACTCATGAATATTTTTCATATGTAACCATTTATTCCTGTAGCTCAGGAGTTGAGGTACCTACAGGCTTGTCTACAGAGTTTTTCTTCATCATGAATTCCTTCATGTAACAGACATCAAACATGTAGGTTTGAAGTCAGAGAAATGAATCCTTCTCAGTTGGTGGTGTCATTTGGGAATGTTTAAGAAATGCAGCCCTGCTCGTGGAAATATGTTACTTGGGATGGGCTTGATAGTTTTCAACTGGATATCATTTGTAGTTCCCACACTCTGCTTCATGCTGTAGGTTGAGGATGTGAGCTCCAAGCTTCCTAGTTTATCTGCCAGGTGTGACACTTTTGATGTCCATTTCATAGTGATCCCATATCCCTCTGAAACAGGAACGCAAAGTAAACACTTTTGGAAGTTGCCTTAGACATTGTGTTTTGTCACAGAAAAGGCACTAATACACACCATAAATTTTACAACTGGATGATTCATTTAATGTAATTGAAGATAATTGTAAAATCTAAAAGGGTTACCTCAATGTATAAATTCATAGACCTTTTGTCCATATGAGCTTAAAACAAGGATGGATGTCATAATGTATGAATACATTGTTGACACTTGTTAAAATATCCCCGCCCAATTAATCTTGCTTAAATGAATGCAAGTTGGTTGGTCAAAGATCTTAACAAATCTTTTATTCTAACAGATATCCTTCAGAATGGATTCTTTCAGGTTCTCAAAGTCTACTGTGATATGCAAAGGCTTTATCGGGTTGCTTTACACACTCTGAAGCACTCTTTAAGTTCATAGTCCATAAGAAAGCTACAGACTTCCCAATAGCTGACCAGCTTTTTATTATTCATTTTTTTTTTTCCACAAAATGTGATGGTTCCATACCATGGCTTCTGTTCCCTAAACATAATGACTGTTCCAAACTAAAATTTCTCTTCCCTAAAACATAATATGTCTTCCTAACCACAAAAGAACAAATGGATATGATTTGTTCTACTGTAAAACCTACATATTGCATCAGTTGACATCATCAAAGACATAAAGACATCACATATCCCTAAATGTTGATTGATGGAAAAAATTATTTGTAAGATAGCATAGACAGTTTTGATTTTTCAAGCTTAGAACCTCTGTAATTTTCTGTCTCAGTGGGTGTGTAGGTGTCACAGTTGAGCTCCAAAGATTGTTATGTGGCCCTAATCAAGCAGTAGTGCCTGAATGACAATAAGTTTTTTATCATTTGCATTGAACTAGTGTTTGAGTTGTAGTGAGTGGGCTGAAGAATACTGAGGCCTTACCACTTTGATTATAGTCACAGAATTCTTCTCCAGTATGAAACTTTTATGACCATGAAAACTATAGATATGTGCAAGGCCTCACATTTTAACACATCGATAAGTTTTCTCTCCAGTACAAATTCTTTCATGATGATGTTAAGTACATTCATAGTCTTTCTGTGTGAATTCTGTATGAATTCTTCCATGACTTTGAAGATGATTCTGATTAGCAAAAGTTTTACCACATTGATTATATTGATAAGATTTCTCTCCATTATGTGATCTTCATGTCTTAGGAGATTTTATGTTCACAGCATTTCTCTTCAGTGTGTATTCTTTCATGTATTTGTGGATTGTTATGCCTTGCAATGGCTTTGCGACAGTGGTTACATTCATAGGGTTTCACTCCAATATGTTTCCTTGTCTTGAAGATAACTGTTACATGGAAAGCCTTTATGATATTAGTTATATTCATAGTTTTTCTCCAGTATGCATTTTTTTATGTATTAGGAGATGACTGTGTTGTACAAAGGTGAAACCACACTGTTTACATTCATAAGGTTTTTCTCCATTGTGTGTTATATTATGTTTTCAGAGACTACTCTAAAAAGGGTACATACATGAGGTTTCCCTCCAGTGTGTGTTCTTTTATATTTTTGGAGACTACTATGACATTCAAAGGCTTTACCACATTGGTTACATTTTTATGGCTTCTTTCCAGTATGGGTTCTTTTATGCATTAGGAGATGACTGTTAAATGAAAATATTTCACCCCACTTGTTGCATTCATAAAGTTTCTCTTCAGTGTGTGTTCTTTTTATGTATTAGGAGATGTCAGTTACATGCAAATTTTTTATCACACTGATTACATCCATATGGATTCTTCCCAGTGTGTGATCTTTCATGCATTAAGAGAGGAGTATTAAAAAATGATTAACCACATTGGTTGCATTCATAAGGTTTCTCTCCAGTATGGGTGAGACAAGGACCAGAACCAGGACCAGTATTCTGCTGTTTCACTGTCTCCTAATTAATCTGCTCGCCAGCAGAGGGCGCTGGCTCTGAGCCACCACTGGTGGCGGGAATAGTACTCTAGACCTCTGGAAGAGCATCTTGTGCTCTTAACCTCTGAGCAGTCCTGTTAGTCATCCCTCTCTTCTCCTGCAGTTCTTTTCATCCTTCAACCGTCTCCTGTGTCTCTGAGCACTTTAGTGGTGATGGGAGGCAAATTCTCTATCAATTATCTCTGGAATGGTTGACGCTTTCATCAGCGGAGCCCGCTGGGCTGGTGACCCGCAGGGAGAGCCCATGAGGGGAAGGTTCTAGCACGGTGACTCTGGGAAGTGACCATGCTTCCTCAGCATTGTTCTGGGTGGAACTCAGAACCCCGGTTACCAGGTAACAGGAGGCCAGCAGCAGCAACAGCAGCCTGGACAGGCCAGCCGGTCCAGAGGAGCTGGAGAGATGAGTCTGTTCTGCTTCTAGACCTCCAGGGATTCCGGTCTCAGAGAAGACAGCGGTGGTCACCTGTGCCGCTACTGGAGACACGTGGTGCTCACCCTGACACGTTTCTGGCCTGTTTCCCCCTGGGAGACCAAGGCAACCAGGGCCGCCCTGCAGCAGGGAAGCTTTCTGGTCCACCCTACCCCCCATCCACCATGGTCGCAGCCTGGGAGAGTGTTCCTGTTGGGACACTGAGGAACACTTATCATGTCTGCTTCCTGCTTCGGTGAAGGGAAAGGGGTCATTGGTGCCCCTCGGGGTTTGCACACTTAAGACCTCCCTCCTGCCCTGGTCCTTCCTTATAGCGAAAGGGAGTGAGCCTTCCTGCATGGCATCCCCATGCTCACCAATGATGGCATGGACTATGTGGAGCAGATGATTCCCTATTTCCCACGGCTGTGCAGAGGGACGACAGGGTATCTCTCTGCTTCTTTCTGGCCCTTTATCCAAAGTTTGCCACCATCTGGATGGTTCTGGACCTGATCCTGAAAAGGCAGGAGAGCAGCAGCAGCCTGGACAGACCAGCCAGGGATCTAGCCAGCCCTCAGATCTCCTCCTGCTGTTTCCCAGGAGGACCCAGGGGAGGCACCTGGTGAGACAGCAGCTGATTCCAGCCCCGTGTCCCATAGGGGAAGTGTCCTGAAGCTCTGGCCAATGAAGCAGAGGAGGACGCCTGTCAACTTGACCGTCTGCGGGTAGGAGAGGGGACTGTGAATTCTCTGGCATGGAGATGCCATCTTGAGTTAGCTCATTACATTCTGCGTGCCTTCAGGCTGCTCCCTTATCCCAGATGATGGCTCACCCCTTTCTTTGCTCAGATCCTGGGCTACTTGGGGCCTCATCTGCAGAGCTGCCCATGCAAGAGGCCTTGGAGGCACAGGAGATACGGAGCCTGGGTTCGGGGTCAGATGCTAAGCCCCAAGAGGATGCTGAGCTCCTGGATCCCATGGCTGTGGGACCGCCAGTCTTGCCAGAAGCTGGACCAGTGCAACCTCCGGCTTTAGCATCAGAGGACGCACAGGCCCTTGTGGACCTGGCAGATGAGCTACTGTTTCTCTCCACTGTGGTGCACTTGGGGGCACCCGATCCCCTGTCCTCGCTGCCCAAGGTAGACATATAGTTGGTACAATTGCTGGCTGAGCTGCACCCAGCGCCTGCTCCCCTTAGAGAAAAGATTCCTTTTATTTTGTATATTTTTAAATTGCTGTTTTTCACTGTTGCGTTATTGGTGTTGGTTTCATATTATTATTAAAAAAGGTGTTGCTTACTCAAATTAAGTGATGTATTCAGAGATGGGGCCTCCCCGTCTGCCCACAGTAGGTGGAACCATTCCTAGGCTGTGGTCCTGGCTTAGCCAAGGGGTATGGAGCCTGTTTTGTCAAGAGTTTCCTGCAAGTTGGGCATGTGCATCCACCTTTAGAAGATCCTGCCAGGTGTGTAGTTGGTGCCCAGGGGGCCTACTGGGATAGATTGAGCCCCAGAAACAAAGCCCAACAGGGCCAATGCTTGACAGCAGACTTTTGGGGCCACAGCTGGGCCAAGAGCTAGGCTCTGAGGACCAGGACCAGGATCAAGAACAATACCAGGACCCAGGTCTGTGTGCACTATCCCTGAGGGGAAAATAACCCTATAATTTGAGATACAGAGTACATTTTGATATTTCTACATAGCCATGCCTGTTTTAGAACTCAGTCTTTGGAGCTGGTCATGGTGGCACACACCTGCAATCCCAGCATTCAGGGAAGAAGAGACTTGAATTTGAGGCAAGCCAGGTCTACAAAGTGAGTCTAGGACAGCCAAGGCTACACAAGGAAATTCTGTCTAAAAAACAAACAAATAAATGAATGAACAAACACAAAAGAGATTTCACTCTATGGACTAAGCTGACCACAATCTCAGAAAGATTAGCTTGCCATGGACTCCCAGGTCTAGGATGACAGGGATGCACCTCTGAGCCAAGCTAATATATTTTTAAAATGACCTATCCTACTCTCAAATCAAGGAATGATAGGATAAAATAAGATGTACAAAGGTACCATTTTCTTTTAATGAACAGTAATAAGTCTTCAAAATCTATATTTATTTACACTTCCAAATCATTTCTGATGTTGTCAGTAAGTGGTTTTTCTCCTTTGCTTTAATTTCATCCATTGAAAAATGTTTGGGTATGTATGTGCCAGTGAGAAGACAATTTATTGCTGTTAACTATCTGTTTACATCCCACACATGAGTTTTCGACATGAAACCCAAAGAGTCTTTTGGCCAGTGAAAAACTGGTGCTTAGTTAGGTTTTAAAATGATTTATGTATGTGCTGCTGTGTGAATTTGTGTATACAATAGCCCAAGTATAGAAATATTAGAAAAAATTTTATAGGAGCAATATGGGCTACCCAGAAATTGAGCTCAAATCATCAGGCTTAGAAACAACCAACTATGCCCACTGACACAATTCTCTGACATTCACTTGTAGATCTGAGACAGTGTTATGAATAAGTCTTTACTCCTAAGAATGAACTAACACATTCCAAAACATGACAGCATTATATTATTTTAATTTGAAAATAGTATTCATTATTCAAGTATTTCATGATCTTCCATCCTTATGTGACAATAGGTTTATAATCCAGATAGAAGACAATATTTTACTGATGTAATATTTCAGTTAAATTATTTGAGGATAAACTCAATGAACTCACCTGGGAATGTTTGCGGTAAGCAAAACTGACAACATGACTTTGAACATCATATAACAATGACCAAAATAAACCCCACAAAGCTGTAACCAACTCTTCACACATCTGTCATGGCCTAAGAACCCATAGTAACATTACACACAGACAACATGCTTTTTGAAATAAAGATCATTGCTGTTACATTATTTAGCACCTCTAGATAATTCTCTCAGAATGCAGTACTTCAACATTAGGTGCCGTATAGTAACTAATGGAAACATGAAGAAGAATGGAACTTTAAACTATATGTGTGTTTGTGCGTGTATACATATATATGTATGTATATAGTCATACACACCTACAGATACACTATTAAGCATTTTAACATTAACGTTGGTAAAAATAGACACATCCAGGGAATATCTTCCACCATTTGATGTGTACTCAGAAGGCTGACAAATGAGAATCAAGATTTCAAATGTGGCTTTGCCTAATTACTGGCATTCAAAACAGGCTTGAAAACAAACATCTTAAAGGAATTTGTGAAAATGAAAAACAAAAGCACTGTGCTTTCTCAGAGACCCTTCCTTGAAAAGCATGATTACACACTACCTGATATAAATAAACAATGGATCTCATAGATGATGGAAATCCCATTCTATACTTTGCATCAGAAAAATACTATCACCAAGTGGAAATGCATTAGATCAACAGCAGCCACAGAAAGAATATCAGAATGACCTAATAAATTTCAGTTATTGGATTTGATATACATACAGCAAACTTTGATAGCTACTCCATTGTTTCAAAATATAGAACACAACCACAATTGGTGACCTCCTCCACTACGTTATAAGTGAACATGGTAAATAATTTACTTCATCCAAGGCCATGTTTCTTTTCATAATTAGATTCTTAGGGTGTACAGATATTAGTATGTTTATCCTGTATTATATGTCTAATACCCACTTATGAGTGAGTATATACCCTATGTGTCTTTCTGCTTCTAGGATACCTCACTCAGGATGATCTTTTCTAGATCCCACCATTTGCCTGCCAATTTCATGATTTCCTCATTTTTAAATGCTGAGTAGTATTCCCTTGTGTAAATGTACCACAATTTCTATATCCATTCCTCAACTGAGTGGCACATGGGTTGTTTCTAGCTTCTGGCTATTACAAATAAAGCTGCTACAAACATGGTTGAGCAAATGTCCTTGTTGTACACTTTGGATATATGCCTAGGAGTTATATAGCTGGATCTTGAGGTAACACTCTTCCTAATTTTCTGAGAAATTACCACATTGATTTCCAAAGTGGTTGTACAAGTTTACATTACCATCAGAAGTGGAGGAGTGTTCCCCTTTCCACAATCCTCTCCAGCATGTGTTGTCATTTGAGTTTTTGATGTTTTCCATTCTGATAGGTGTAATGTGATATCCTGGATTCATTTTGATTTGCATTTCCCTGATGACTAAGGAAGACTTTTGAGGGGGGCAGGAGTTCCACAAGGAGAGCAACAGATGAAAAAATACTGGGCACAAGAGCATTTTGGGGGGCTGATACTCCAACCAAAGAGCATGCATGGAGATAACCTTGAACCTATTCAACTCCTGACTAGATATATTCCATGGCAGCTCAATCTCCAAGTGAGTTTCCTAGTAATGGGAACAGGAACTGTCTCTGACATGAACTCAGTGTCTGGCTCTTTGGTCACCTCCCCTTGATGGGGGAGCAGGCCACAGAGGAGGACAATGCAGCCAGTTCTGATGATATCTCATAGGCTAGGATGGAAGTGGAGGAGGAACTCCCCTATCAGTGAACTTGGGGACAGAAATGGGAGGAAGTTAGGAGGTTGAGTAAAGGAGGGGATGAAGGATGCAGCAACAGTGTGGATACAATGTAAATAAACTGTAATTTACAAAAACATAAATTTTTAAAAAGTGAAAAAAAAGAAACAACCTTCAGATACTAGAAGTTTTTTGTTTACATCCCTGGATGTTGTTTTTTGAGAAAGAGATTTTCTGTATGGCCTTGACTGACCTGTCATGCTTTCTAGACCAGGCAGGCCTTTAACTAACACAGATAAATTTCCCTCTGTCAGTCATAGTGCTAGTATTAGAGGCATTTGCCAACAGTCCAGGCTTTGATTTTTTTAATTTAATTTAATGTTTTCTTTTTGCGACATGGTGTCTCAGTGCATCATTGCCAATCCAGGAATCTCTTTGTAAACCAGGATGACTTTGCACTCACAGAGACCTACCTTCATCTGCCTCTCAAGTGCTGGGACTATGGATGTGTGTCACCAGGCTTGACAAGACTTTCTTATAGCCTAGTCACACTATGTGATTTCAGACATATCTAGCCTGTTTTTTTAGACAATGTTTCTCTCTAGCCATGCATGTCCTGGACTTGCTTTGTAGACCAGGGTGACACTGAACTTACACAGCAGCATGCTTGTGTCTCCTGGAGAGACGGGATAAGAGATATGTGCCACAAAGCCTGGCTCAGATTTTTTATTTCAATCATATATCTATATGATTAAAACATAAATTGAAACATATACATATGATTAAAACAAAATGTATATATTAATATATAACATATTCATTAAATATATTGGTTTATATTACTATATTTAGTGAGAATATATTAATTATACATATGAATATTTTGGTATTTTGAGAGAGGGTTTCTCCTTTTAGCCTTGGCTATCTTGGACTAGATCTGTAGACCAGCCTGACCTTGAACTCACAGAGACTGGCCTGCTTCTGCCTGGCAGAGTGCTGGGATTAAAGGCCTATGCCAACACTTAGTATTTAGGCACCTGCTTCTGTCTTTCCTAGCAACCTGTGATGTCATTATGTGTCCGACAGCCAGGGAGGGCAGGTGTGGTTAGTTTACTCCTTAAAAGGATCTGCCTGCCCACTTTGTCTCTCTCTTGGCCTCTCTTGCCCTCTTGCTATTGCCTTCTTGCCCTCCCCCTTTCTCTGTTGTGGTGCCCCTCTCTCTCTCTCTCTTCCCCCTATCATGTCCTGCTCTCTCCTTCTCTGTCTCTCTTCATTTCCATCTGAGAGCCCACCCAAGAATGCAAACATCTGTAAAAGTAAAACAGCTGTGACTATTCCCATCCTTGAATTAAAGCCAGAGGCACATAGCTCTCGAACGGTAGGATGAACTGCTCTGAGATAGCCTTGAATTTAAGCCAGAGGCAGATAGCTCTCAAAGGGCAGGATGAACTGCTCTGAGATAGTTTTTTAAAAAATAAGGGCAGGGTGAATTGTTTTGAGAAAACTCACAAACGGCCAAAAACTGCAAACAACTAGCTGTAAACTATCTTCATGCTATTCTTGCTGACCAATCAATGTATAGAGCAAAAGTGGCCAGATTTTTAAGTATAAAACCCTGTGCTTTGCATGCTCGGGGTCGTCTCCTGTCTTTAGAGGGGCAACCCTATCACGATTTGAATAAAACTCTTGCTTTTGCATCGAGTTGTGGTCAGTAAGTGTTCCTTGGAAGGGCACAATCCTGAGCTCCTGAGCAGTGAGACTCCAGGTCTCACAACGTGAAACTAAAAAGCTTTTGCAATCCATTCCTTAATGATGAAGCAGCTTATAAAATGGGAAACATCTTTACCAGCTATGCAACAGACAGGTTTATAGGTAGACCATTCACAGAAGTCATGAAATGTAAACATGAAGAAACAAACAAACAATCGAGAAAAGATCATCCAGAGTGAGGTATCCCAGAATCAGAAAGACATACCTGGTATACACTCACTTTTAAGTGGAGGCTAGACCTATAAGATAGGATAAACATACTAACATCTGTACACCTAAAGAAGATAAAGATGAGAAAGAGGACATGGATTAAGATGATCAATCCTCACTTAGAAAGACAAATGGGATGGACATAGGAGAAAACAAGAAACAGGACAGAAGCCTACCACAGAGGACCTGTGAAAGATTCTACCTAGCAGTGTATCAAAGTAGATGCTGAGACTCATAAGCAAACCTTGGGCAGAGCACAGGGACTCATATGAAAGAAGGCGGAGTTAGTATGACCTGGAGAGGACAGGAACTCCACAAGGACCAAATATATCAGAGCACAGGGGTCTTTTATGAGACTGTATCTCCAACCAAGGACCATGTATGCATATAACCTAGCACCCCTGCTCAAATGTAGTTCATGTTAGCTCTGCATCCAATTGGTTACCATACTAAGTGGAACAAGGACTATTTCGGACATGAACTCAATGGCTGGCTCATTGACCTCTCCCCCCCCCCAAGGAAAGATCAGACTTGCTAGGCCACAGAGGAGGACATTGCAGCCAGTCCTGATGATACCTGATAAGCAAGGGTCAGTTGGAACAGGAGGAGGCCCTCCCCTATCAGCGGACTTGGAAAGGGGTAGGGAGGAGATGAGGGAAGGAAGGTGGGATAGGAGGTGATGAGGAACTGGGCTACAGCTGGGATACAAAGTTAACAAGCTGTATCTAATATTAAAAATAAAAATTAAAAAAGTGGGACATAAAACAAAGTTCTTAAAGATGAAACACAAAATGCTGACAGATTTCTTTTGTTTGAAGACAGGATTTTTCTGAATAATTTTGGCTGTCCCGGACTCTCTTTGTAGAACAGCCTGTGCTTGAACTCAGAGATCCACCTACCTTAAACTTCCTGAGTGCTAGAAATGCAGGTGATCACCAACAGCCTGAGCTGCTGACAGTTTATTTTGTTTTAGCATTTTATTTTTTGTTGTTGTTTCATGCACTACATCCCAACTGCAGTTTCCTCTTCCTCCACTCCTCCCAGCCACAATCTATCCACCTCTACTCTGCCCACCTCACATCTCCTTCAGATCCACTGCTTCTTTATTTTCAATGAAAAAAAAAATCTGGTGGCCTAACAAGTTACAAAAAGACTAAGAATAATCCCTCACATCAGAGTTGGTCAAAGCAATACACGAGGAGAGAAAGTATAGGAGAGCAGGAAAAGAGTTAGAGACACACCCCATTCTCACTGTTGGAAGTCCCTCAGCGACATGAGGATAATAATCATAAGGTATATGCCAACAACCTAGGTCACAAGACTCATAGCATGTTTATGTTTTTGTCCTTCAGACTCTGTGATCCCCTATGAGCCCAATTGACTCAGTGGGCCATGCTCTTGCTGTGTCCTTGATATCTCTGGTTCCTACAATACGTATTTCCTCATTTCTGGGGTTCCCTGGATACATCATTGTGTTTGGCTGTGGGTCGCTGCATCTACTCCCATCAGATGCCGGGTGATGTCTCTCTGATGACAACTGGGCTAGGCACTCATCTAAGATTATAGCAGAGTATCTTTTATTGACATTTTTTTGCCTGTCATGTTTACAGATATTGTGTGTCTCTAGGCTATCTTGACTATGGTTCATGGTCATCCAGGCAGTGTCAGGCATGGACTTCCCCTCATGGTGTGGGCCTCAATGTGTTTTCTGGAGTGTATTTAATATTATTGGGTTAGGGTTTTCCTTCTAGTATGTTCTGTAGGGCTGGATGGCTGCATATATCCTGGGTATAGTAGTCTGGGTTGGCATCGGTGGTCTCTTAGTTTCTGCATGATATCCATCCAAACACTGCTGGATTTTATAATCTCTGCTGAGAATTCTAGTGTGATTCTGATAGGTCTACTTATTAGTTGAATGATGTTTTGGTATTAGCAGTGTCATGCATAGAACAGTTAATTTTCATGATGTCATCCCCATATAAAATAGAATCTCCGTAACCTAAGAAAATGAAAAATAAACACACTTTAATGTGTGTTGAGGGAATTAAGACAAAGAAGGGACTAAACTGAGGTAAAAATAAACTACATATAAATGCTGCAAAAAAATAAAATACTTTTAATTCAATTACAATATTTTAGAATATAACTGCATAAAAAAATTAATTCCTAGTCCATCAATATACCCAAAAATTTATGTAGCATTTTGACTTTTCATGATGATGAATATTTTTTCTATAACTCCTCATATGTCAGATTACTGTTGTTTAAGTGATTTCTGAATAAATTACATAACATTATTAAAAGCAGAAAATTTGGTAGTTCTATGTGAAAGATGATTATATGCATAGTTTATTTTCCCTCTAACTCTCTCTTTATAGAAATGGATTTATGAGAATGGTTTACAATCTGTGAGCCAATTAATTCAACAGTGGATGGCTAAAAATGGAAAATCAAGGAATCTATTAGTGGCATAGTCCATTTGGCTAGTTGGCCCAACTCATCTTCAAATACACCGAAATCCTCAAGAAGAAGGTTCTATAGTCAATGAAGAAATAGACTTGCTACCTAAGCAAAAGTGAACAGGAAAAGAGTAAAATATTCCTTCTTCCATGTTCTTGTATAGGTTTCCAGTAGAAGATGTGGCAAAGGTGAGTGGTTGGTTTTTCAGTATGAATATATGGATTAAAGGTGTGTTTTTCAGCCTTATAGATCCAGAAGAGAAGTAGAGAATACTACTTCAGATAAGGAAGAGTACTTCACAATTGTGTCCTTAATTTGGGTGTTTTGCTTAGTTCCACATGCAGTAAAGTTAAAAACCAAGACTCATGATCACACCTCTTTTCAGCTTGAAAGATAATCCTATCTCCTCTTGACATTAATTTCCAAATGAAAAGAATAACCAGGTCCTAGCAATGCCTAAAAATAATTTAATGACGCAGAGTACAATAGCAGACAAATTCCATATTTATCCTGATCATCATTGAAGCTAACATGATATAACTGTCCTTCAAAAACCGTCCAGGTTAGAAACAACTCTGCATCGCCGTTGAGCCACTCCACAACACACCTCCCTCGTAGGGCAACCCACATTAAGCACAAGGATTCACATCCCACCTGCTACGTGTGTGCAGGGTCCCTAGGTCCAGACCAAGCATGCTCCTTATTTGATGGCTCAGTCTCTGCAAGCCCCCTGGGGGCTGGGTCAGCTGTTTCTGTTGGTCTTCTTGTGAGGTTCCTCGCACCTCCAGGGCATTCCATCTTTTCCCCAAAACTTACTCAGGATCCCTAGAGCTCTGCACCTTTCTTAGGTGCAAGTCTGAGCATCTGTCCAAGCACATTTCTGGCTGGAGTCTCTGAGACAATGGTCAGGTTTGGGTCCAGGCAACGGGATTTTACAGTCCCAATTCTGGGCATTCTCAATGTGGTCAAATATCGTCCAACAGAGCCTGATATTCTTCTTCGTGTGAGAGGAGCCTCAAGTGTTGGTTCGATCTGCTCCCATGGTACATCTGGGTCCAGAGCGGCTGGTCCCTGTTCCTCTTCCCCTGTTCTCACCTGTTGCTCCAGGAAGAGCTGGACAGGGCAGGAGTCGCTGGATTCTGGGTAGGCCTCTGAGAAGAAGGTGAGCTCGGGTCTTGACATCAACGCTTCTGCACACTGGCCTCCTGCAGAACCCGATGTCAACAAGTTGTCCCAGGAAGCCTCCTCCTCAATGCAACACGATGCTCCAGGAGCCCTTTCCGGGCCAGGAGAGGCAGGCAGGTCCTCACCTTTAGCTGTGCTGCCTCGAGCGCGGCCTTTCTGCCTGGCCTTTCTGTTCTGGAACCATATGTGGACGGTGTCTTCAGGCAAACCTGTCCTCAGTGCCAGTTGCACCCTCGTGGCATAGTCTGGAGATGGAGAGATCTCAAAAGCTTGCACTAGCATGCTGATCTGTGCTGGACAAAGCCACGTTCGAGGCCTTCTCCATTCTGAGTGCAGGCCTCTTGCTTGTTGTACCCTGGCGACAAGCTTTTCAGGAGGCTGTTGGGAGGCTTCATGGCTGGAGCCTGCGGTGGTCTGCTTTGAGGTCTTCCTCGACATGCCAGTTCTAGTTCTGCGGTTTTGAAACCACACACGGATGGAGGACTCTGGAACTCCGAATTCCCTGGCCAGTTCCTGCCTGGTCCTGAAGCTCGGGTAAGGTGTCTTGGCGAAAACTGAGAGCAAGACCTCCTTCTGCTTGGCCTGCCAAACAGTCTTTGGACGCCGGGATGTCTTTGTCTTACTGCAGCCACCCACATCTGCCTGATCTTCCATCCTGCCGAGGACACTTTGACAGGAGTTCTTCCTCTCCAGTGTGTACTGAGAAAAACACCCAGGAAAGTGCAGACTATGGCAAATGCGTAAAGGGGTCTGCTGCTCACGCTTAAATACCGACCTGAGGCCCCACCCACTCCCTCGAGGCCTCCCTCGAGGCCTCCCTCGAGGCCAAACCGTGGAACGCTCTTCTGCTTCCAAACTGTGAAACCCTTCCTTCCTCCTGCGAATGTTCCCATACCCCACCCTAAAGCAGCCTTTCCAGAAACAGTTGGCCTTGTGTTCTACCCAAATTCCACTGCTTAGCTCACAGTACGCACCTGTGTTGGAACACAAGGAGTTTGCGGGGAGAGTCTAAGGCATGGCTTCTGATGATCAGGCAAGGAGAAGAGGCATAAGCCAGGAGAAGTCTTTGCCTACTTTAACAAGGTCATTCATTCAGCTCTGGCTGATGCTCAAGGAGGAACGTGGCTAGAACAGATTTTGCACTCTGCGTGTGCCATCTGCCTTAAGTTCCTTTGAGCTCCAGTCTCCCGGTGTATGATTTCAACAATCTAAATATGGTTAGGACCCTGCAAGTCTAAGCATTTGGGCAAAGAGTAGACTTATCCTGCAGAAAGACTCCTGGAATTATTTCTGAATTTCTCCTTCAGTGGCAGGCCACAGAAGGTGTCAAGTTCCCTCTTTTTATATCTGGTTCCACCTATTTAATCCACCATACACTTTGTCCTACTGGAGAAATTTTACAGATTCCTAGAAACTGTATGAACCTTCAGAAGCACACAGTGTGGATCCCAAGACTTTTGGGAGAGGATACTGAAGTCATTTCCTTCATTTCAAGGAACAACATTTGTTGCTGCCATTAATTTGGATCTCTGATCATTAGGCAGTGTTTTCCAGAACACACAATTTCTGGTACTGCCAAATGTGCCTGTTGTTCTTCAGGGTGTGGCTTTGCCCTAGATGGAGGAGAACAGTAACAGCTGAGCAGTTCTACCACTGCCTTATTTTTGCATCTCCTGTTTTACATGTGCCATAATTTTAACTTTTTTCTTGCAGTCCCCATCGACAGTACCTGGGTGTACAATAGATCCTGTAGAAGTTATTCTGCTTCTTCCAGAGATCCTCTTTACCATCCCTGAAGACCCAGGTCCATAAACAGCTGTATTTCCTTTGTAACATAGAACCCTTGCGGATAGGGTCAGAGGTTTATCTGCAGCCAGATGCAAAGCTGTGCTGCTGCATGTAGTGGTGTGTATCAAATCTGAAATCCTCAGTTGAGATTTTCCTACCTGCCTAGTACCACATGGCTGCCTGATGGGAGACAGCTCGTATTATTGCATGAGGGGTGTAAGTCTGACAGGCCCCTCTGTTTGTTTACTGATGGCAAGAGGTTAGCCTGTATGTCCCTCTCGGTGCTGTGATCCCTACACCAGTGCTTTCCCTTGCCACAGCTGCCATGAAGCCCCGGGAACCTTTGCATTCCCTTGGAGCCAGAATCTGCTTGTTCCTTTCTGTTAATAAAGGGACCACTTGCCTCTGTGTTTACACACCTCCTATTTTGAGTTCTAGAGATTTTAACTCTTTTTTTTTTTTTTTTTTTTTTTTTTTTCTAAATTCCCGGATTCACCCAAAATAGCACACCGGGTGATTTGAGACCTGGGAACTCTAGCTGTAGCTTGTCTTGTGAGGTCGGCATGATGCTCCTGAGAGCCAAAAGCAGTGTCTCTCTTAATCATTCATTTCTTGGGGCTGCTCCTCCTCTTCATGCTCTAAATGCTCTCCTACATGTGATATTTACAGTATCATGCGCCAAGAATGGCATCAGTGCTTATCTGGTGTCAGTCTGGTACTGCCCTCTTGAGAGCTTAACCCAATCTCTGTATGAAGTTGGTGAACAGTCTTCTCCAGGGCCTTGAATTACCTTAGTGAATGAGGCGGTTGTTTTGCACAGGCTCCTTAACAGATCCCTGCACTCTTAAACCTGCAAGATGAGATTATTCAGTGACTTCATCATCAGAACAAATGAGGACCACCTGGGAATGAGAAAAATAACTGTGATTATTTGAATTGAAGTCAGGTGCAGATAGCTTTTGGAGGGTGGGGTGAACTGTTCTGAGAAACAATCAGCTGTAAAGTATAGAGCAAAAGTGATCTGATTTTCAGGCATAAAAACCCTGTGTTTCGCATGTTCAGGGTCATGTCCTGTCTTTGGAGGTGCAACCCTATCTCGACAGCAATAAAACCTTTTGCTATTGCATCAAGTTTTGGTCTGTGAGTGTTCCTGTGAAGGGTGTAATCCTGAGCTCCTGAGCAGTGAGACTCAGGTCTTACATTTTGGTGCATTGCCCAGAAAACAGACCTCAACAGACTGGGCTCAGAGGTCGAGCCGGAACAGGTTAGTCTGATTTCTGGTATACCACTGTTTCTCTTTAGTCACCTATCTGGACCTTTTTTGGTCGTCTTCTCAGTCACTGCGATAGACAGACTTGTCAGAATATCGGTTGACTGGGAACTGGAGGATGCTCCAGATTCAATTTGGGGAGGCTAGGTCTGGGATGGTCTTCCTCCCATCTGTTTCTCTTCAGAGACAGCCGCCGTGAGGCAGCCTCTCAATCAGAATTCTGTGGTACCACCCTTAAGGGTGTCCTTGTCAAATTGCCTGTCTTGTCTTGGAAGCTTTTGCAATCCATTCCTTAATGATGAAGCAGCTTATAAAATGGGAAACATCTTTACCAGCTACGCAACAGACAGGTTTATATGTAGACCATTCAAAGAAGTCATGAAATGTAAACATGAAGAAACAAACAAACAATCTAGAAAAGATCATCCAGAGTGAGGTATCCCGGAATCAGAAAGACATACATGGTATACACTCACTTTTAAGTGGATGCTAGACCTATAAGATAGGATAAACATACTAAAATCTGTACACCTAAAGAAGATAAATGAGAAAGAGGACATGGATTAAGATGATCAATCCTCACTTAGAAAGACAAATGGGATGGACATAGGGAGAAAACAACAGGACAGAAGCTTACCACAGAGGACCTGTGAAAGAATCTACCTAGCAGTGTATCAAAGTAGATGCTGAGACTCATAAGCAAACCTTGGGCAGAGCACAGGGAATCATATGAAAGAAGGCGGAGTTAGTACGACCTGGAGAGGACAGGAACTCCACAAGGACCAAATATATCAGAGCACAGGGGTCTTTTATGAGACTGTATCCCAACCAAGGACCATGTATGCATATAACCTAGCACCCCTGCTCAAATGTAGTTCATGTTAGCTCTGCATCCAATTGGTTACCATACTAAGTGGAACAAGGACTATTTCGGACATGAACTCAATGGCTGGCTCATTGACCTCTCCCCCAAGGAAAGATCAGACTTGCTAGGCCACAGAGGAGGACATTGCAGCCAGTCCTGATGATACCTGATAAGCAAGGGTCAGTTGGAACAGGAGGAGGCCCTCCCTATCAGCAGACTTGGAAAGGGGTAGGGAGGAGATGAGGAAGGAAGGTGGGATAGGAGGTGATGAGGAACTGGGCTACAGCTGGGATACAAAGTTAACAAGCTGTATCTAATATTAAAAATAAAAATTAAAAAAAGTGGGACATAAAACAAAGTTCTTAAAGATGAAACACAAAATGCTGATAGATTTCTTTTGTTTGAAGACAGGATTTTTCTGAATAATTTTGGCTGTCCTGGACTCTCTTTATAGAACAGCCTGTGCTTGAACTCACAGAGATCCACCTACCTTAAACTTCCTGAGTGCTAGGACTGCAGGTGATCAGCATGAGCCTGAGCTGCTGATAGTTTATTTTGTTTTAGCATTTTATTTTTGTTGTTGTTTCATGCACTACATCCCAACTGCAGTTTCCTGTTCTTCCACTCCTCCCAGCCACAATCTATCCACCTCTACTCTGCCCAGCTCAAATCTCCTTCAGATCCACTGCTTCTTTATTTTCAATGAAAAAAAAAAATCTGATGGCCTAACAAGTTACAAAAAGACTAGGAATAATCCCTCACATCAGAGTTGGTCAAAGCAATACACGAGGAGAGAAAGTATAGGGAGAGCAGGAAAAAGAGTCAGAGAGACCCCCATTCTCACTGTTGGAAGTCCCTCAGCGACATCAGGATAATAATCATAAGGTATATGCCAACAACCTAGGTCACAAGACTCATAGAATGTTTATGTTTTTGTCCTTCAGACTCTGTGATCCCCTAAGAGCCCAATTGACTCAGTGGGCCATGCTCTTGTTGTGTCCTTGATATCTCTGGTTCCTACAATAACGTATTCCCTCATTTCTGGGGTTCCCCTGGGTACATCATTGTCTTTGGCTATGGGTCTGCATCTGTTCCCATCAGACGCTGGGTGATGTCTCTCTGATGACAACTGGGCTAGGCACTCATCTATGATTATAGCAGAGTATCTTTCATTGACATATGTTGCCTGTCATGTTTACAGATATCGTGTGTCTCTAGACTATCTTGACTCTGGTTCATGGTCATCCAGGCAGTGTCAGGCATGGACTTCCCCTCATGGTGTGGGCCTCAATGTATTTTCTGGAGTGTATTTTATATTATTAGGTTGGGGATTTCCTTCTAGTATCTTCTGTAGGGCTGGATGGCTGCATATATACTGGGTATAGTAGTCTGGTTGGCATCAGCGGTCTCTTAGTGTCTGCATGATATCCATCCAAGCCCTTCTGGCTTTCATAATCTCTGCTGAGAATTCTAGTGTGATTCTGATAGGTCTACTTATTATTTGCATGCTGTTTTGGTATTAGCAGTGTCATGCATAGAACAGTTAATTTTCGTGGTGTTATCCCCATATGAAATGAAATCTCTGTAACCTAAGAAAATTAAAAATGAACACAAACTTTAATGTGTGTCGAGGAAATTGAGACAAAGAAGGGACTAATTTGAGGTAAAAATAAACTATATATAAATGCTGCAAAAATTAAAATACTTGTAATTCAATTATGATATTTTAGAATGCAACTGCATCAAAAAAGTTAACTCCTGGACCATCAATATACCCAAAAATTTATGTAGCATTTTGACTTTGCATGATGATGAATATTTTTTTCTGTAACTCCTCATATGTCAGTTACTATTGTTTAAGTGATTTCTGAATGAATTACATGACATTATTAAAAGCAGAAAATTTGGTAGTTCTATATGAAAGATGATTATATGCATAGTTTATTTTTCCTCTAACTCTCTCTTTATAGGAAAGGATTTATGAGAATGATTTACAATCTGTGAGTCAATTAATTCAACAGTGGATGGCTAAAAATGGAAAATCGAGGAATCTATCAGTGGCTTAGTCCATGAGGCTGGTTGGCTCAACTCACCTTCAAATACACTGAAATCCTCAAGAAGAAGGTTCATATCTCCTCTTTACATTAACTTCCAAATGAAAAGAATAACCAGGTCATAGCAATGCCTAAAAATAATTTAATGATGAAGAAAGTACAATAGCAGACAAATTACATATTTATCCTGATCATAATTGAAGCTAACATTATATAACTGTCCTTCAAATGAAAAAAAACCGTCCAGGATAGAAGCAACAAAGTTCAGCTTAAAAACAACTCTCCACCCACCGCTGTGCCACTCCACAACACCTCCCTCGTAGGGCAACCCACATGAAGCACAAGGATTCACCTCCCACCTGCTACGTATGTGCAGGGTCCCTAGGTCCAGTCCAAGCATGCTCCTTATTTGATGGCTCAGTCTCTGCAAGCCCACTGGGGGCTGGGTCAGCTGTTTCTGTTGGTCTTCTTGTGAGGTTCCTCGAACCTCCAGGGCCTTCCATCTTTTCCCCAACACTTACTCAGGATCCCTAGAGCTCTGCACCTTTCTTAGGTGCAAGTCTGAGCATCTGTCCAAGCTCATTTCTGGCTGGAGTCTCTGAGACAATGGTCAGGTTAGGGTCCAGGCAATGGGGTTTTACAGTCCCAATTCTGGGCATTCTCAATGTGGTCAAATATCGTCCAACAGAGCCTGATATTCTTCTTCCGTGAGAGGAGCCTCAAGTGTTGGTTCGATCTGCTCCCATGGTACATCTGGGTCCAGAGCGGCTGGTCCCTGTTCCTCTTCCACTGTTCTCACCGGTTGCTCCAGGAAGAGCTGGACAGGGCAGGAGTCTCTGGATTCTGGGTAGGCCTCTGTGAAGAAGGTGAGCTCGGGTCTTGACATGAACGCTTCTGCACACTGGCCTCCTGCAGAACCCAGTGTCAACAAGCTGTCCCGGGAAGCCTCCTCCTCAATGCAACACGATGCTCCCGGAGCCCTTTCCAGGCCAGGAGAGGCAGGCAGGTCCTCACCTTTAGGTGTGCTCCCTCCAGCGTGGCCTTTCTGCCTGGCCTTTCTGTTCTGGAACCATATGTGGACGGTGTCCTCAGGCAAACCTGTGCTCAGTGCCAGTTGCACCCTCGTGGCATAGTCTGGAGATGGAGAGATCTCAAAAGCTTGCACTAACATGCTGATCTGTGCTAGACTAAACTGCGTTCGAGGCCTTCTCCATTCTGAGGGCAGGCCTCTTGCTTGTTGTACCCTGGCGACAAGATTTTCAGGAGGATGTTGGGAGGCTTCATGGCTGGAGCCTGCGGTGGTCTGCTTTGAGGTCTTCCTCGACATGCCAGTTCTAGTTCTGCGGTTTTGAAACCACACGCGGATGGAGGACTCTGGAACTCCGAATTCCCTGGCCAGTTCCTGCCTGGTCCTGAAGCTCGGGTAAGGTGTCTTGGCGAAAACTGAGAGCAAGACCTCCTTCTGCTTGGCCTGCAAAACAGTCTTTTGACGCCGGGATGTCTTTGTCTTACTGCAGCCACCCACATCTGCCTGATCTTCCATCCTGCCGAGGACACTTTGACAGGAGTTCTTCCTCTCCAGTGTGTACTGAGAACAACACCCAGGAAAGTGCAGACTATGGCAAATGCGTAAAGGGGTCCGCTGCTCACCCTTAAATACCGACCTGAGGCCCCACCCACTCCCTCGAGGCCTCCAATTACAGGCCAAACCGTGGAACGCTCTTCTGCTTCCAAACTGTGAAACCCTTCCCTCCTCCTGCGAATTTTCCCATAGCCCACCCTAAAGCAGCCTTTCCAGAAACAGTTGGCCTTGTGTTCTACCCAAATTCCACTGCTTAGCTCACAGTACGCACCTGTGTTGGCCCACAAGGAGTTTGCGGGGAGAGTCTAAGGCATGGCTTCTGATGATCAGGCAAGGAGAAGAGGCATAAGCCAGGAGAAGTCTTTGCCTACTTTAACAAGGTCATTCATTCAGCTCTGGCTGATGCTCAAGGAGGAACGTGGCTAGAACTGATCTTACACTCTGCGTGTGCCGTCTGCCTTAAGTTCCTTTGAGCTCCAGTCTCCCGGTGTATGATTTCAACAATCTAAATATGGTTAGGACCCTGCAAGTCTAAGCATTTGGGCAAAGAGTAGACTTATCCTGCAGAAAGACTCCTGGAATTATTTCTGAATTTCTCCTTCAGTGGCAGGCCACAGAAGGTGTCAAGTTCCCTCTTTTTTCCTCTGGTTCCACCTATTTAATCCACCATACACTTTGTCCTACTGGAGAAATTTTACAGATTCCTAGAAACTGTATGAACCTTCAGAAGCACACATTGTGGATCCCAAGACTTTTGGGAGAGGATACTGAAGTCATTTCCTTCATTTCAAGGAACAACATTTGTTGCTGCCATTAATTTGGATCTCTGATCATTAGGCAGTGTTTTCCAGAACACACAATTTCTGGTACTGCCAAATGTGCCTGTTGTTCTTCAGGGTGTGGCTTTGCCCTAGATGGAGGAGAACAGTAACAGCTGAGCAGTTCTACCCCTGCTTTATTTTTGCATCTCCTGTTTTATATGTGCCATAATTTTAACTTTTTTCTTGCAGTCCCCATCGACAGTACCTGGGTGTACAATAGATCCTGTAGAAGTTATTCTGCTTCTTCCAGAGATCCTCTTTATCATCCCTGAAGACACAGGTCCATAAACATCTGTATTTCCTTTGTGACATAGAACTCTTGCGGATAGTGTCAGAGGTTTATCTGCAGCCAGATGCAAAGCTGTGCTGCTGCATGCAGTGGTGTGTATCAAATCTGAAATCCTCAGTTGAGATTTTCCTACCTGCCTAGTACCACATGGCTGCCTGATGGGAGACAGCTCGTATTATTGCATGAGGGGTGTAAGCCTGACAGGCCCCTCTGTTTGTTTACTGATGGCAAGAGGTTAGCCTGTATGTCCCTCTCGGTGCTGTGATCCCTACACCAGTGCTTTCCCTTGCCACAGCTGCCATGAAGCCCCGGGAACCTTTGCATTCCCTTGGAGCCAGAATCTGCTTGTTCCTTTCTGTGAATAAAGGGACCACTTGCCTCTGTGTTAACACACCTCCTATTTTGAATTCTAGAGATTTTAACCTCTTTTTTTTTTTTTTAAATTCCCGGATTCACCCAAAATAGCACACCGGGTGATTTGAGAACTGGGAACTCTAGCTGTAGCTTGTCTTGTGAGGTCGGCATGATGCTCCTGAGAGCCAAAAGCAGTGTCTCTCTTAATCATTCATTTCTTGGGGCTGCTCCTCCTCTTCATGCTCTAAATGCTCTCCTACATGTGATATTTACAGTATCATGCGCCAAGAATGGCATCAGTGCTTATCTGGTGTCAGTCTGGTACTGCCCTCTTGAGAGCTTAACCCAATCTCTGTATGAAGTTGGTGAACAGTCTTCTCCAGGGCCTTGAATTACCTTAGTGAATGAGGCGGTTGTTTTGCACAGGCTCCTTAACAGATCCCTGCACTCTTAAACCTGCAAGATGAGATTATTCAGTGACTTCATCATCAGAACAAATGAGGGAACACCTGGGAATGAGAACAATAACTGTGATTATTTGAATTGAAGTCAGGTGCAGATAGCTTTTGAAGGGTGGGGTGAACTGTTCTGAGAAACAATCAGCTGTAAAGTATAGAGCAATAGTGATCTGATTTTCAGGCATAAAAACCCTGTGTTTTGCATGTTCAGGGTCATGTCCTGTCTTTGGAGGTGCGACCCTATCTCGACAGCAATAAAACCTTTTGCTATTGCATCAAGTTGTGGTCTGTGAGTGTTCCTGTGAAGGGTGTAATCCTGAGCTCCTGAGCAGTGAGACTCCAGGTCTTACATTTTGGTGCATTGCCCAGAAAACAGACCTCAGCAGACTGGGCTCAGAGGTCGAGCTCGGAACAGGTTAGTCTGATTTCTGGTATACCACTGTTTCTCTTTAGTCACCTATCTGGACCTTTTTGGTCGTCTTCTCAGTCACTGCGATAGACAGACTTGTCAGAATATCGGTTGACTGGGAACTGGAGGATGCTCCAGATTCCATTTGGGGAGGCTAGGTCTGGGATGGTCTTCCTCCCATCTGTTTCTCTTCAGAGACAGCCGCCGTGAGGCAGCCTCTCAATCAGAATTCTGTGGTACCACCCTTAAGGGTGTCCTTGTCAAATTGCCTGTCTTGTCTTGGAAGCTTTTGCAATCCATTCCGTAATGATGAAGCAGCTTATAAAATGGGAAACATCTTTACCAGCTACGCAACAGACACGTTTATATGTAGACCATTCAAAGAAGTCATGAAATGTAAACATGAAGAAACAAACAAACAATCTAGAAAAGATCATCCAGAGTGAGGTATCCCGGAATCAGAAAGACATACACGGTATACACTCACTTTTCAGTGGATGCTAGACCTATAAGATAGGATAAACATACTAAAATTTGTACACCTAAAGAAGGTAAGCAAGAAAGAGGATCTGGGTTAAGATGATCAATCCTCACTTAGAAAGACAAATGTGATGGACGTAGGAGAAAACAAGAAACAGGACAGAAGCCTACTACAGAGGACTTGTGAAAGATTCTACATAGCAGTGTATCAAAGCAGATGCTGAGACTAATAACCAAACCTTGGGCAGAGCACAGGAAATCATATGAAAGAAGGGGGAGTTAGTGTGACCTAGAGAGGACAGGAACTCCAAAAAGACCAAATATATCAGGGCACAGGGGTCTTTTATGAGACTGTATCTCCAACCAAGGACCATGTATGCATATAACCTAGCACCCCTGCTCAAATGTAGTTCATGTTAGCTCCGCATCCAATTGGTTACCATACTAAGTGGAACAAGGACTATTTCGGACATGAACTCAATGGCTGGCTCATTGACCTCTCGCCCCCACCCCCAAGGAAAGATCAGACTTGCTAGGCCACAGAGGAGGACATTGCAGCCAGTCCTGATGATACCTGATAAGCAAGGGTCAGTTGGAACAGGAGGAGGTCCTCCCCTATCAGCGGACTTGGAAAGGGGTAGGGAGGAGATGAGGGAAGGAAGGTGGGATAGGGAGGTGATGAGGAACTGGGCTACAGCTGGGATACAAAGTTAACAAGCTGTATCTAATATTAAAAATAAAAATTAAAAAAGTGGGACATAAAACAAAGTTCTTAAAGATGAAACACAAAATGCTGACAGATTTCTTTTGTTTGAAGACAGGATATTTCTGAATAATTTTGGCTGTCCCGGACTCTCTTTATAGAACAGCCTGTGCTTGAACTCACAGAGATCCACCTACCTTAAACTTCCTGAGTGCTAGAAATGCAGGTGATCACCAACAGCCTGAGCTGCTGACAGTTTATTTTGTTTTAGCATTTTATTTTTGTTGCTGTTTCATGCACTACATCCCAACTGCAGTTTCCTCTTCCTCCACTCCTCCCAGCCACAATCTATCCACCTCTACTCTGCCCACCTCACATCTCCTTCATATCCACTGCTTCTTTATTTTCAATGAAAAAAAAATCTGATGGCCTAACAAGTTACAAAAAGACTAGGAATAATCCCCCACATCAGAGTTGGTCAAAGCAATACACGAGGAGAGAAAGTGTAGCTAGAGCAGGAAAAAGAGTCAGAGACACCCCCATTCTCACTGTTGGAAGTCCCTCAGCGACATGAGGATAATAATCATAAGGTATATGCCAACAACCTAGGTCACAAGACTCATAGCATGTTTATGTTTTTGTCCTTCAGACTCTGTGATCCCCTATGAGCCCAATTGACTCAGTGGGCCATGCTCTTGTTGTGTCCTTGATATCTCTGGTTCCTACAATACGTATTTCCTCATTTCTGGGGTTCCCCTAGATACATCATTGTGTTTGGCTGTGGGTCTCTGCATCTGCTCCCATCAGATGCCGGGTGATGTCTCTCTGATGACAACTGGGCTAGGCACTCATCTATGATTATAGCAGAGTATCTTTCATTGACATATGTTGCCTGTCATGTTTACAGATATCGTGTGTCTGTAGGCTATCTTGACTCTGGTTTATGGTCATCCAGGCAGTGTCAGGCATTGACTTCCTCTCATGGAGTGGGCCTCAATGTATTTTCTGGAGTGTATTTCATATTATTAGGTTGGGGATTTCCTTCTAGTATCTTCTGTAGGGCTGGATGGCTGCATATATACTGGGTATAGTAGTCTGGGTTGGCATCGGTGGTCTCTTAGTTTCTGCATGATATCCATCCAAACCCTTCTGGCTTTTATAATCTCTGCTGTGAATTCTAGTGTGATTTTGATAGGTCTACTTATTATTTGAATGCTGTTTTGGTATTAGCAGTGTCATGCATAGAACAGTTAATTTTCATGGTGTTATCCCCATATGAAATGAAATCTCTGTAACCTAAGAAAATTAAAAATGAACACAAACTTTAATGTGTGTTGAGGAAATTGAAACAAAGAAGGGACTAATTTGAGGTAAAAATAAACTATATATAAATGCTGCAAAAATTAAAATACTTGTAATTCAATTATGATATTTTAGAATGCAACTGCATCAAAAAGTTAACTCCTGGTCCATCAATATACCCAAAAATTTATGTAGCATTTTGACTTTGCATGGTGATGAATATTTTTTTCTGTAACTCCTCATATGTCAGTTACTATTGTTTAAGTGATTTCTGAATGAATTACATGACATTATTAAAAGCAGAAAATTTGGTAGTTCTATATGAAAGATGATTATATGCATAGTTTATTTTTCCTCTAACTCTCTCTTTATAGGAAGAAGGATTTATGAGAATGATTTACAATCTGTGAGTCAATTAATTCAACAGTGGATGGCTAAAAAAGGAAAATCGAGGAATCTATCAGTGGCTTAGTCCATGAGGCTGGTTGGCGCAATGCACCTTCAAATACACTGAAATCCTCAAGAAGAAGGTTCATATCTCCTCCTTACATTAACTTCCAAATGAAAAGAATAACCAGGTCATAGCAATGCCTAAAAATAATTTAATGATGCAGAGTACAATAGCAGACAAATTACATATTTATCCTGATCATAATTGAAGCTAACATTATATAACTGTCCTTCAAAAACCGTCCAGGATAGAAGCAACAAAGTTCAGCTTAAAAACAACTCTCCACCGCCGCTGGGCCACTCCACAACAACTCCCTCATAGGGCAACCCACATTAAGCACAAGGATTCACCTCCCACCTGCTACGTATGTGCAGGTTCCCTAGGTCCAGACCAAGCATGCTCTTTATTTGATGGCTCAGTCTCTGCAAGCCCCCTGGGTACAGGTTCAGCTGTTTCTGTTGGTCTTCCTGTGAGGTTCCTCACACCTCCAGGGCCTTCCATCTATTCCCCAACACTTACTCAGGATCCCTAGAGATCTGCACCTTTCTTAGGTGCAAGTCTGAGCATCTGTCCAAGCTCATTTCTGGCTGGAGACTCTGAGACAATCATCAGGTTAAGGTCCAGGCAACGGGGTTTTACAGTCCCAATTCTGGGCATTCTCAATGTGGTCAAATATCGTCCAACAGAGCCTGATATTCTTCTTCTGTGAGAGGAGCCTCGAGTGTTGGTTTGATCTGCTCCCATGGTACATCTGGGACCAGAGCGGCTGGTCCCTGTTCCTCTTCCACTGTTCTCACCTGTTGCTCCAGAAAGAGCTGGACAGGGCAGGAGTCGCTGGATTCTGGGTAGGCCTCTGTGAAGAAGGTGAGCTTGGGTCTTGACATCAAGGCTTCTGCACACTGGCCTCCTGCAGAACCCGGTGTCAACAAGCTGTCCCGGGAAGCTTCCTGCTCAATGCAACACAATGCTCCAGGAGCCCTTTCCGGGCCAGGAGAGGCAGGCAGGTCCTCACCTTTAGCTGTGCTGCCTCCAGCGCGGCCTTTCTGCCTGGCCTTTCTGTTCTGGAACCATATGTGGACGGTGTCCTCAGGCAAACCTGTGCTCAGTGCCAGTTGCACCCTCGTGGCATAGTCTGGAGATGGAGAGATCTCAAAAGCTTGCACTAGCATGCTGATCTGTGCTGGACTAAGCCGCGTTCGAGGCCTTCTCCGTTCTGAGGGCGGGCCTCTTGCTTGTTGTACCCTGGCGACAAGCTTTTCAGGAGGCTGTTGGGAGGCTTCATGGCTGGAGCCTGCGGTGGTCTGCTTTGAGGTCTTCCTCGACATGCCAGTTCTAGTTCTGCGGTTTTGAAACCACACACGGATGGAGGACTCTGGAACTCCGAATTCCCTGGCCAGTTCCTGCCTGGTCCTGAAGCTCGGGTAAGGTGTCTTGGCGAAAACTGAGAGCAAGACCTCCTTCTGTTTGCCCTGCCAAGCAGTCTTTTGACGCCGGGATGTCTTTGTCTTACTGCAGCCACCCACATCTGCCTGATCTTCCATCCTGCCGAGGACACTTTGACAGGAGTTCTTCCTCTTCAGTGTGTACTGAGAACAACACCTAGGAAAGTGCAGACTATGGCAAATGCGTAAAGGGGTCCACTGCTCATGCTTAAATACCGACCTGAGGCCCCACCCACTCCCTCGAGGCCTCCAATTACAGGCCAAAACGTGGAACGCTCTTCTGCTTCCAAACTGTGAAACCCTTCCTTCCTCCTGTGAATTTTCCCATATCCCACCCTAAAGCAGCCTTTCCAGAAACAGTTGGCCTTGTGTTCTACCCAAATTCCACTACTTAGCACACAGTACGCACCTGTGTTGGCCCACAAGGAGTTTGAGGGGAGAGTCTAAGGCATGGCTTCTGATGATCAGGCAAGGAGAAGAGGCATAAGGCAGGAGCAGTCATTGCCTACTTTAACAAGGTCATTCATTCAGCTCTGGCTGATGCTCAAGGAGGAACGTGGCTAGAACAGATCTTGCACTCTGTGTGTGCCGTCTGCCTTAAGTTCTTTTGAGCTCCAGTCTCCCGGTGTATGATTTCAACAATCTAAATATGGTTAGGACCCTGCAAGTCTAAGCATTTGGGCAGAGAGGAGACTCATCCTGCAGAAAGACTCCTGGAATTATTTCTGAATTTCTCCTTCAGTGGCAGGCCACAGAAGGTGTCAAGTTCCCTCTTGGCCCCTCTGGTTCCACCTATTTAATCCACCATACACTTTGTCCTACTGGAGAAATTTTACAATTCCTAGAAACTGTATGAACCTTCAGAAGCACACATTGTGGATCCCAAGACTTTTGGGAGAGGATACTGAAGTCATTTCCTTCATTTCAAGGAACAACATTTGTTGCTGCCATTAATTTGGATCTCTGATTATTAGGCAGTGTTTTCCAGAACACACAATTTCCGGGTACTGCCAAATGTGCCTGTTGTTCTTCAGGGTGTGGCTTTGCCCTAGATGGAGGAGAACAGTAACAGCTGAGCAATTCTAACCCTGACTTATTTTTGCATCTCATGTTTTACATGTGCCATAATTTTAACTTTTTCCTTGCAGTCCCCATCAACAGTAACTGGGTGTACAATAGATACTGTAGAAATTATTCTGCTTCTTCCAGAGATCCGCTTTACCATTCCTGAATACACAGGTCCATAAACATCTCTATTTCCATTGTGACATACAACTCTTTCCGATAGGGTCAGAGGTTTATCTGCAGCCAGATGCAAAGCTGCGCTGCTGCATGCAGTGGTGTGTATCAAGTCTAAAATGCTCAGTTGATATTTTCCTACCTGCCTAGTACATCATTGCTGCCTGATGGGAGACAGCTCGTATTGTTGCATGAAGGGTCTAACCCTGACAGGCCCCTCTGTTGGTTTCCTGATGGCAAGAGGTTAGCCTGTAGATCCCTCTCGGAGCAGTCATCCCTAGACCTGTGCTTTCCCTTGCCACAGCTTCCATGAAACCCGGGGAACCTTTGCATTCCCTTGGAGCCAAAATCTGCTTGTTCCCTTCTGTGAGTAAAGGCACAACTTGCCTCTGTGTTAACACACCTCCTATTTTGCATTCTAGAGATTTTAACTTCACAGTTCTTTTGGTAAATTCCTGGATTCACCCAAAATAGCACACCGGGTGTTTTGAGAACTGGGAACTCTAGCTGTAGCTAGTCCTGTGTGGCGGCATGATGCTCTTGAGAGCCAATAGCAGTTGTCTCTCTTAATCATTCATCTCTTGGGGCCGCTCCTCCTTTTCATGCTCTAAATGCTCTCGTACATGTGGTATTTGCAGTATCATGTGCCAATAATTGCATCAGTGCTTATCTGGTGTCAGTCTGGTACTGCCCTCTTTAGAGCTGAACCCAATCTCTGTATGAAGTTGGTGAACAGTCTTCTCCAGGGCCTTGAATTACCTTACTGAATGAGGCGGTTGTTTTGCACAGGCTCCTAAACAGATCCCTGCACCCTTAACACTGCAACATGACATTATTCAGTGACTTCATCATCAGAACAAATGAGGGACCACCTGGGAATGAGAAAAACAACTGTGATTATTTGAATTGAAGCCAGGTGCTGATAGCTCTTGAAGGGCGGGGTGAACTGTTCTGAGAAACAACCAGCTGTAAAGTATAGAGCAAACGAGATTTGATTTTCAGGCATAAAAACCCTGTGCTTTGCATGTTCAGGCTCATGTCCTGTCTTTGGAGGTGCGACCTATCTCGACAGCAATAAAACCTTTTGCTATTGCATTGAGTTGTGGTCTGTGAGTGTTCCTGTGAAGGGCACAATCCTGAGCTCCTGAGCAGTGAGACTCCAGGTCTTACATTTTGGTGCGTTGCCCGGAAAACAGCATGCCCTTCCTTAACCCTCAACAGACTGGGCTCAGAGGTCGAGCTCGGAACAGGTTAGTCTGATTTCTGGTATACCACTGTTTCTCTTTAGTCACCTATCTGGCCCTTTTTGGTCATCTGCTCAGTCCCTGGGATCGACATATTTGTCAGAATATTGATTGACTGGGAACTGGAGGACATTCTGGATTCCATTTGGGGAGGCTAGGTCTGGGATGGTCTTCCTCCCATCCGTAATCTCTTCAGAGACAGCTGCTGTGAGGCAGCTTCTCAATCAGAATTCTGTGGTACCACCCATAAGGGTGTCGTTGTCAAATTGCCTGTCTTGTTCTTTTTGTCTCTATCATTGTTGCTTCTTTGACTTTCTTGATGGATGACTTTATTATAGGACAGGCTGTGACTATCATGTCTTGGAGGTGAGATACAAGGCACATCTTTCTTTGAATATGTCCTATTCTCACACCAGCCCACGTGGGATGATTGCCAGCAACTCTTGCAGGCTCTTTTGACTAGTGAGGAAGGAGACGGGTCCTCCTTTAGGGAAGAAAGACTGTGCCAGGAAAGGACAGGTGGCCTTCCATCCTCCCTAATGAGATTGATGATGGCTTTCCCCTCACCCACCCCAACTGGGATTACAACGTATCCGGAGGTAGGGAATGCCTGCAGGTCTACCGCCAGACTCTAATATCATGTGTCCATGGGGCCGCTCAAAAGCTCACCAATTTGATGAAGGTAAGAGAGATGGTTCAGTAGCCAGATGAATCTCCCACAGCCTTTCTTCAATGGCTGATGGAGGCATATAGCTGGTTTACACCTTATGACCCTACCTCAGATGAGCATAAGGCAATGGTGACTATAATCTTTATAGACCAGTCAGCCACAGATATTTGTAGAAAACTCCAGAAAATAGAGGGTTTACAGGAAAAGTCGTTAAAGGATTTAGTGCAGGTAGCAGAAAAGGTTTTTTTACAGCCGGGAGCTGAAAGAAGAGAAAGAGGAAAGGAAGCAAAAAGAGCAGGAAGTGAGAGAAAGAGAAAGGATAAGAGGCAAGACAGAAAGTTGACTAAGATCCTGGCCACCACAGTGCAGTCATAATGATAGGGAGAGAGTTCCTGGAAATCAGAGGGGCCCTCTGTCTAAGGATCAGTGTGCCTATTGCAAGGAGAAAGGACACTGGATCCAGGATTGTCCCAAAAGGAAGATGAAGCCCTACACTTAGACCTAGAGCACCTCCAGGCCACCAATCCCCAGGTAACTCAACTCCAATATGTGGACGATATACTATTAGCAGCAGATTGTAAAGAAAGTTGTTTTGATGCCACCGACCAGCTGTTGCAAGAGATGGGTGAGCTCAGCTACAGCGAAAAACTCCCATCCTGCAGGTCAGTTATCTGGGATATATATATTAAAAGAGGGAAAGAGATGGCTGTTGGAGGCTAGAAAAGAGACTGTATTTCATATTTCCCCTCCACATACTACTGAACAACTGAGGGAAATTTTAGGTACAGCGGGGTTTTGCCGGCTGTGGATTCCGGGATTTGCCAACATGGCAACCCTTCTTCATGCCCTTACAAAGGGCAGTGACTCTTTCATCTGGGGAAAGGATGAACAAGCTGCATTTGGTAATATCAAACAAGCCTTAATATTGGCCCCAGCATTGGGACTCCCTGATGTAACCAAACCCTTCTATCTCTATGTGTGTGAGAATCAGGGAATGGCCAATGGGGTGCTAACACAGAAAATTGGACCCTGGAAGAGACCGGTAGAGTAGCTATCCAAAATGCTTGATTCAGTAGTGGCAAGATGGCCAACTTTCCTGTGAATAATAGCAGCAGTGGCGGCACTAGTAAAACATGCAGACAAACTAACTCTGGGACAAGACCTCACCATCTCTTCTCTTCATTCCCTTGAGAGTGTCATAAGGCAGCTACCTGATTGCTGGCTCATGAATGCCAGCATGACACATCACCAGGCCTTTCTCTTGAATAATGATAGATTCACCTTTGTCCTGGCTACAAGGCTAAACCCTGCCACCTTATTGCCGGATCCAGAAATCCAGCCCCTGGAGCATGATTGTTTTCAGGTTCTAGCAGAGGAACAGGGATAGCAAAAGGAATTGAAATATCAGCCTCTGCCCAATGTCAAGGTAACATACTATATGGATTGGAGCAGTTTTTTGAGAACAGGAAGAGAAAGGCAGGGGCAGCAGTAGTAGATGTTCATAAGGTAATATGGGCCCAGGCGTTGCCGGAGGGCACTTCTACTCAGAGAGCTGAATTGATTGCCTTAACCCAAGCATTATCTCTGGAAAAGGACAAAAAGATAAACATCTACACTGATAGTTGGTTTGCCTTACCAACAGCCCACGAGCCCGGGGCCATGTATCAGCAGAGAGGCCTGCTAATATCAGCCGGTAAAGAGATAAAAAATAAATACAAGATTTTGGCTTGCTCAATGCCTTGTTGCTGCTGGACAAGGTAAGCATTATTCGTTTCCCAGGACAGCAGAAGGGGACTTCTGAGGCAACAAAGGGGAATAACATGGCCAATCAGGAGGCTAAAGTAGCTGCTAGAGGAAACTCCGTCCCAGTGGTACTAACCGCTGAACTTTCCAGAGAAGAATGACTAAACTTCTCAGAACGTAACTTAAAGTTAATATGGCAAAAACAGGGGATATCTGACACCGATGTGGGACATGGATTTACTCTAAAGGTAAGATCATTCTGCTACAGGAAGACCCTGAGAGATTAATTACTCAGATGCATTAGTGGACTCACTTGTGGGCAAAGAAATTGGCTGAAGTTGCCGGCCAATCCCAGTAAACCTCACCACCCTGACTGAGAGAGTGACTAGTGCATGTGAACCTTGCCAGAGGGTAAACATAGGTAAGAGTTCCAGAGCACAGGGAAGTGGCTGAGAGAAACTGTGTCAGCATTTTTGGAGTTAATGGCAAATTTTTGAGTTAATGGAGCAGTGGAATCCGGCCTATTGGCTTTGGCTATTTTCCAAAGTCCAGTTTCTTATAATCTGACCTTAGTGGTCCTACAGCAGACTGCTCTGACCCTTAGAAAGTCATAGTAACCAGACAGCAGGCTCTGTGTAACCTTGAGTGAGCTCTCCTATGTTTTGACCAAGTAAAGCTCCTACATGAGAAACTTCTTGTACTTTTCTGCCTACTTAAGTGTTAACCTGACGTCCATTAAATCAACACCTGGATCAGCATGTAGACTCAGTGTGCTTTTCTGTGTCACCCTGTCTCTATCTCTCTCCCAGCCCTCTCTCAGGTGGTATTCATGTGTTACTGCTGGCCAGTGACAAGGAACTAGACCTGGAATGCATTGGGAAGTGGATTTCACTGAAAGTAAACCATCCAGGTATGGCAATAAATATCTCCTGGTTTTTGTGGACACTTTCTCAGGATGGGTAGAAGCTTTTCCCACAAAGAAAGAAACCTCCCTGGTCATGGCCAAAACAATTCTGGAAGACATTTTTCCTCGGTTTGGTATTCCAAAGGTAATTGGTCAGACAATGGGACAACCTTTGTTGTTCAGGTAAGCCAGGAGGTGGTCAGGTTTCTGGGGCTTGATTGGAAGTTACATTGTGCTTATAGGCTTCAAAGTTCAGAACAGGTAGAGAGAATGAATAGAACTCTCAAAGAGACTCTCACCAAATTGACCATGGAGACTGATGGTGACTGGGCAGTGCTCCTTCCCTTGGCCCTCTTTAGAGTCAGAAATACTCCCTCCATATTAGGCTCAACTCCTTTGAACTACTATATGTGGTTCCTGCTACCCTGACTCTTCTTGGGGACCCCCTTGACATAACTAGTGGTAACTCTGACTTGTTGTCCATGCTGAATGGACTGCAACTTATTCAGAAAGAGAATTTGAGCAAGGTTGGCAGTGCAAATGTGCCCAGGTCCTTGGAGGTGCCCCATTAGTTCCAGGTTGGATATGGTGTACTTGTTATGACACCACAGCCAGAATCTGGAACCTCGGTGGAAGGTTCATTATTGTGTCCTGCTCAACACCCTAACAGCAGTCAAAGTAGAGAGCATTGCAGCTTGGATCCATGGGTCACATGTCAAGCCTGCTCTTCATCAACCTGCTGACACCTGGAAAGTCCAAGCTTCCAGCAACCTGTTAAAACTGAAACTCATCAGGGACAATGACAGACAATGGTACCTCTGGGTGGTGCTGTTTGTACTCAATTGGGTAACTATTGATGGGAGCTTTGGTGATCCTCACCAGGCTCGTAAGGCCCTGGAAGCAATATATGGTAAACCCTGTGATTGCAAGGATGGGGTGATGAATGGCAGAGTCTTACTAAATGGTGAGATTTGGGGGCCCAACAAGACCTATGCTCAAGTTGAGTGTGGTGATACATGGACATATAGATCCCTACAACCTTCAGAGAGCACTCCAAGTTTAGAATGGCATTGTGTAACCAAGCCTAAAATGATTCTTTATGTAAATTTGTGCCCCATGCCTTACCCTTGTGATACCTACCAACAGGCTGTGCATAGGAGTTGCTATAGGGTTGTGCAACAATGTACTGGAAAAGATAACATCACCTATTTCACTGCCATATTAAACCAAGTCAGGGAGGAGATGAGGATAGACGATTGGTTCCACAGTGTGCCAACAGGAGTCCATGGATCTTAATTACTCCAAGCCCCTTGTTCAGGGATGGTAGGAAAGCCTGTATGCTGAAGAAAGGTACCTCCCATTCACCTCTCAGATGGAGGAGGGGTGCAGGATCAGGTCAGACAAGAACAGGTTAAACAATGCATTGAAGAGTTAATAGAAAAAAAGAATACTCGTCCCTCAATTACCACCCTCTGGTTCTTCCTGATAGTAGAGGAAACTTTATTTTAGACCCCCAGACTGTAGATGTTATTACTGCCACTCATAACCTCCTAAATGACACCAACTCTTCGCTTGCAAGTGACTTCTGGCTCCGCCTCTGACAAGGGCAGCCTGTTCCTCTGGAGCTCCCCCCCCAACGCCACTTATTCCACTGCTGAGGGGTCCTGACATTCAGCACCCCCTATGAGAATGCAGCCTCTCTTCAAGCAAAATGTTACTTGTTTGACAAAACCCTACAAAAAGATAGCTTAGATCTACCTGTAGGGGTTGCTACCTTTGCCATTTGTGATTCAACAATTGACATCTCCACAGCTCTCTGCCCTGACAATAACACTGTTTTCTTATGCAAGAATAATAAAACCTATACGTTCTTGCCCACAGATTGGACTGGGACCTGTGTACAGGCAACTCCCTGATATTAGCATCATTCCAAGAGATGAGCCAGTCCCAGTCCCCAGCTTTGACTTAATGGCTGGAAGAACGAAGAGAGCCATTCATTTCATTCCTCTGTTAGTGGGAATTGGGCTGACTGCTTTCATAGGTGGTGGGTCAGCTGCGTGTTTTATTATATGAATACAACAAACTGTCCCAACAGTTAATTAGTGATGTACAATTCTTTCGAGCACCATCAATGACCTCCAAGACCAGCTCAATTCCTTAGCAGAAATAGTTCTCCAGACTCTGAGGGGATTAGACCTCCCTACAGCTGAAAAAGGAAGAATCTGCTTAGCCCTACAGGAGAAATGCTGTTTTTACACTAATAAATCAGGCATTGTTAAAGGAAAGATTTAAAAAATTACAAAATGATCTTGAAAAAAGGAGACAAGAATTAATAGAATCTCCTTTTTGGAATGGGTTTAATGGTCTGCTCCCCTATGTGCTTCTCTTACTGGGACCTTTTGCTACCCTTTTGCTCCTTGTTACAATAGTACACTGTATTGTTAACCGATTACTTGCCTTTGTCAGGGAATGTGTAAGTGTGGTTCAGGTCCTGATGCTCCAGAGGCAGTATCTACCTCTCTCTGAGGTTGATCCACAATTTGGGGGTTAAAATTGGAGCACAAAGAAAAGAGGGGACGAGACCCCACCGAGAATGAAAACAACAGTAAAAGAAAAACAGCTGTGACTATTCCCATCCTTGAATTTAAAGCCAGAGGCATATGGCTCTCAAATGGGAGGATGAACTGCTCTGAGATAGCCTTGAATTGAAGCCAGAGTCAGGTAGCTCTTGAAGGGCAGGGTGAGTTGTTTTGAGAAAACTCACAAACAGCCAAAAACTACAAACAACTAGCTGTAAACTATCTTCATGCTATTCTTGCTGACCAATCAATGTATAGAGCAAAAGTGGCCAGATTTTTAAGTATAAAAACACTGTGCTTTGCATGCCCTGGCTCATCTCCTGCCCTTGGAGGGGTGACCTTATCGCAATTGAAAAAAAAAAAAAAGCAAACCCTTGCTTTTGCATTTAGTTGTGGTCTCTGGTAATTCCTGAGAAGGGCGCGATCTTGAACTCCTGAGCTGTGAAACCCCATGACTTACAGGATAAATAGAAAAGAAGTAAGTGGGTGAAATAACAGTAAATTTTTGAAATAGTTTTAAGCAATCATACTGTGAATTATCTACATAAAATCCCTATAATACATGTAAGTACATGCATGAATATAAACATGTTGCAACCTAAATACTTTTAATAATGCACATAGATACGTATAGTTCAACACTGACCAAGGAAGCTTTTCCTTGAACCACAATCATGACTGAAAACCACAACCAGTCACAAGGCAGAATTCTGGAGAACAGTCACATCTGATACATCTACAAAACAATTCCCAGATCTAAGACTCAGTGATCATGCATAACAGGAGATATATATATATATATGGCAGAGGATCAGAGTATGTTCTGGTAATGTGTCTTCTAATAATACCAGAAGCTACACCCATAAGATGGACCAATATAAAAAAAATAAAGAAAAAAATGTTTACCAATATGCTTGTATAAAAACGAGCTCAAAATTGGAAATGCTAATAGATATGCAAAAGTGGTCTAGGAAAAAACAATTGTCATTAATCCTATGAAAAAATGTGCAAGGAACTAATAAATGCTGAGAGTGTGAGAAATTAAAAAAAACAAGAATGAAATAGTGACCATTTCCAAGGTGAGAATGGAAGTGTGTGGGGGCAGTAGGAAGTAGAAGGGTATAGAGATTTGAAAGAGGAAATGGGAAAAACTTGAAGGGGGTATAATAATTTCGGAGGTAAGACAGAAAGAAATACAAAAGGGAAGATGGTAAAATAACAGTAAGGATGTCTGAAAAAGTAATATGGAATCATACTAGTAACTATCTAAGATATGTACAATCCATGTAAGCTGTTGTATAAAACTAAAATTTAGTTTCAATGAAATTTTGCCATCTGTGATGACAATTGTCCCTCCATCTAACAAAAACTCCAACACCAGGCATGAGAATTCAACTTTTGAGTTACTGGGAAGGGTTTTCTAAGAGAATCCTCAAGAATCATATGCTACTACCTATCTGAACTGAAAACTACAGTCCATTTCCAGCCCGAAAAGATGCTGTTTGTTGTGTCTGAAATACCTGAAAATAATAGGATGCAGAATGAGGAACTAGGAAAATGAAGAGGTGCTGTGCTAACTCTTGAACTTTGAATTTCCACCAACTGCCAGCTTCTTGGAATATAACCTTATAGTTTTCCTCAAATGCCTGTTTTTTCAACACTACATAATACATTGAAGACATGGCATGTATGCTTGTGGGTGCTCGCGTCCCACTTAATATTTAGCACAGTCCTGTCCAAAAGCTCCAATACCCCACCCACCCTCTTAGGAGCTGTCCAGGCTTTAAATCTATCTACCGCATTTCAGCTCCACTTCTAGCCACTCACGTTGTATTATAGGTGTCTCATAGACCAACATATATATATATATATATATATATATATATATATATATATATATATGTTTTATCTTGTGCGATTGTGAACATCCTTACGACAGAGCACTGAACTCATGATGAAATGTCCCAGACATGGAAATTCTTAAAGCCAAGCCCTCCATAGCCAGGGAACTACAAATAAATCCCAGAGGGCAGAGTGCATTGTGCCTGCTGGGAGCCTCTGTGAGAACTGCCTCAGAGCAAGGACTTCTGGGATTCTTTGTAGTAACATAGCCAGGTCTCACTGTATCGTCTGTTTTGCCGAGTCGCAGACGCAGAAATACAATTCCCAGAATGCTGTACGCACTGCTTATGCCCTCACAAGCCATCCTCCTCCTCCTTACTTAGCCTGGAGCTTTGTCAGGACCCAGAAGTATCCCCTGGAAGCGCTTTCCCCGTGCCACAAGGACACAGTGTTTTCCCTGGTCCCTGGAGTTCTGTAAATGTCCCCGCCCTGCGCCCTCCCAGTCTTCAGGATCAGGAGCCTTTTGGAGCTAATTTGTGATGCCATCGCCCTGCCCCCTGGTACTGGAAGTAAACACACAGGGCTGCTGGAAGCCACTTGTGTGCAGGACAAATGTGTGCTTTGAATTCTCCTGATCAGACGCAGTCCAGCTGGTCACTGGTCCCTGGAGAAGGGATCCTGGGATCCCTCCCCCTTTTTAAAATTAATTTCGAGTCTCCCAGTCAAAGTAGGACTAGTTTTGGGAAGGCAGAAATGCGCTCACATGGAAAATAAATCTTTTTTTAAAGATTAAAAAAAAAAAACAACAACAACTGGAGGCAGGAGAGATGGCTCAGAGCTTAACAACGCTGGCTGCTCTTATAGAGGTCCTGAGTTCAATTCCCAGCAACCACATATGTAATGGGATCTGGTGACCTCTTCTCATGCACAGGCAGAATGCTGTACAATGAAGGAATGGGTGAATGAATAAATGGATGGAGGAATCTTAAAAGAAAAAAAAAAGTCCACCTTTGTCATCGCAACAGCCAGGGCCCTGTGACACAGAGAATCCCTCTCTAACCAAGGTGCCAGATTCCAGCCCAGGGACCACACAGTGGCGCTCAAACCATCTGTCAAGGAATCTGGTGCCCTCTGGTGGCGCACACGTGTCACTTAATAACTAGCTTTATATATATGATGTTTTCATTTAATACTATGTATTTATTTCAATTTAATAAGAACAGACGAAGGCGTGTCTTGAGAGCAGGCTTCCCAGAGTCCTGTGGAGTCGGTAAGCAGGAGGTTTCTGTGCTAGATAAGAGCAGGGCCTGGGGTCATCCAACCTGTGTCCATCCTCCAGTGCTCTCCCCAACCTGATGGTAAGATTTTGTTGCTGAGGGCAACACCTTCACAAGTCATTGGACACAGCGAATATCAGCTGGCACCTACTGAGAACCTTCACCCTTATAGACTGCTGTTTGTGATACTGGAACTTACGCTGCATGCCACCAGAAGAGAATAGTACACACCAACCGAGCCATGGAGGCCCACTCCATGAGAAGAAATCTTGATCCAGTACTGCTTGAGTGGCCAGAACCTGAGTCCACAGAGGCCAAGTACATTAGAGAAATCTAAATGCTACAGTTGTGCTAAAGGAGCACAGCCATACTCACATATTGCTGCCTTGCTAGGCCATCATTGGAAATTCCTCCTGCAGCAGATGGGAATAAATACAGAGACCCATGTCCAGTCGATATGCAAACAGTTAGAGGCCTTGGAGCATTCCATCCTAAATGAGATGTCTCCAAATAACCCATGCCCCTAAGGGCTCAAGAAACTCTGTGTGCAGAGTGTAAGCGCCAGAGTAGATGAAGGACACACGGGTAACAAGGCCTTGTCAACACAGCAGGACCAACATACATATGAATGCACCCTGACCCACAAGGTAGCTTTTCTTTCACTTTCCCCTGTTGGGGTTGCCTCTCCATGCAAAGAGTATGTGCTCAGTCCTGATGCCACTTGATATGCTGGGGTAGGTGGGTGTGCACAGGAGAGGCAGGGTGATCCCATTCTCTGAGGAACCAGGTGAGGGATGATAGGGGAAACGGAGGGTAGGACTGGGAGGAGAAGAGGGAGGGGTCTAAGATAGGGATGTAAAATGAATAAATAAAAATTAAAAAAAATAAAATTAAGAAATGAAGGGGCAGGAGAGATGGCACAGTGTTTAAGATCACAGGCTGCTCTTCTAGATATCCTGAGCTCAATTCCCAGCATCCACAGGGTGGCTCATAACAATCTATCATGAGACATGGCACCCTCCTCTTGCGTGCAGACAGAATAGTGTACAATTAATAAACAAATCTTCCATAATAAAGAGAACTACACCATGAATCATAAATAAAGTTTCCCTCTCTCCAAAAAGAACACTCATTCCCTTTTTTAATAATAATAATAATAATAATAAATAAAAATCTTAGTTTTCTCCAAGGGACTCTCATTGAGGCAACACACCAGACTAAACTGTAGGTCTCATGAGAAGCAACAGATGGCAACAGAAAAACTCAAGGGTATACTTGTGGGTTGTCAATGCTGCCTCTTCAGGCACCAGGCATCCACCTGGTACACAGGCACACCTATCCATGCAGGCAAAACAGTCATACGTGTAAAAATAAACAAATAGATGGGATTTACACTTCTTAGAAGAGGGGGAAAAAAGCAAAAGGGTCCATTAGTAAGTAAATCTAGTTAATTGCACACAGATCTTCAGCTTAAATTTATGTATTTCCAGTTTAAATGTGTCCAGTTTAAACTCCCCTGCTCAGGCAGGGTCCAGCCAGTCCCTGCTCACTACAGAAGGAATCCTGGGGTCCCTGCCCCCCTTTCTTTTAGTGATTGCAAACTCTCCCAGTCAAAACAGAGCTGGTCCCAGGAAGGCAGACAGAGATTATAAATCATTCTTAAAGACTATAACAAGAAGCCAGGTGTGATGTCGCATGCCTGTGGCTGTCAGTGGGGCAAGCAGAGGCTGGTGTTAGTTCCAGGCCATCTGGGTTTGCAAAACGAGTTTAGGACATGCAAGGCCACAAGAGAAACCCTCTCTCCAAAAGGAAGGGTTTGCACCCCTGCCAGCTCTTCACACTCACATGTCCTAAGTCATATAGTATGACTTCAACCAGGCTATAAGAAAGTCCTGCCAAGCACAGTGCACACACCTTTAATCCCAACACTCCGGAGGCAGAGGCAGGTAGATGTCTGTGAGTATGCTTGGGAGTTCGAGGCCAACCTGGTATACAATGAGGCCTGGACAGCCAGGGCTACACAGAGAAACCCTGTCTCAAAAACCCAAATTAATAATTATAATAAGATTGAAATTAAAATAAAAATCAGAGCCAAGCCTGCTGGCACATTACCAGGTTCCTTTCACAAGGAAGGCACACAGTAGAGTTTATGGAAAAAATAGCAGATGGAAGAAAGATTTGAAACTTCATTTTATTTCATTTTTGAAATCTCAATTACATTAATTTTTAGTGGACTTGAGAGACTAAAGACTTAATCAGTGGGTATTGTTTTAAAGTTTAAAGCAGAAGCATGAATAAAGGCTAGTTAGTAGGAAACATGTCCAGCCTCCTTCGGGAAGAGCTAGCATTAATGCCCTGAGGGGAAGAATTAGCCTTACTGCATTCTTTCCTGCCCACTAATTATACAGTTACTAGGAAACCAGCCCATAGGACCAGGCCAGAACTGTTTGTATTCTTGCTGCCCAAAGTGGACCAATCATTTAAAAAGTCAGTTTCCATTACACAATCATGTAACGCCAAAACATCTAAGTCCCTGCTTGTGGTTTTGCCCCATAAAAACCTTGCTTCCCTAGATCTCAGGGCTACATTCCTCTCCTGTGTCCACAGGAAGTTTGTGTCCCATGTCTGAACACGTATACAAACCTCATGTATTTACAGCAGAGTGTATCCCTGGTCCTTTGGGGTTCCCAAAACTGGCATAACAATTTCACTCAGAATAAAATCATTAGTAATTTATAAACATCTCCGAATGACAATAAACACTAGGAGCCACAGAAAACAACCCAAAACCTACCCAATCCCCCTCAAGGAAAATAGGACATCATTCTCATTGATTTCTTCTAGCTGACATTTTGGACATGCAGAAATCCTGTTGGGGGCCCAAAGAAAATTGGAAAAAATGTTTAATTAAGCAAGCAATATTTGTGGTCTAGTCTTTGTATGTTGAGAAAATAATAATAGTTAATAAAATTCCTGTTTAGAACAGTCTAAAATGCTGGACCAATTAAGATTTGTAGCTTTCTTCAAAGCTCTCTTGGGAACAGGTCGTGATGAGAAACAGCAATTGAAGCAGTTGAGGCAGGAACAACCAGAATTCTGGAACATGCAAGATACTGAAACAGATGTGTCAATGTCTCAGCATGCTGGAAGGAGGATTCTGTCAGGTTTGGTTCAGCATCTCCAGTATTCACTCCTTTTGTTCTGAAACATATAATTTCTCACAAGCATACACAGTTCTAAAATTATAAATTTATGAGATATTCAGAATGAAATTAAACTGTAAACCAATTTTATCAATGCCAATTAAAAGAATGGCATAATAAATTTAAAGGATATTATAGCCAAGAATTTATTGGCCATGTACTGCTGAAGTTCTGGTTAGAGACATTTTTTTATGTCTCAGTCAGTTTTAGAGTTTTTCCCAAGTGAAGGGATTATCAATTTATATTACCTGTGTTGTTTTGTCTTCTTGACTTCTCTCTTCTTATGTATGATCAAAGTCTTCAGGTGGTCTTCCTCTGTGAAATCTGATTTTTATTAGTTTTTAAGGAACCCATAATTTCTCTTTTCCTATGTGAGCATATGCAAAACCTCTTCCCCAGTGTGTAACACATTCCCTACTGTCCATTGTGAAGTTGGGGTATCTTTGAAATATATAGGCTGAAATAATTCAGCATTTTTTTTCTATAACCCAGTGTCTTTGGGCAGCTGTTGTTTGTTGTTTATTAACATTTAAGAAATTTAAGGTCAATAAAGCATTATGTAATCTATCTCTGTGGTATTTTAATACGCTTCTCTGTTTGTTAAGCATGTTCCTTAAAGTACAATTCGATTTTTCAATGACTGCTTGGCCGGCAGGATTGTGAGGTATACCTGTTACATGTTTTATCTTATAATATGTAAAAAAAAATATTTCCATTTTATTAGAGACATATGCTGTAGCATTATCAGTCTTAATTTGTGGAGGCATAACCATAATTTCAATCACTTCTAATAAATGTGTAATAACTGAATCAGCCTTCTCAGAACTTATGGCTTTTGCTCATTGGAACCCTGAATATGTGTCTATAGTATGGTGCACATATTTCAGTTTACCAAACTCTATAAAATAAAATACATGATTTGCCAAATTTCAGTTTTTTGTTACCATTAGGGTTACTTCCTGCAGTTAGTGGAGTTTAGTTATATAATGAACAAGTGGGACATTTTCACACAATTTCTTTGGCTTGTTGCCAAGTGATAGAAAACTCTCTTTTGAAACCTTTGCTGTTAACATGGTGTTTTAATGAAATTCTGAGGCCTCTAACACACTTCCTATCAATAGTTGGTCAATTTCATCATTGTCTTGTGCTAGAGGGCCTTGTGGACCCATATCAGATCTGATCTATGTTATATACAGTGGATTATTACTATTTCTGATTACTCATTGTAATTGAAGAAACAGTGAAGTTAAGTCCAAATTATCCTGAATTAGATCAGCAGTTTCAATATGCAGAACAACTCTTTCTGCATATTGTGAGTCAGTGACTATAATAAGAGATTCTTGAAAATTTTATAACACCAAGAGAATTGTATATAATTTTGATTTTTGAACTGAATCATAAGGATTCAATTTTTAAGTTTTTATTTTGTTTGTGTGCCAAAAATATCCATTCTAAGACAGTCCTCCCTCTGCATAAGAATTCCTGTGGGTGAATGAGTGGAAAGCAAGATAACCAAAATACAGGTCCTCTTTGGATCAATACCGTCTATATATGCATATGTAATTTCCTTTCTGCCAGAGCCAATTCATTTTCATCTTCAGTTGATAACGTTCTTGGACTTTTAAAGTCCTTATCATCCTGTAAGGTTTGAAATAAGTTACTTAGCTCTTGAGTAGCTAAACTGAAGGTAGGCTATAGCCAGTTAATATCTCACAGCAATTTTTGGAAATCATTAAGAGTTTTTAATTAGGTTCTTCTATTTTGTACTTTTTGTGGTCGAGTTTTCTGTAGACCTATTTTGTATCCTAGGAAATTAATAGAATCTCTTCTTTGTAATCTTTCAGGAGCAATCTCTAAACCCCAACAAGGCAAAGTTCTGTTTATATCAACAAAAATATTTTCTAATGTTTTTGTATCTGAATCAGCTAATAAGATAGCATCTATATAGTGGTAAATTATGGATTGAGGAAACTGCTTATGAATTATCTCCAACAGCTCTTGTACAAAATATTGGCATAAAATAGAACTGTTCAACATCCCCTGTGGTAAGACCCTCAAGTGATATCTCTTTATTGGACAGCTTCTATTCAAATGGGTCCTGAGAAAGCAAACCTTTTCCTATCATGCTCATGTAACGGAATTGTGAAAAAGCAATCCTTTAAATCAATCACCGTAATAGGCCATTCCTTAGGTAACAAGGATGGCAATGGAATTCTGGATCATTAACGATCTCATTGGCTGAATAATTTTGTTTACAGCTCTGAGATATGTTAACATCCTCCATTTGCCAGATTTCTTTTTGATGACAAATACAGGAGAATTCCAAGGCTGTTGGACTCCTCTATATGTTGAGCCTCCAGCTCTTCCAGGACTAACTGTTCTAGTGCCAGTAATTTGTCTTTACTCATAGACCATTGTTCAATCCAAATAGGTTTGTCAGCCAACCACCGTAGTGGTAAGGCTGTGGGAATTTTATTATCAGTGGCTTTCCAAGAGGCAGTTGAAAAAAAATGGCCTCTGCTGTATTTTGTTTATGGACAACCTGGACAGTCTGAAACTGTTTTTGATGGCATTTTAAAATAATTTTAGCTTCTTTATCAGGAGTATTAACTGTTTTTTGTCTCATAACGTGGGGGGACGTTAATCTGGGTCTTCCATTGTTGTAACAGATCTCTTCTCCATAAGTTTATGGCTATCTCAGCCACATATGGTCTTAGTTTTCTTATTTGACCTTCTGTTCCTGTACATTTAAGCCATCTAACACTTTGTTTCACTTTAGATAAAGTTCCAACTCCTTGGAATGGAATATCCACCTCAGGTCTAGCACTTCCACAGGGTGCCATTCAGCCTCATGGTAATCCTGTGGGTGATCATCTTCTGCTGGTCTCTGTTGTACACTGACTAAATAAGCTAACATTTGTTTTCTAACCACCTTTGTTTGGCGTTCTTTACTATTATCTTTTGCCTCTGCCTGAGCATTTTCTTTACTTAGTATTCTAAACTCTTCTTTTAAGGTTGGTACCCATATTTCACACCTATCTCTCTGTTGTTTGTTTTGTTCAATAATCTCTTGAATGTCTTGTTTTATGCCTTGCTCCTAACTTTTATTTTTTTTTATATTGTTCTAGTTGTTCTTTGTGTTTTCCAGTATCTTTTCTAAATCCTCTGCCCTTTTTTTCCTGTTGTTTATCATGTTCTGTATGTAAGTTTTTGTATCTCTTGTTTTTTTTTTTTTTTTTTTTTTTTTTTTTTTTTTTTTTTCAATGCAGTTTATTCAGGAACCTTGAACAATCATCTGACCCTGGGGAAAGCCAGCCCACAGCTTAAATAGCCTCTGGATAGCCAGCTCAGGCATGCCACGTGGGCAATGCAGATAGATCCACATATGTGGAAGCAAGCCAGATCCTCAGCCTTAGCCAAATGTGGAATTGTTCGTGACAGAGAGCACTCACCATCGGGAAGGTGGAAGGCGAAACCAGCTCCATCTTTAAGGCATAGCATTCCGCAGCTCTCTACAGTTCCCCCTTTTTTTTGTTTTAGACGATCAGGCAAGAGTAGAGGTCTGATCTCTGATGTTAGAAATAAATTGGGACTTTGTACTGATGTTCATTTAGGTGTCATCCACCCAAAGAGCATCAGACCCGTCCGATACCTTTTTCTCAGAGGCGGGACCTGGGGTATCAACCCGCATGCAATCAGACATGCTCTTCTCTGGGTCCAAAGCGGCTGACCCTGAGTGCAGTGCTTAGCCTCGCATCCTGAGCGTAACATTTTAGCTTTTTATGGTAGCCAACCATGCTTGGGGAGACTGTCCTGCTTCAATGGCTGTAAAGGCCTGAATGATCATGGCTGCATCACAGTGTTGTGAGACTCTAATCTTGCATATATACCACAGGCAAACCAAGGAGACCAACACCAGAAGGCCTGCTAACGCTCCCATGCCCGCCCATTCCTTCAGATGATTCATGGCTGCAGCAATCCATGATGATAATCCTGTGGCTAGTCCTGTGTCCACTCTGGTAGAATTTACTGTGACAATGGCCACTCTCAGCTGCTCCATGGTAGTATCGAATTCTCCAGTCCAGTTACCTAAAATATAGCTCGACAATTGTTTAGACAGATTTGCAGCACAGGAAAAAATCTCATGTTATATGCTAGTGACTCAAAGTCCAGCATATTTTCATTGACAGCCAAGTTGAGTGTTTTGCCATAGGGTATCAATTTGCTCCTGCACGAGGTCAATCCTCTGATTGGACACCATCAAGCTTCCTTTTAGTTGAGCATTAATTCCTTTATGTACAACTAAGGCATGAGCTACATTGGCTAAATGATTATTCAGGGTCTGAGCAGTCTGCCCAGTATGACTCATGGCTAATGCCCCGGTGGTAGCTCCAACAGCCTCCAATGAGATGGTAGTAACAATGGTGGTTGTAGTTCCAAGATCCCTTTTCTGTCTGAAGAGAGTCATAGCGTGAGGGGCATCAACGGGCACAGGCACTCAGTGAGGCATGCGAGTAACCAGGGCATACCTAAATTCACTAGCATTCCAGCATTGGGCAAAAAAGCAAGTATCATTACCACAATTACTTGGCTCTATCTGGCTAATAATGAACAAAAAAAAAATGGGGGATATAGACAAACATGTGTGGGCTTATAGGAAATATTATGAGAAGCCTTAACCCCCTCGTTGGAATGTCCTGCATCAGTTCTAGAACTAGCAGTGGTGGTGTCCGAGGTCTGAGTAGGTTCAGGAGACCATTGCCCCCAGGGGCGAGACGTGCTCCATGCCAATTGACTAACTCCATGTTTTCCTCCACTTTTGGAAGTCATTTAAGGTTCTTAAATTATTCTTTTCCCTTTTTTTTTTTTGAAATTTTTCATCAATTACACTTTATTCATTTTGCATCCCCCCATAAGCCCCTCCCTCCTCCCCTCCCAATCCCACCCTCCCTCCTCCCTCTGCTTGTATGCCACTCCCCAAGTCCACTAATAGGGGAGGTTCTCCTCTCCTTTCTGATCTTAGTCTATCAGTTCACATCAAAAGTGGCTGCATTGTCCTCTACTATGGCCTGGTAAGGCTGCTCCCCCACAGGGGGAGGTGATCAAAGAGCAGGCCAATCAGATTATGTCAGAGGCAGTCCCTCTTCACATTACTGCTGGGATTGCAGGTGTGTGTCACCATGCCCATCTCCAAAGATTGAGTTCTAAACCAGGCATGGCTATGTAGAAATATCATGTATTTAAGTGATCCCTAACACATACTCTATATCTAGTTTTTTTTTTCCCCCCTTGGGGATAGTGGCCACAGAGCTGGGTCCTGATACTGTTCCTGATCCTGGTCCTCAGAGACTAGCCCTTGGCCCAGATGTGCTCCCAAAAGTCTGCTGTCAAGCACTGGCCCTGTTGGGCTGTCTCTCTGGGGCTCAGTCTATCCCAGTAGAGCCCATGGGCACCAACAACTCACCTGGCAGCATCTTCTATAGATAGATGCGCATGCCCAACTCGCAGGAAACTCTTGACAAAAACAGGCTCCATACCCCTTGGCTCAGCCAGGACCACTGCCCAGGAATGGCAACATCTCTGAATACATCACTTAAGATGAGTAAGCAACACCTTTTCAATAATAGTATGAAACCAACAACAATATCGCAACAGTGAAAAACAGCAATTTAAAAACATACAAAATTAATGGAACCTTTTTCTAAGGGGAACAAGCGCTGAGTGCAGCCCAGCCGGTGATTGTACCAACTATTTGTCCACCTCGGGCAGCTAGGACATGGGATCAGGTGCCCCAAAGTGTGCCACAGTGGAGAGAAACAGTAGCTCAACCACCAAGTCCAAAAGGGACTGTGCATCCTCTAATGCTAAAGCCAGAGTTTGCACTGGTCCAGCTTCTGGCAAGACTGGGGATCTCACAACCATGGGATCCAGGAGCTCAGCATCCTCTTGGGGCTTAGCATCTGTGCCCGAAGCCAGGCTCCGTTTCCCCTGCACCACCAAGGCCTCTTGCGTGGGCAGCTCTGCAGTTGAGGCCCCAAGTAGCCCAGGATCTGAGCACAGAAATGGATGATCCGTCATACGGTATAGGGGAGCAGCCTGAAGGCACGCAGAATGGGATGAGCTAACCCAAGATGGCCTCTCCATGCCAGGGAAGGCACAGTCCCCTCTCCTACCCGCAGGAGAGTCGAGTTAACAGGAATCCTCCTCTGCTTCAATAGCCAGTGCTTCAGGACACTTCCCCTGGGGGACAAGGGGCTGGAATCAGCTGCTGCCTCACCAGGCATCTCCCCCGGGTCCTCATCTTCCTCCTAATCCTCCTCCTCCTTCTCGGGCTTCAGCTTATCCCGGGGTTATCCATTGCCAGGATGATCTCCCCAGATTGGCAGTCCAACTCTGCAGTGGGCACATGGATCCTGGCACAGTCCAGCACCTGCCTCATGACAGCCAGGTCCGGGGCCCCAAAGAAATCCTGGGTGAATTTCTGCAGCCACTGGGACAAGAACGAGAAAATGGCACTGTGGGTGAGAGCAGGGCAGAGGGACACAGTGTCGGGAGCCTGGCCTCGCTTCGGGGCTGTGGGGGGGACATTGGTATCCCCCACGGCCCTTCCTTTCCTGTCCCTCCTTCTGCTGCTCAAAACACAGGTGCCTGGTGGGAAACCTCTGTCCTCTACCAGCAGATGAGGTTGCGGGGACAGTCCCTAGGGAGAGAACCCCAAAGGTGAGGCTCCTGGCCAAAATTGGCCCTCCACCCTGGCCCCAAACGCCCCTTCCCGCTCACCTTCCCCTCCACCCCAAGCCCAATCACATCGTTGTCTGCTGGTCCCCCTCACAGTCGGGCCTGAAAGATCTATACCTGTGACAGTCCATGGGGTGTTACCCTTAAGGCCCTGTGTCCCCAACCCACCCAGACATCTAGAAGGAACTATTAGAATCTTCCCAGGGAGATTGGGGGTGCTGGGGGCTCCATCCATAACAAACACCGCAGATGGGGTCCAGAATCCTTTACACAAAGGACGCTCAGGGCATAAGAAAGGGTGCTGTCTGACATTCCCTGAGAAAGGTGAATGGCACCTGTTAGAGCTCCACCCCTGCCCCAATCGTCCATGTTTGGCCATGTCACTTTAAGAGAACAGGCCTGGGACCCAAGTCTGCTGGGATTCAGACATCCAGTTCTGTGAGGGCACAGGACACGGGCCCTGGGAAACAACAGGAGGAGATCCTAGGGCTGGCTAGATCCCTGGTGGAACCACTCTTGCCTTTTCAGGATCAGGTCCAGAACCATCCAGATGGTGGCAAACTTTGGATAAAGGGCCACAAAGAAGCAGAGTGACACCCTGTCATCCCTCTGCACAGCCGTGGGCAAATAGGGGATCATCTGCTCCACATAGTCCATGCCATCATAGCTGAGAATGGGGATGCCAGGCAGGAAGGCTCACTACCTTTCACTATGAGGAAAGACCAGGGCAGGAGGAAGGCTTTAAGTGTGCAAACCCTGAGGGGCACCAATGGCCCCTTTCCCTACACCTAAGCGGGAAGCAGGCATGAAAAGCGTTCCTCAGTGTCCCAACAGGAACACTCTTCCAGGCTGCGACCGCGGTGGATGGGGGGTGGGGTGGACCAGAAAGCTCCCTGCTGCAGGACAGCCCTGGTTACCTTGGTCTCCCAGTGGGGAACAGGCCAGAAATGTGTCAGGGAGCACACCATATGTCTCCAGCAGCAGCACAGGCAACCACCGCTGCCTTCTCTGAGACCTGAGGTCTGGAAGTAAAACAGACTCATCTCTCCAGCTCCTCTGGACTGGCTGGTCTGTCCAGGCTGCTGTTGCTGCTGCTGGCCTCCCGTTACCTGGCAACCGGGTTCCCGAGTTCCATCCGGAACCGGGCTGAGGAAGCATGGTCACTTCCTGAGTCACCCTGACAGAACCTCCCCATCCTGGGCTCTCCTGGGGACCACCAGCCCTGCAAGCTCTGCTGATTAAATCATCAACAGTTTCAGAGAGAAATGATGGAGCAGTTGCCTCCCGTCACCACTAGAGGGCATAGAGGCACATGAGAGGGTGCAAGGATGAAAAGAACAGCTGCAACAGAGAGGGATGGCTACCATCCCTTTTTAATCTTTTATTATTATTATTATTATTATTATTATTATTATTATCATCATCATCATCATCATCATCATCATCATCATCATTCCTTTCTTCTTTCTTAGTATACTGCAAACAAATTCACCTTCTTTCATTTCCCCTACTGAACTACAATGTTCTCATCTCTCAGCCTTTGAATATGTAAGTTCTTTATCTTTTCTGGGGTGTTAGGTACCTCTTGCTTTCTGTTAGGTTTCATAGTGGAATTTGTGTGATGTATACATTTCTATGCATGGTCTATGGGTTTGTTTATGGTGGATTACCCCACAAGGCTGTAAGCTTATAGAGAAAGAGTGGTGTTTACATCAATCATTTTTGTGTGTTCAGGACTTAGCACAGTATTAGGTACCTAATTCACAGTAACTATCTGTGGAAGGACAATTAACATTTTAAACAGTAAATTCCTTTAACAAAGTCTTCATAATCTGATAGTAATACAGAATTCCCACCTAAAGGATGGAAGCATGTAGCATTTTATTTGTTAATGCCAGCCATTGTGCCACCTGTAAACAACATTTCCTGAAGTCTTTTTATGTTGTTCTGTTACTGCTGTTACTAGGACAGCCTCCTCTATGCCTGTTGCCTTCTCTGTGTTCTCTTTAATTTATCCCATAAAAAGTTACTTCCTTTAAGCTTTAGTGAGGTTTAGCATCTGGCTTTATTATATCCAAAGACTATCTGCTTCTGCCTGTTTTGTACAGAAGGCAGGAATACAACTCAGAGGTAGAGAATTTGCTTTCACATATAGAAGGTAAGGAAGGAGGAGAAAGGGGAGGAGAAAAAGGAACAGGAGAAGCGAAACATTGCTTTTCTTTATGCAGATGCCCTGCCTTAAATACAGGGGTTAACAGGCTTCCTATCTCTGCCTTCCAAACAAGATAGAAATTCCAGATACAGCAACAGTGATACTTATTTGGTGTTAGTTTTCTTAACCTGGTCCCTCTCCTGACATTTACTCTGTACCTGTTTTATATGTGGTTGGTTTTATGTACATGTTCATTTTCTGGGAAGAATCTATATTTTCATTAGGTTTTATGAGAAGTCATATCCTCAGAAAAAGTCATATCTTCAGAAATTTTCCTGGGCTTTGCATCCTACCATACTTATCCCCTGAGACCATATCTGCAAATGTGACTATGTCTTCTCTGTACATCATTTGATGTTATGACTTCAGGATGCATCTTGAACCTTGTTTTCAAGAGAATGTTGTAAACAAGGCTGAAGCTTAACAGGCATTTGTGCCTCATAAAAAAAATTTCATCATAAAATGTCCTGTCTGAAAAGAGCATCTGAGATCATTGTACAATGCCCTCAGTTACTTTCATTTTAGTCTTTAACATTTTTAGTACTGTTAACTGTTTTTCATTACTTTGCTAGAGACCCAAATATGATGACCCTGGTGTAAGGGACTGTGTATACACTGTTAACTAAGAAAATAAAACCACATATTCAAAACAAGTAAAACCTCCAAATATTGATAAGAATTAGGTTTAGATTTAGTGCCCAAAAATAATTCAGTTGAAATGTGGGAAAGACATTGAAACACCATGATTCAGCAAACGTTTAGAGTATATATGTAAATATGATTAAAGGAATGTACACATAAACACAACTTAAAAATTCTTGGCACATGGTACATACTCACTCATATAGACATATAATATAGGATAAACCTACTAAAATCTGTATATCTAAAGAAACTAATCAAGAGGGAGGAATCTGACTAAAAAGCTCAATCCCTATCCTGTAAGGCAAAGAGGATGGACATTGGAAAAAGAAGAAAACAGGAAACAAGTTAGGAACCTGCCACAGAGGCCCTCTAAAAGGCTCTGCCCTGCAGACTATCAAAGCAGACGCTGAGACTTATGGCCAAGTGTTGGGCAGAGTACATGGAATCTTATGAAAGAAGTGGGAAATAGTAAGATCTGGAGAGGACAGAATCTCCACAAGGAGAGCAACAGAATGAGAAAATTTGAACACCAGGGTCTTTCCAGAGACTCATACTCTAACCAAGTACCATGCATGGAGATAACCTAGAACCCCTGCACAGATGTAGCCCATGACAGTTAGTGTCCAAGTGGGTTACATAGTAATGGGAAGAGGGACTGCCTCTAACATAAACTGATTGGCCTGCTCTTTGATCTCAGGCCAGAGAGGAAGACAATGCAGCCACTCCTGATGAGACCTAACAGTCTAAGATCAGAAGGAAGGAAAGGGAGACATCCCCTATCAGTGGACTTGGGGAGGATTATTCGTGAAGAAAGGGAAAAGTAGGTGGGATTAGGAGGGGAGGAAGGAGGGGGTTTTGGGGAGATACAAAGTGAATAAAGTGTAATTAATAAAAGTTTAAAAAATATTTAACACAAAAAATTTAAATAAATAATAAAAAAAATTCTTGGGCACACATACAAAAAGTGGGACTTCATTAAGACTTTTTTTTTCCTTTTTGTTTTCTTCACAGGAAAAGTTTGAACATGTTCCTCCCCTGTCCTTTTTATTCTCCTCCCCTCCCCTTCCCTTCCCTGCCTTCCTTGCTCAGTGTGAATTTTCAAACATTGAACTTGAATGGATGCAGTTCTTCAAAACCATTGCCAAAAGGAACCCTGCCGCCTCACTTCTAAACCTTGAACCTCAAATGCATTCTAGCTATTTTTTTTCTTGCATTGGTGATTAAGTAAAGCAACTCATTTTCTGGGGGGTAGGGGTAGATACCCAGACATGGTGAATTCCTCATCTACCCCTCCCCGTTCCCCACGCTTATGTCCTTTAGCACTTTGGGGAGCACATTGACAGAGGTTCCCCACCCATTCAAACCACAATCATACATGTGCTTTCCAAGATTTTCTAATAAAATTCTTTTAGTTTCCAGTATGAGACCTTGACTAAAAAATAATTGGCTTCATTCTCAGGTGACAATCTCATAAGTACAGCCAGGCTAATAAGTGACATATCAAGGTGCTCAGGTGGGTATTCTGTGTACAGTGCCAGTACACAGGCTCAGACCCAGGAGCTCAGTGCAGCCAAGCCTTCCCTATTTGAGTTCGGTTCACTTCCTTGTTGAAGCCACCTATGGCTAAAAAAAAGAAGTTTGTGGGATTGGGAGTGTAGCTCAGTTGATAAGAGGTGGAGCAGAAAGATCAGAAATTCAAGGTCATCTTATAGCTGTTTAGTTTAAGCCAGGCTGGGCTACAGGGGACCCTAACCAAATAATAATAATAGTAATAACTACAATACGTTTCAGCTAAGAACATTAATTGGCAGTCATTGTTCCAAGCCAGAGCTAACCTCAGGTCACCGACCTTCCTTATAGAGATAGAAAGGAGGCAACAAGGTCAAGCCCAGCAAGATTTTCTGCACACCGACCCCTCTCCAACAGAGCCTTCCTAGCCAAATATGTGGAAATATGTGTTCCGATTGATGACCAGAGGTGCCCCAGCTTGTAGTGTTGGGAGTATGGGGAAGGCAAAGTCACAATGGAGCACAGCTGTTTGATCACCAGCCCACTGAGACCATCACAAGCAAACAAAATCACAAAAGTACAACAAAGGAAAAAATGTACTGGGCATAATGCGCTCAAAGAGACTGGAAGAAGAAAATACCAAAACTCAGAACAGTGGCCTGTCTCTCTATGGGCCCTCTATCCTGTTCCATTAGTGGTGACCTACCCCCAAATCAGGCTCCACCCAACTACACCCGAGTTTGGAATGGTGACCTGCCTTCAGCCAGACCAGAGAATGGAGCAGCAACATATCTGTTGATCTCTGTCTACCAGACCAGAGGCCAAAGCACCAGCCAAACTCTGCCAGACCAGAGACCACAGCAGCAGCAAATCTCTGTGAGATCAGAATCCAGAGCAGGGGACATGCTCTGACAGACCCGGGGCCAGAATAGTTGATAAGCTCTGCCAGACTAGAGACCAGAGAACATTGGCAGAGGTGCCAAGACTGGGGCTCCACATACTGTATCAATCCCTTGCCACCTCCTTGCCACTCTCACTGGAACCTGTGAAGCATGGCTCAAGCCTCCTGAAATGGAAAATAATCAGGTCTAGGGGGATAGAAGGATTTTGTCCCATGTTCTCAGTCAGTCCCAGAGACAAAAATGACAGCGAGAGTCAAAACAGTTAAACAAGACACAAAGAGCTAGATCCCATTGCTTGTGCATCAGGAAAATACACAGAGCCAGACAGCAGATCCCACCACTCCTGCAGTGGAAAAAGGAAAGTAGGATATCAGTGAATCTCTGCTGCAGGAGCTTCCTGCTTTATCCTTGTCCAAAGATCCAGAGATCACAGAAAACTCGGTGCTCAACTCCATTTACAGATGTGCCCTTTTGGGGAGGTATGGAAAGTCTTCCAGGCCCCCTGTGGCCCACAGCTGTCCAGAGCATCAGCTCTAACCTTTCTGACGACACATATTACACATTTTGCCTTGAGTCCCCCCCCCAAAAAAAAAAAAAAAAAAAAACAAACTAGAGAAACACAGAGAAAGACACAGACAGATACAGACAGAGTGCTCATTTACTGGCTGTTGTTCAGCTCCATGTGCCTGGGGTGCTTGGGAGACTTGGGGATCCAATCTAAGAACCCATATGTTATGGCCAGATCTTAGGGTGACAAGAGATCATCAGGAGCCAGACCACATATGCAAGAGCAAAGAGTTTTATTTGGGCTTATGCTGGGTCTCTCCAATTTTACCAACACAGTGGATCAGAGAGATCCCTGAGCAGGTGCATGGCAGGGTTTTGATTGGGGTTTTAGGAAGGACCAGGAAGTTCCAGTTTAATAGTTTCAGGATTGGGTAACATTCAGCAAGGGCAAGCTTTTTACAAAGTGATTGGCTAGCTAACATAACTAACATTGAGGGAGCTATCTCTAGGCCTCAGGAATGTTGGGTATTTTCTTTGTCACTGAAGGTTCTACTACAAGGTTGGTAGACTGCTCAGCACAAATGCCCCACTTTGAGATAAGATACCTTCCCATTCTTGTTGTTATCCTCAGGCTGTTCCTTGGGTAAGGAATCTCATGACCTTGTTTTTGGAATTGGTGACCCATGGTCCAATTCCTGGTGGCTTTATAATAGAGTCACTATTCTGGTGAAATTTAAGTGCCCTTTTTTAGGCCTAGTTCCTGGTGACCTTTGGAGATGTCTCTCCATTCTAAAAGATACATTTGGATTTTGTGGGGGTTGTAAATTATATGTCCTGTGTCAGAGAGCACTCAAATATTAAGCTGTGATATAGAAGAGTAGAACTGATGATGTAAAGGATTTACTATAGCTGAGAAACTAGTGGTACCAGTTAGAATTTACCTGAGGAAAGACTGCCTGTAAAACATTCCACAGATAAGCAGTATGCTAACCAGGCCTATTAGAGATTAGGATCCCGGGATACACATGTTTGCTCACCAGGATTGTGTAGAAATGTGTCAGGGTTATGTCTTTTTAATTTGTAAATTTCCAATGTGTATTTATTAATTCATGAATGCAAATGAAAGCAGACCAGATTGGTGGGTGTACAATTTGGGTCAGGTATCTTGCTCCAGTAAATATTGAATTTCAAATTAAGGGACTGTCCTATGCCCATATGTACAATCCTCATTGACACAGTTCTGTCAGTTCAAATTTGAGACACAGGCTATGGGCTTAAGCTGTGTCTGTCAGGTTACAGGTCTCAGCAGCTAATATTGTACACAGGGATAACATCAAACAGTATCTTATTAATGGCTTTCCCTCTTCAAGAGAATGGCCTGTGTTTTTCAAAGTCAGTATGCTATGTGTTTTTTTTTTTTTTTTCAACTCTGAGGTTAAGAGCACTGGCTGCTCTTCCAGAGATCAGGAGTTCAATTCCCACCAACCACATGGTGGCTTACAACATCTATAATGAGATCTGATGCTCTTTTCTGGCATGCAAGTGTAGATGCATGCAGAACACTGTATCCATAATAAATAAATATATGAATAAATAAATAAATAAATAAGTCAGTTGTTGGTATTATTAAATTTTATTTTGTTAATGCATCACTGCTCTAGTCTCTTATTAGTTAATATTCTTTGATAATCCAGTCATTAAGAATTTCATTCCTTTTCCCCTAGTGCTTTGATATTTGTTTTTGTTAAAGCAATGTCTCCTGTAGATCAGCCTTTCACATGCTATGTAATTTACACTTTATTGGAACACTGAATGCCTCCCCTACTGCCTAGTGCCTAGAACATAGTCCTGCAGCTCTTTTTAGGTGGGCCCTGACTAGTGAGTGTGAAGTAAAATAGAACAGTGAATTAATGTCCCCTGAAGACCCTAAATTTTTAGAGGTGGGCAATTACAAATAAAGAGGGACCTGTGTAAGAATTGAGTTCACTAACCTACTTTGAAGCTGGGGTAGTCAGAACACAGAAAGGGAGGGGGAGAAGGGAAGATGGTAATGAGTCAGGTAATCAATTTTAGATGGTCAATAAAAGTGAAAACTGTACATTTGGGGGGAGTCATACACAAAGGGAATAAAGAATATGTATTAGTTGCTGAGCTTGTTTATGGGAAGCAAATTTCTATAGTTGCATGAGTTCAAACAACACAGAAGTTCTGAATAAACTGCTGTGGTAGTGACTAACAGGGATGTTTCCCCTACCCACATTTGAAAGTGCACAACCTAAGAAAAAAAGTTGTGAGTAATACTTGCTGTTCTCTAATACATATTCAAAGTCTCTGAAGAATATTGGACCATAAGGCCATTTTCAACTTTTAAAAATAATTTTACGGTTATAATGAAATCATTTCAACCTTTTCATTCATCCGTGCTCTTACATCTCAAATGCTGGGATGAATCGTTAAGGAGGCTACTTAACAATCAAAGCAGACCTGGCTGTCAGGTTCTCCCAGCATCCCTCAATCTTTTCCTGTTACAAGGTATGGGTGTCATACACAGATCTCTACCCCAAAAGTTGAGCTGCCCTCCTCCCATCTCTCATTCCTTATGTATTCCAACCATTTTGGTTACCTGGTATTTTTCATTTATCATTTAACTTCCCACCCTTTTCATCTGGCTCTAGACTTCCCGCTCTCTTCTCCTCTCACATGGCTCAAGTTCATGTCAATCCTATACTGTCCCAGATGTTCCTGTGTCTGACTATGTTCTCTCATCTATCTATAATAAACTTTCTACTCCAACATATGGAGGAACAGCCGCATTCTTTTTGTTTTATATCTCATTTTCATTGAGCTCCCATTACCTACTCCTTTCTTTCAAATTCATGGCCATTTGTTTCTTTAATGGTTGTTACTATTTGGCTTTGACAAAAGTTTGGCTGAAGGACTTCCCAAATATGAGGTAGAGATGACTGCGTTGGACACTGATCATGTAATGGAATGTGCAACATAAATGACCTGTATCTTGGAAGATGAGCAGGTGCCCTGGGAAAGTAGAAGATTGTATTTTAAAACATTTCTAAGATGAGGATGTTGCAGGATATTTGATCCCAGTGTGATCCCATAGATTGTGAACTGTAAAAACCTGTGCTTTGTTTGGTATGGTTGAGCCCTAACACAAACCTTAATTCCAAGAACTTTCTGTTTATTCTAAACAGGTGATTATGGTATGGTTCCGTCAGCCCTGGAACATACCTTTAATTCAAAAGCTCTCTGTGCACAGGATTTAATAATGTTAACCCTAGATCAAGAGGCAAAGCAAGAAGCCAGCTGACAGGGATTAAAGAGTAAGTGGAACTTTCAGCTGAAATATATTTAAGAAAGAGTGTAAAAGTGGAAGGAGTTTTAGCATAGTAGATTTTGGGCTTTTTGAGCTTTGAGCTAGAAAGCCTTTGGCCGTGGGTTCCTTTGGCCTATCCACCCTAATCTGTCATCTGAACTGGTGAGCTTTTGGGGCTTTTTACTCTTGGAGTTGAGGTGAGTAGGATGGTCAGATTGGTGCTTTCTCTGCCTCTCTGCACTGGAAGGTTTTAAAATAGAATAATTGGGATTTTCATTCTTTTATAACAACATTAGCATTCTGTGTGCCCATAGGGGTTAGGGCAAAGCTAGAATGCCTCTGCTTTCAGCATCATTTGATCTTTGATCCACTGGTAGAGGAGCTACTACTGTCCTAAGACTCAGCTGTATTGTTCAAGGTAATGAGGGATTCTGGGTAGGCCCAGCAGTCAGGAGCAATTGTGGGAGGAAGTTTATGGGTTTATTTTGGGATTTTATTCTCATGTAGCTCTAAAGATCTGTGAGTGAGACCAGAGGCCATGTCATGCTGAGTGTGGGGCCATTGTCCCCAGGTCTGGAAGAGCAGGCTTCTGAGATATCACAGCCTGATCTGCTTTGAATGAGATGGACAGTTGTTCAGACTATGGATCAGGCTGTGTTTCTGTTGGTCTCCATGTGGTAATCTCAGCAGAGACCCTTGGCCTCCGACCCTTCCTGAGAGTTGATTGCCCAGAGAAGTGAGGACTTTGCATCCTGGGCAGAAGAAAGTCATGTTGCTTATAATATTACTTATCTAGTGTGCACACACAGGTATTGGTTTTGCAGTGGACAGATTGGAAAACTGAAGGTCTCATTTCTAGAAATGATGAATGTTGTATTTCACATAGAGCTTTGTATAACAAATTTTACAACTCGTATTGAAACTGGAAGAAAAGAGGTAGTGGTGGTCATCTTTCAGCAATACTTGATTATGTTTTATTTTAACCTTTCAACTACCACCAGTCACAATGGAATGATTTAGGGAAATTCAATTCCAGGGCACAAAAGGAATTTCTGAGTTGTAGAATTTTGTTAGGTGTGTCTGGTTTTAAATAAGTGGATAGGAAAGATACCACATATTGTGACATAAATCATGCAGCAGGAAACAGAAACTAAATTATTCTCCATCATTTTTTTTGTGTATGATTGTTGGCAAGGGCTGGGCTGTGCCTGAACCCACAAGGGGACATGAGGGACTGCAAGCCATAGCCCAGCTTATGATCACCTCCATTTTCTAAGAGACTTCCAGAGCAAAATGACTCTCTATAAAGGAGGTTAGTAGTAGCTGGAGGGTCAGAAATATAATGGTTTAGGTGTCACTTTGTGTTTGTCTTGTAGCAGTTGTGAAATCTGTGTTTATTTAATGTTTATTAATTAGAAAATCAAAGGTATCTCTGGTCCAGTGGACATTTTTCATGTTAGAGTTTCCTTATGTCTTTTCATGTAAACTTGACTATATTTTAGGCTTATGTTTTTGGCTTTTTCTCCCACCCTCTCATTCTTTCACAAACACTGTACAAATTCTTGATTATTGAAGTTTGTGGTAAGTACAGAAGTCACATTATGCCAAAAGATTATGAGATTCGTGACAATAGAATCATCCCTTATTTTTCTGTTTTCCTCTGTTTCTTACCAGGTGACTTTTTTGATATGAGATTGAGATTTTGGATTGTTCTTTAGCAAGTAGATAAAGACAATTTGCATTCATGTCTGTAGAAGGCAGAAGAGACAACATGAAGGTGATGAAGGTGAGTGATACCAGTTGGCCAGTTTACTCCTTCTCTTTTGACATTTTGTTTGGTGATCTGTCATTTTCTTCAGAAGTTTCATGTGTCCAGTGGTCTCCATATTCTTTAGTTGGATGATTTTATTCTCCTGAAAAGATTAAATCAAAACCCTACCCCATCCCTAATTCGGGGGTGAGGGTTGTACCTTTTTAGGCATGTTATATCTTTTATAGGTCAAATGATTTTTTGAAAATAGAAAAAGTATAGTATCTTAATTAAAGTTAAAAAAAATCTTTGAAAGTTTACAAATATACCTTAAAGTGTATTTATTTCTAGATTATAAAGGGCATTCACTTTGATTTTCAGCCTGCCTATTACAAGCAGCTTTTAAATAAAATCACTGTAAATCCTATGTGCCTGCTTCTGCCTCCCAGGTGGTATGTAAAAGTCATGTGCCTCCCAAATGCTGGGATTAAGGCTGGGATTAACACCCTGTCAGTGTAACTCCTTTATTTAGAAAACAACTAATTAATAGAGAACTGCTTGTCTCTGCTGGGATTAAATGCATGGTCTATCACCACGCTGCTCAAATATTTTGTATTCACTCCAAATTATTCCAACTCAAACAAGTTTATTCCTTTGAATTTACTTCAAACATTTTAAACCTCTTAACTGTTTTTAGTATGAAACAACAAAAGTATCCTTTTTTATTTAAGAAGAAAACTTTATTCTGTATTAAGTTAGTTCGGACTGAATGACCAAACTGTCTGATGAACAGTTACCTCTGCTTATTCAGGAGATCTCTACTATTCAAATCTAATCATTATCAATTTTGATTGAATCCACCTTTCTTTTCCTGTGGAAACATTCTGTTTTACCAGTGAAGACACAGTTCAGTAATTTCTCACTGTCTACTCCTTTTAGTTTTGTTTACTTTTTTTTTTTCTAGAGTATTTAGGTGTGCTGTTAAGTTGCTACTAAGAGATCTTTCTGATTATTTTTTCTAAATGTACTTAGTGGTATGAACTGTCTTCTGGTCAACAATTCCATTGTGTACTATGACTTTTGGTATGTTGTGTATTCATTTCATTGACTTTTAGAAAGTCTTTAATTTCTTTATTTCAGTTTTGATCCATATTTTATTCAGTAGAGAGTTGTTCAATTTCTATGTGTTTGTAATTTTCTATTGTTTTTGTTATTTGTGATGTGCTGCTTTAAACCTTTGTGGTCTGATAAGATGCAGGAGGTTATTGAAAGTTTCTTATATCTTTTGAGACTTCCACTGTTCAAGTATATCATCAATTTTGGAGAACAATATATGTGTTGCTGAGAAGAGGGAACAATCTTTTGTGCTTGGGTGGATGTTCTGTAAACATCATTTGTGTATATTTAGTTTTTGATGTTAGTTAACTGGAGCATTTCTCTGTTCAGTTTGGTCAGGAGGACCTGTCCATTGCTGAGAGTAATATATTGAAGTCTTCCCTATCAGTTTATGAGGGCCAGGAAGTGATGTAAGCTGCAGAAGGTTTCTTTTATAACTTTGGTGCTCTTATGTTTGGGGCAGAGATGTTAAGTATTGAAATGTTATATTGCTGGATGTTTTTTTTTTTTTAATATGTCATGTCTTTTGCCATCTTTTCATTAGTTGTTTTTGAAGTCTGTTTTGTTAGATATTAAAATTGCTTTACAAGCTTGATACTCTAATTCATTTATTTGGAATATCTTTTCCAACCCTTTACCTTGAGATAATGTCTATCTTGATGTGAAGCTGTGTTTGATGTATTTAGAAGAAGGGTGGATTTTGTTTTATCATCCATTTTTGTGAGCCTGTGTCTTTTTATTGGTGAATTTGGGCCAATGGTATTAAGAGATATCAACAAACAGTGATTGTAAATCCTGGTATTTTGGTGGTGGTGGTGGTGGTGGTGGTGGTGGTGGTGGTGGTGGTGGTGGTTTTAGCACCCTGTGTTGGGCTATATTTATAGATACATATTGTTTAAATTTGACCTTATCATGAAACATCTTATTTTCTTCATTTGCTGATTGAAACTTTGGGCATGGTTAGTAATTTGTCTTGGATTCTGTAGTTTTTAGAGTCAGAAGCACTCTGTCTAAGCCATTCAACTTCTAGCATTTTTACTGAGAATACAGTATTAATTCCAATAGATCTGACTTTTTTGGTTTTTGGTTGTTTATTTTTTGTTTGTTTGTTTGTTTGTCTGATTAGTTGGTTAGTTTGCTTTGTTTTTTTTTTTTTTTGTTTTGTTTTGTTTTCAGTTGCAGCTTTTCATATTCTTTCTTTGTTCTGCATGTTTTTTATTTTGATTATTCTGTGGTAAGAGGACTTTCTTTTCTGGTCCAGTCTCTTTGGTATTTAGTATGCTTCTTGTGCCTTCATAGACATCTTCTTTAGGTTAAGAAATTTTTCTTGTATGATTTTGTTGAAAATATCTTCTGGACCTTTGATCTCATCCTTCTTCTTCTAATCTGATTATCAGCAAGTTTTGTGTTCTCATAATGTCCCAGAGTTCCTGGATGTTTCCTGAAAGTTTGTATGTAGATCAGGCTGGTTTTGAACTTACAGCTCTAACTCCAGTCGAGTGTTGGGCTTAAATCTAGGCCAACATGCCTGGCATCAACATCACCATCATTGGCTGCTGAGCATGGAATATAGAGTTTTAGGTATTTATTTTTTTCGTTTTTTGTATATGTAAGCATAGGTTATTGTGTTGATCTTCATCAACATCTTGCATTTGAAATTTGGCAGGGAGTATATTTAATTTCTGAGGATGCCATTTATTCATGACACTAACACTATCTGAGCTTTCCAAGTCATTGAATTGTAGGTGTGTGACGCTCTTCTTACCTGTTGTATTTTTTAAAATTTTGTTTGTTTTATTCACATTCAATTTATTTTTAATTTAAATTTGTTTTTATTATTTATTCTCTGACATGAACTTGAGTCTTTGATCACCTCCTCCTGGGTGTTGCAGCCATGCAAGGCCACAGAGGAAGATGATGCAGCCATCCTTGATGAGACCTGATAAGCTAGAAGGGAAGGAGTTCCTCCTCAATTAGGAGACTAGAGAAAGGGCATAGGGGCAGAAAAAGGAGGGTGGGTGGGACTGAGAGGAGATGAGAGAGGGGGCTATGGCAAGGATACAAAGTGAACACATTGTAATAAATAAATTAATTAAATTAAAAAATAATTTATCCACTTAACATCCCAATTGTAATCTTCTCCCTTGACTCTTCCTTGTCTCACCCTCCATTCTTCTTTCCCCTTATCCCATTTCCTATATCTCAGATACAGGAGCCCTCCTCTCCTACCATGGGAACCCAGCCTGTCAAGTCTCAGTAGGACTGTCTGCATCCTCTTCCTCTGTGGCATAGCAATGCCATGTCCACCAAAGGGAAGTGAGCAAATAGCAGACAACAGGGTCCATGTCAAAGCCAGCACATTCTCCCCTTACTATGGATCGCACATGGAGACTGAGCTGCCTATCAGCTACATCTGAGCAGGGCTCTGGTTCCTCTTCATGAATGGTCTTTGGTGGGTGCATCAATCTCTCCAAGTCCCCATGGGCCCAGATTTGTTGTCCTTGTTGGTCTTGTTATGGAGGTCCTGCCAGCTCTGTGTCTTTCTATCCCCTCACTCTTTCCTATGATTCCCTGTGCTCTACCCAAAGTTTGGCTGTGAGTCTTAGCATCTGCTTTGATCCCCTGCTGGGTAGAGCTTTTCAGAGGACATGTATGTTAGGCTCTCATCCTGTTCCCTCTCCGCAGTCACTTCTGATGTCGATTCTATTTGCCCTTTTGAATAAGAATTGACCATCCTCCATAGGGTCCTCTTTTTATTTACCTGCTTTAGGCCTGTGGACTGTAGTATGTTTATCCTGTATTATGGCTATTATCCACTTACCATGCATGTCTTTTCTGGTTTTGGAATAAGTCACTTAGGATGATCATTTCTAGTTCTGTCCACTTGCCTGAAAATTTCATGGTTTTTTTTTTTTTTTTTTTTTTTTTTTAAATACCTGAGTAGCATTCCATTGTATAAATGTACCACAATTTCTGTAAAGCAATTGTTCAGTTGAGAGACATGTAGGTTGTTTCCTGATTCTGGCTATTATGAATATAGATGCTATGAACATAGTTGAGCAAATATATTTGTTGAATGGTAGAGCAACTTTTTGATATATGCCCAGGAATGGTATAGCAGGGTCTTGAAGTAACACAATTTCCAATTGTCTGAGAAAGCATCAGATTGATTTCTAAAGTGGTTGTATAAGTTTGCACACCCACCAGCAATGGAGGAGTGTTCCTCTTCACATTCTCACTAGCACGTGCTGTCACTTCAGGTTTTGATCTTAGCCATGATGGGTTTAAGATGGAATGTCAGAGTAGTTTTGATTTGCATTTCCATGAAGACTATCGATATTTAGCATTTATTTAAATGTTTTTCCACCATTTGATATTCCTCTGTAGAGAATTCTCTGTTTAGTTCTGTACCCCAGTTTGAAAGTGATTATTTGGTTTGTTGGAGTTTAATTTATAGAGCGCTTTATATATTTTGTTTGTTATTTATAGAGCTATTTTTAGAGCTTTCTGTTGTTTGTAGGGTTGGAGAAGGTCTTTCTCAGGCTGTAGGCTGTTATTTTGTTCTATTCACAAAGTTCTTTGCTTCATAGAATCTTTTCATTTCATGAGATCCTATTTATTAATTATTGATTTTAGAGCCAGTGCTCTTGGTATTCTGTTTAGGAAGTTATCTTCTATGCCAATGAGATCAAGGCTCTTTCCCACTTTTTCTTCTAACAGATTTAGCGTATCTGGTTTTATGTTGGAAGTCTTTGATCAACTTGAACTTTAGTTTACTGCAGGGTGATAAATACGGATCTATTTTTATTTTTCCACATGTGGACTTCCAGTTAGACCGGCACCATTTGTTGAAGATGCTGTCCTTTTTCCATTGCATGGTTTTGGATTCTTTGAAAAAAATCAAATGTCCATAGGTGTGTGGGTTTTTTTATGGGCCTTCACTTTAATTCCATTTATCCACCAGTCTGTTTTTATTCCAGTACCATGCAGTTTTTATTACTATTGATTTATAGTCGAGCTTGAGAGCAGGGGTGGTGATACCTCCTGAAGATCTGCTATTGTACAGGATTATTTTAGCTTTTCTGGGTTTTTTTATTTTTCCATATAAAGCTGAGAATTGTTTTTTCAATGTCCAGGGGGAATTGTGTTGATATTTTGATGGGAATCATCGTTGAATCTGTAGATTGTTTTTTGGTAAGATGGAAATTTTGACTATGTTGATCCTACTGATCCATGAGCATGAGAGATATATCTATCTTCTGGTATCTTTTTCAATTTCTTTCTTCAGAGTCTTGAAGTTGTTGTTGTGTTTTGTTTTGTTTTTTTTTATATATATATATATATATATATATATGTTTTTCACTGACTTGCTAAGGATAACACCAAGATACGTCAGTTTTTTTTTTTCCTGCCTATTGTGAAGGGTGTTGTTTTCCTAATTCTTTCTCAGTCCATTTGTCTTTTGCATACAGGTGTGCAACTGATTATTTTGAGTTAACTTTATATCCAACCACTTTCAACTGTAGGAGTTCCGTACAGTAGAATTTTGGGGGTCACTTTTGTTACCTGTCATATCATCTGTGAAGAGCCATACTTTGACTTCTTCCTTATCAATTTTTATCCCCTTGATCTCCTTTAGTTGTCTTATTGCCCTAGATAGGACTTTGAGTACTGTATTGAAGAGATTTGGAGAGAATGTGTGGCCTTGTCTTGTCCCCGAGTTCAGTGGAATTGATTTAACTTTCTTTCCATTTAGTTTGATGTTAGCTATAGGATTGCTGTACATTGTCTTTACTATTTTTATATCTGTGCCTTTGTCCCCAGTCTCTCCAAGACTTTAAACAAGAATAACTGTTGGATATTATCAAATGCTTTTTCGGCTTATAAGGAAATGATCCTGTGTTATTTGTATTTATTTATATTTTGGATTAAGATTCCATATATTGAACCATTCCTGCATGCCTGGGATGAAGCCTACTTGGTCATGTTGGATGATATTTTTGGTATGTTCTTGGATTTGGTTTATCGTTAATTTATTGAGTATTTTTGCATCATTGTTCATAAAAGAGATTGGTCTGAAGATCTCTTTCTTTTTTGGTGTCTTTGAGGATTTATCAAGGTGACTGTGGTCTTACAAAAGGAATTTGGTCATGTTGCATCCATTTCTATTTTGTGGAATAATTTGAAGATTATCGGTTTTCGCTCTTCATTGAAGGTCTTGTAGAATTCTGCTCTGAAATCATCTTGCCCTTGGCTTTTTTTGTTGTTGTTGTTGTTGGTGGTGGTGGTGGTGGTGGTGGAAGGATTTTGATGGCTGCTTCTATTTATTTAGGCCATATAAGACTATTTAATATCTTTACCTGATTTTGATTCAACTCTGTAAGTGGAATCTAACAAGAGAATTGTATATTTCATTTAGATTTTTCAAATTTTGTGGCATATAGGCTTTTGACATAAGAGCTAATGGTTCTTTGGATTTTCTCAGTGTCTGTTATCTCTCCCTCTTCCTTTCAGACTTTGTTGATTTGGATAGTGTCTTTCTGCCTTTTACTTAGTTTGGCTAAGAGTTTGACTATATATTCGATTTTCTCAAAGAACTAGCCCTTGGTTTCATTGATTCTTTGAATTATTCTCTTTGTTTCTAATTTATTTATTTCAGCCCTGAGTTTGGTTAGTCCTAATAGTCTACTCCTGTTGGGTGTGTCTGCTTTTTTTCTAGGGCTTTCAAGTGTGCCATTAAGTTGCCTGTATGGGATGTCTCCAATAGCTTATGAAGGCCTTTACTGCTATTAAAAGTCCTCTTAGAACTGCTTTCATTGCATTCTATGAGTTTGGGTATGATGTACCTTCATTTTCATTGAATTGTAGGAAGTTCTTTCTTTATTTCTTCCCTGTCCTAGATTTCATTGAGTAAGGAGTTGTTCAGTTCCCACATGTGTGTAGGCTTTTTATTATTTCTGTTATTTTTGAGGTTTGTCTTTCGTCTATCATGGTCTGATAGGATACAAGATATTATTTCAATCTTGTTGTATCTGGTTTGTTACCTACTGTATGGTCAGTTTTGCAGAAGGGTCTGTGAGGTGCTGAAAGAAGATATATTCTTTTCTGTTTGGGTTAAAAAATTCTCTAGCTATCTGTTAGGTCCATTTGATTCATGACATCCATTAGTGTTATTATCTCTCAGTTTAAGTTCTTTTCCATTGCTCTGTCCCTTGATGATAGTGATATGTTGACCTCTCCAACTATTAATGCGTGGTAATTGATATGTTCTTTAAGCTTTATTAATGTTTATTTTACAAATGTGGTTGTCCTTTTATTTGGAGCATTGTTCAGAATACAGATGCAATGGAATTCCACAGATTGGTGGAATTTTCCTTTGATGAGTATGAAGTATCCTTCCTCATTTCTTTCTTATTTATTTTTTATTTAGGAGCAATAATTGATATCTCAAAATTTCAAAGTTTGAAAATATGTGTAACAGCATAGTTTTTTTTTTAAATCTTTCAAAATTTTATTGTTTTCTTTTAAAATTTTTGTTGATAACAGTTTATTTACTTTGGATCTCCCCTGTACCTCCCTGCTTCCTCCCCTCCCAATCCCACCCTCCATCTTCCCCTCCCATGTCCCTTTCCCAGTCCACTGATAAGGGTGGTCCTCCTCCCCTTCAATCTGATCCTACTCTATCAGATCTCATTAGAAGTGGCTGCATTGTCTTCTGTGGCCTGGCAAGGCAGATCCCCCCTCAATGGGAGGTGATCAAAGAGCAGGCCAATGAGCTCCTGTCAGAGACAGTCCCTGTCCCCATTGCTATGAAGCCCACTTGAATACTGAACTGCCATAGGCTACCTTTTGTGCAGGGGTTTCAGGGCATCTCCATGAGTGGTCCTTGGCTGGCGTATCAGTTTCCAAAAAGACCCATGTGCCCAGAATTTTTGGAACAGTTGCTGTCCTTGTGGAGCTCCTGTCATCTCCAGGTTTACTATCTCCCAGTTCTTCCATAAGATTCCCTGCACTCTGCCCAAAGTTTGGCTATGAGTCTCAGCATCTGCCTTGATACCCTGCAGGGTAGAGCCTTTCAAAGGCCTTCAGTGGTAGGCTCCTGTCCTGTCCCTGTATTCTCCCTCATCTGATATCTATCCTCTATGCCTTTCTGCATGGGGTTTGAGCATCTTAGCCAGCATACTCCTTCCTGATTAACTTCCTTTGTTGTACAGATTTTAGTATTTTTATCCTATATTTTATATCCTATATCCACTTATGAGTGAGTATATACCCTGTGAGTCTTTCTGCTTCTGGCATACCTCATTCAGGATGATCTTTTCCACTTCCCACCATTTACCTGCAAATTTCATGTTTTCCTTGTTTTTCATTGCTGAGTAATATTCCATCGTATAGATATACCACAATTTCTGTATCCATTTCTCAACTGAGGTCCATCTGTGCTGTTTCCAGCTTCTGGCTATTACAAATAAAGCTACTACAAACATAGTTGAGCAGATGTCCTTGCTGCATACTTCAGTGCCCTTTGGATATATGCTTAGGATATATGCTTAGGATGGATCTTGAGGAGGTGCTATTCCTAATTGTCTGAGAAAGCGCCAGGTTGATTTGCAAAGTGATTATATAAGTTTACATTCCCACCAGCAATGAAGAAGGGTTCCCCTTTCTCCAAATCCTATCCAGCATGAGTTGTCACTTGAGTTATTTGTCTTAGTCATTTTGATGGGTGTAAGGTGAAATCTCAGGGTGGTTTTGATTTGCATTTCCATGATGACTGAGAATGTTGAACATTTTTTAAGTGTTTCTCTGCCATTCTATATTCCTCTATTGAGAATTCTCTGTTTAGCTCTGTACCCCATTTTTTAATTGGGTTACTTGATTCGTTGGTGTTTAACTTCTTGAAATCTTTATAAATACTGGATATTAACACTGTCAGATATAGGGTTGGTGAAGATCCTTTCCCAATCTGCAGGCAGTCATTTTTTTTGACAACAGTTTCCTTTGACTTATAGAAGTTTTTCAGTTTCATGAGGTCCCATTTATTTATTGTTGCTCCTACAGCCTGTACTTTTGAAGTTCTGTTCAGGAAGTTGTCTCCTGTTCCAATGAGTTCAAGGTTCTTCCTCACTTTTTCTTCTAACAGGGTTAGTATGTCTGGTTTTATACTGAAGTCTTTGATCCACCTGAACTTTAGTTTTGTGCAGAGTGATAAATATGGATCTATTTGCATTTTCCTACGTGTAGACATCCAGTTAGACCAGCACCATTTGTTGAAGATGCTATCTTTTTTCCACTGTATGGTTTTGGCATCTTTGTCAAAAATCAGGAGTCCATAGTGTGTGGGTATATTTCTGGGACTTCTATCTGATTCCGTTGATCCACCAATTGGTTTCTCTACCAGTACCATGCGGTTTTTATTACTCTTGCTCTATAGTAAAGCATAAGAACAGTGATGGAGATACCTCCAGAAGATATTTTATTATGGAGGATTGCTTTAGCAATTCTGGGTTTCTTGTTATTCCATATGTAGTTGAGCATTTTTCTTTCAAGGTCTGTAAAGAATTGTGTTGGTAATGTGAGAGGAATTGCATTAAATCTGTAGATTGCTTTTGGTAAGAGGACCATTTTTACTATGTTAATCCTTCCAAGCCATGAGCACGTGAGTACTTTCTATCTTCTGATATCTTTTTGTAATTCTTTCTTTAGAGACTTGAAATTTTTTTCATACAAGTTTGTGCCATCCTTGTTTTGGGTCCTACCAAGGTACTTTATGTCCTTTGTGACTATTGTGAAGGGTGTTGTTTACCTAATTTCTTTCTCAGCCCTTTTGTCTTTTGTATACAGGAGGGCTACTTATTTTTTTTAGTTGATTTTGTATACAGCCACTTTGCTAAAACTGTTTGTCAGCTTTAGGAGTTCCCTGGTAGAATTTTGGGGGTCACTCAGGTATACTGGGCAGCCTTGTCTTGTTTCTGATTTCGGTGGGATTGATTTAACTTTCTCTCCATTTAGTTTGATGTTGGCTATAGGTTTGCTGTATATTGCTTTTACTATATTTAGGTATGTGCCTTGTATCCCTGATATCTCCAATACTTTAAACATGAATGGATGCCGGATTTTGTCAAATGCATTTTCAGCATCTAAGGAGATTATCATATGTTTTTTTTTTCAGTTTGTTAATATGGTGGATCACATTGATGGATTTCTGTATATTGAACCACCTCTGCATGCCTGGAATGAAGCCTACATGGTCATACTGAATGATATCTTTGATGTGTTCTTGTATTCGGTTTGCAAAGTATTTTGTTGAGTATTTTTGCATCAATGTTCATATGGGAGATTGGCCTGAAACATGCTTTCTTTGTTGGGTCTTTGTGAGGTTTAGGTACCAAGGTGACTGTGGCTTCAATGAATACGTTTGGTAGTGTTCCTTATGTTTCTATTTTGTGGAATAGATTGAAGAGAACTGGTGTTAGCTCTTCTTTGATGGTCTGGTAGAATTCTGCACTGAAAGCACCTGGCCCTGGGCTTTTCGTGAATCTGAGAATTTTGATGAATGCTTCTATTTCCTTAGGAGATATAGGACTATTTATTTGATTTACCTGGTCTTGATTCAGCTTTGGTAAGTGGAATTGATCAAGAAAATTGTCCATTTTATTTAGATTTTCAAAGTTTGTGGCATAGAGACTTTTGAAGTAAGTCCTAATTGTTTGGATTTCCTCAGTGTCTATTGTTTTCTCCCCCTTTACTTTTCTGATTTTGTTAATTTGGATCGTGTCTCTCTGCCTTTTAATTAGTTTTGCTAAGGGTTTGTCTATCTTCCTCATTATCTCAAAGAACAAGCTCTTGGTTTCATTGATTCTTTTAATTGTTTTATTTGTTTCTAATTGATTGATTTCAGCCCTGAGTTTGATTATTTCCAGTCATCTATTCCTTTTTCGTGTGTCTGCTTCTTTTTTTCCCCTAGGGCTTTTAGGTAAGCCATTAAGTTTCTTAAATGAGATTTTTCAAATTTCTTCTTGAAAGCACTCAGTGCTATGAACTTTCCTTTTAGCACTGCTTTCATCATGTCCCATAAGTTTCGGTATCTGGTGTTTTCATTTGCATTGAATTCTAGGAAGACTTTAATTTCTTTCTTTATTTCTTCCCTGACCCAGCTGTCATTAAGTAGTGAGTTGTTCAGTTTCCATGTTTGTGTAGGCTTTTTGATATTTCTGTTGTTGTTAAGGTCCAGCTTTATTCCATGGTGATCATATAGGATACTAGGGATTATTTCAATCTTCTTGTATCTGTTGAGGCTTGCTTTGTGACCAACTATGTGGTCTATTTTGGAGAAGGTTCCATGAGGTGCTGAGAAGAAGGTAAATTCTTTTGTGTTTGAGTGTAAGGTTCTGTAGATGTCTGTTAGGTCCATTTGATTCCTGACCGCTGTTAGAGATATTGTTTCTTTTTTCTCTGTTTTGTCAACCTGTTCTTTTTTGAGAGTGGGATGTTGAAGTCTCCCACTATTAATGTATGGTGATATATGTATGGTTTAAGTTTTATTAATGTTTCTTTTATAAACACGGGTGCCTTTGTATTTGGGGCATGGATGTTCAGGATTGTGATATCTTCCTGGTGGAATTTTTCCCTTGATGTATATGAAGTGTCCTTCCCCATCTCTTTTTTTATTAATTTTGTTTGAAAGTCTATTTTATCAGATATTAGAATGGCTACTCTTGCTTGATTCTTGGTTCCATTTTCTTGGAAAAATGTCTACCAGAACTTTACCCTCAGGTAATATCTTGTGACTTAGGTGTGTTTCTTGTATGCAGCAGATTGTTGGGTCTTATTTAGGCATCCATTCTGTTAGTCTGCATCTTTTGTATTGGAGAATTGAGTCAATTGAGAGATATTAATGACCAGTGGCTGTTAGATCCTTTGGTTTTGTTATTGACTGTTATAGTAAGTTTGTGTGCTTGGCTACTTTTTGTTTTGCTGTAGTGAGATTAATTATTTCCTGTGTTTTCTTGAAAGTAGTTGGTTTCTTAGGTTGTATTTTTCTATCTAGTGTCTTCTGTAACACTGGATTTGTGTGTAGGTATTGTTGAAATTTGCTTTTGTCGTTGAAAATCTTGTTTTCTCAATCTATGAAGACTGAGAGTCTATGAGGGTATAGTAGCCTGGGCTAAAATCTATGTTCTCTTAGGGTCTGGATGATATCTGTCCAGGCCCTTTTAGCTTTCATAGTCTCTGTTGAGAAGTCAGGTGTTATTCTGATGGGTTTGCCATTATATGTTACTTGGCCTTTTTCAATGCAGCTTTTAGAATTTTTCTTTGTTCTGTATACTTACAGTTTTTATTATTATGTGGTGGGAGGATTTTCTTTTCTGGTCTATTTTATTGGGTGTTCTGTAGGCCTCTTGTGTTCTTATAGACCTCTTCCTTAAGTTGGGGATTTTTTCTTTTATGATTTTGCTGAAAATATTTTCTGGGCCTTGTAGGAGGGAATCTTTTTCCTCTATTCCTATTATTCTTAGGTTTTGTCTTTTCATGTTTTCTTGGATTTCTTGGATGGTCTGTGTCAAGAATTTTTTAGATTTAACATTTTCTTTGATGGATACATCGATTCCTTCTATTGTGTCTTTCACAGTTGAGATTCTTTCTTCCATCTCTTATAGTTATAACCATCTCAATAGGTTGTGCTTATCTCTGTAGTTCCTGTTTTCTTCCCTAAATTCTTTCTCTCCAGAATATCCTTCATTTGTGTTTTCTTTCATTTTTCCAATTCTATCTTCAGATCTTGAGCTGTTTTGTTGAATTACTTCACCTGTCTGACTGTATTTTCCTTCAATTCCTTCAGCTGTTTGTTTGAACAATCCTCTGTTTCTTTAATTTCTTTCAGTGATTTAAGTATTTCTTCTGTAAAGGCCACAAATTGTTTGGCTGGAACTTCCTGTATTTTTTTTATGGATGGCCATAATCTGTTTGTCTTTATCTTCTTCCATTTATTTGCAGATCTTGATAGACTGACTATCTTCCTCTAGTTCTTTACATAGTTTATTTGTTTCCTCTATTATTCTCTTCTTAAGCATAGATGTAAGGTTATCTTCTCGAATTTCACTTATGCTAGTCTGTCCAGGGCTACTTGCCCCAGGATAACTGGGTTCTGGAGATGCCATATTGCTGTGTCTTTTGTTCGTTGAGATTTTACACTCTACCCATTTGGCTATCTTAGGTGTTGGGTGTTAGTTTCTGGTGCTTCCTGGAATCTTGTGGTGTGGAGAATCCCCTTGGCAGGAAGGTAATTTTTCCCAAAGGAGGCCTCCTCAGCTTTTGGGGTACAGTCACTGAATGGCAGGTGTTTTAGAGGAATTGCCACAGACATACACACCTGAGTGGTAATTGTGGTCTGTATTAGTCAAGGGGGCTCTCCTCTCACCCAAAGAAGTCCTGGAGACAGCTGCCCTGCTACTGAGTTTTTTGATGTAAATTTAGTGAGCTGCTTTTGTAACCTGGGTGCCCCGGGGTTTGGTCAGTTTAGTTAGAGATAACTGGTTGTCCCTTGGGGCAGTATCTGGGGGTTGATATCAGGGAACCCAGGCTTCTGGAGGTCTGAGTTTGGAGCTCTCTTCCCCTGTACCCAAGTGGTAATCAGTGGCACATGAGCATTACTCTCATGTGTGAAGCAAGAGGCTAGAGTGTGGAGCCTGTGTATAACCAGAAACATTTCTGGAGCTAGGTGTCCTGAGGTAGGGCCAGATATTTCCCCCACTTTTGGGTTTTCTCCCAATAGGAAGACTCAGTCTGTGGTGTTTGACATGGTGTGTAGAATACGTAGGTGCTTGCCAATGATGGCTCCGAGCTGGTGACTGGGAAGAAGCCAAGAACTTTTCCAAGAATGTTCCTGTGTATGGTGGTTGTAGTGTGTGTGGGAGTTGGCTGAGTTCTCTAAGCTGGGACCTGCTGTTTCCCTGCCTGTGGGATTTTCTCCAGACAGGGAAACCTAGCCTCTAGTGTCCTGGGGCACACTGTTCTGTCTATGATGGAGAGTAGGGCATGAAGGGCTAGTGGCTGGAGGCCCACTCAGGCCTGGCAGCTGTGCACCCACCAATCTGCAGGACCTTTCCAGGGATAGACTGGGTGACCTGAGGTCAGACCTGATTTCTTCTTCCCGTTTTTTTTTTTTTTTTTTTTTCTAGACTGGGGCTCTGGCTCTGGAAAGGTTATCAGGACACAAAGGTGTATCCTGCAACCCAGGATATCTTTCCAGTTCTCGATGAGTGACCTGAGAGTGGACCTGACTGACTCCCACACCGTGGAGTTTCCTCTCACCTGGGAAACAGGATCACTGTTGTTTTAGGACCCAGAGTTCAGTCTTTTAGTTGTTGTACCAACATTGCTGTCCTACTCCTCAGACACAATGTCCTCCTGGCACCGCCATCTTGGATTCCCCCCTTCCTCATCCCTTTCAATTAATTTTGGTGGAAAGTCTATTTTATTAGATATTAGAATAGATACTCCTGCTTGCGTCTTGGGTCCATTTGCTTGAAAACCTTATTCCTGCTGCAACATCCGAGGAACTTTCCCAGAGATTAGCTGGGTGCTCTGAGGTTGGACCCAATTTTTTCCCTCATCATTGGTTTTCTTCTTACCTTGGAAACACAGTCAGTTGTGTTTGGGAGCCCACAGATCCAACTATTGGTCACTGTGCAGTCTTGGCTACCCAGCTTATCAGACACAGTGTGCAATCAGCCCAGCCATCTGGGATCTATTTTTAATTTTTATTGAATATGAGTATTTTGATTGTATGCATGAATATGCACCTCTTGTGTGCCTAATCCTCACAGTAGTCTGAAATGTCTTCAGAACTCATGAACTTATAGCAATTGAAAGTAGTGGGTCCCAGGTAAACACTAACAATTGAGCCCGATTATTTGCAAGAGCAGCAAGAGCTACTCACTGCTGAGTCATCTCTCCTATCTTATGTTGCTCACTTATGATCACCATTTACACTGCTAATATTTTTGTCTTCTATTTTTACCTGTTTAAACGTGCATTTCCTTTTAGTAAGATATAATTGAAGTTACAGTTTAAGCTGGGGCAGTACAGATTTCTGGAAAATAAATATACAACAGGAGTGAATGTATAATTCCTTGTAGAGGCTTCAGTAAAGACCTCTGAGTTCTTTCAATATTTTGTGTTTGTTTGATTGACTTTTAGGGGAGTCTGTCTTCCTATATAGGCCTGGTTGTCCTAGAACTCTTTGAATAGATAATGCTGACATCTAGTTCAATAAGATATACCTGTGTCTGCCTCCTGAGTGATGGAATTGAAGGCAAGACAGAATACACCCAGCTTGTCCACCATTTTTTGTAGTTAGTAACTGTTAATAAATTTCTCTGATCTGTACTTAGTATTGTTCATCTGTTAATTTCTCTCCCTGGGTGTCTCTGTCTCTATGTCTCTGTCTCTCTATTTCACACTCTTCTCTCTGTTTGTCTTTGTCCACATTAATTGCCATGTCTATTCCAAAGCTATATCCTATTCAAAAAGTTCAGATATGATACAGTTAAAACTTGTTATTCTGTTTTCTTCTAAAATGACTTAGTGATAACATTAACACTTCTTTTTTAATAGAAAAGTTTTAATCTTTATTTACAATCTACAGATTACATTATTTAGTAAGGAGGATATACAAAACAATGATCAAAGTATAATCACGTGTTCTATTCCTTTTCTTTTGTCTGGTCACTCAGAAATATGGTGTTATTGGCTATGATTGTTGATGCTTGCCACTCACATTATTTTTATCCATGTATTCACTGTAGTCCACTTTCCCTTCCACAAATATATGAACCCTCCTCTTCACAAACTGATATGCCACATCCCTGAGCCCTGGTCAAAACATAATATTCAGTACCATGTTGTCTTTTGACTGATATTACCCATCTGTTCAGTGTCCCCTGATCAACACATCTCATTTGTTGCTATATAAAATATCATGACTGTGTTTTGTCCTTCTACCTGTCTCATGACAGGGCCCTGACCTACTCACTCAAGTAACTGAAGATGATTCATAGATTGCTCAAGAACCCAACTAATGGCTACTTTATATTCATGTCTTACAAACTGATGAAACAAAGGTTTTTGAAGCAAACCTACTTTTTTTCTTCTTTTTTTTCAATCTAACATTTAGGCTTTTTCATCTCCCCTACTTCACATCATGCACAGCACCCAACTGTATAACATTCGCACTTCTGTGTCAGAAAATAAATGGAAGAAGCAGTAGAATTATATGATTATATTGACAATGAAGTATAAATTATATTGTTGCCACTGTTTCTGTTGTACAAGTGTATGGCATATTTTAGAATTCGGTGACCTTCAATGATGTACATGTGAAATTCAGCCAAGAAGAGTGGGCCTTGCTGGAACCTTCCCAGAAGCAACTCTACAAAGATGTGATGCTAGAGACCTGTGAAAACCTCACTGCTATAGGTAAGACTGCAATTTTTCTTTCACTTTTAAAATAAAGAGACAACTTTTACTTTGTTATTGGTCCTTTTCTGCAATTCCAATTAAGAATGAGGAGGAATGAGGTAAATAAATCAGGCATGGTTCTAAGGGTCACAGAAGATAGTGATTTAAGTTTTGTCTTAATAATAACATGATATTTCCAATAATATATATTTTCTCGTACTATATTTTAGGCTACAATTGGGATGACCATAATATTGAAGAACATTTTCAAAGTTCTACAAGTAATAAAAGGTAACTTTATGGGCATGTTGATACAGATATAAATCTTAAATTTCAATGTGTCCTGGAAGTTTGGTGTTTTTTGTTTGTTTGTTTGTTTATTGGCTGCTTTTTATTTTCTGTTTTTGAAATAGATTTTTTTTCTGGGTATCTGTGACTTACTTAGACTTGCTTGTTAGACCAGCCTGACCTCAAAATCACACAGATCCGCCTGCTTTTTCCTCCACAAGTGCTGGAATTGAAGGCATGTACCAGCACACATGGCTGTGTCCTGGAAGTTTTTAAGAAAAGCAACAGTGTAAAAACAGCACTGCTTTAAGTGTACTGATGATCGTTAAATTCTCATAATTCCATGTACTTCAATGTCAGGTATCTGATTTGTGTTTACAAAACACTCCCCTAAGATAGAAGAAAATAAAATAATATTGTAACAAAAATACCATTTGAATCATATGGACATTACACCTACTGACTTAAATTGCCAATCTGTTTAGTCTCATTCTATCTACTCAGATATTGTAAGAGGTATACACACTGAATTGGTGATTAGTATGTGTCCAAAATCTTCTAATAAGCAAAAATTACATAGTAGAACCAGTGTTACTAATTTTCGTGCAGTAACATTGTAAAGTTTAGTGAAAGGAGCAGCTTATGAGAATCAAGAATATTGTTGTGGAGAAAACTTAATCCCTATATGACATGTCTATGATGAACAAAAACAAACTGTGTTAATTCAATGTAGGAATCTTTATTATTTTTGTAAATTAAACTGGTATATCATATGTCAAAATGATTCTAAGACACATGAGCATAGGGATATTGAAAGAAACAATGTCCCTGTCTTTCTCCAAGAACAATTGATTTGGTAGTCATCCCCACAGTGATTAATTTTTCTGAATGTGATAAATGGTTACTGTTAATTGGTTTTGCAACTTCACTGAGAATTCATCAGCAAACTCATATTGCTGAAAATACCTATGAATACTAGGATTTTGGAACTTCTGCTTTTCTTAGCTCACTTTGTAAATGAAGTAGCATTCATACAGTACAAAAATTTGTGAATAGGATTGCTGTGGTAAAACTCTGAATTCTTACAATACTCTTCATATATAAGAGAAAACCTCTTATAGAAAAATGATGCTATAAAAGTGATAAACATAACAAATGCTCTTACCACCACAGGGATCTTCAAAAATACCCATAATGAAGGGGAATACTGTGAATGTAAATAAAGTGATAAAACTTTAAAATTTTATTTTTCTTCACCATTAGATCAAATTATGAAATTAATTCATATAGATAAATATATTTATTAGTGTAATGAAATGACTGTGGTAAATCTATCACATGTGCCAATTTTCTTTGCAGGCATGAAAGCAGTCATACTGGAGAGAAACCCTTTAAATGCACTCTATGTGGGAAAGCCTTCCCCTATATCACTGTTCTCATATGGCATAAAAGAACACACACTGGAGAGAAGCCATACAAATGTAATCAATGTGGTAAAGCCTTTGCAAAAAGCAGTCAGCTCATACGGCATAAAAGAACACACACTGGAGAGAAACCTTATGAATGTAACCAGTGTGGTAAAGCCTTTGCACAAAGCAGTCATCTCATAAGCCATAAAAGAACACACACTGGAGAGAAACCTTATGAATGTAACCAGTGTGGCAAAGCCTTTGCACAAAACAGTACTCTCTTAAGCCATAAAAGAACACACACTGAGAGAAACCTTATGAATGTAATGAGTGTGGCAAAACCTTTGCAGAAAACAGTCATCTCATAAACCATAAAAGAACACACACTGAGAGAAACCTTATGAATGTAATGAGTGTGGCAAAACCTTTGCAGAAAACAGTCGTCTCATAAGCCATAAAAGAACACACACTGGAGAGAAACCTTATGAATGTAATGAGTGTGGCAAAGCCTTTGCACAAAACAGTACTCTCTTAAGCCATAAAAGAACACACACTGGAGAGAAACCTTATGAATGTAATGAGTGTGGCAAAGCCTTTGCAGAAAACAGTCATCTCATAAGCCATAAAAGAACACACACTGGAGAGAAACCTTATGAATGTAATGCGTGTGGTAAAGCCTTTGCAGAAAACAGTCATCTCAAAAGCCATAAAAGAACACACACTGGAGAGAAACCTTTTGCATGTAACCAGTGTGGTAAAGCCTTTGCACAAAACAGTACTCTCTTAAGCCATAAAAGAACACACACTGGAGAGAAACCTTATGAATGTAACCAGTGTGGTAAAGCCTTTGCAGAAAACAGTAATCTCATAAGACATAAAAGAACACATACTGGAAAGAAACCTTATGAATATACCCAACGGGATAAAGCCTTTGCACAGCAGAGTAGTCTCCGAAAACAGGAAAAGACACACAGTGGAGAGAAGCCTTGTGAGGATAATTAGTGTTATAAAGCCTTTGCATGTAACAATCATCTCCTAAGACAACAACACATATGAAGATAACTATGTGGCAAATCCTTTGCACATAACATCTCCTAATACATAAAATAACACATACTGGAAAGATGTCTGATTGTAACCAATGTGAAAAAACTTTTGGACTTCAGAATAATCTCCACACTCATGAAAGAAATCCTAATGGACAGAAAGCCTGTGAGTGTTTTTAACATGGTGAAACCATTCCACATTTGTATAATCTTCATCATCATGAAAGGATTCATAATAGAGGAAAAACTTATGAATGTGTTAAAATGGTGAGGCCTTGCACAAATCAAGAGTCATCATCAACATAAAAGTATCCTTACTAGAGAGGAATTCTGTGACTATAAGCAAGGTGGAAAGGCCATTGTGTACTTTGGTCCACTGAGATGCAACAGAACTGTAGAACTAGCTCAATGGAAATGACCTCCCTTTTCTGAAGGAGAAAGGGTATAGGGGCAATAGGAACGGAGGGTAGTCATGGGCAGAGAAGGGAGGGGGATTACTATTGGAATTTAAAGTAAATAAACTTATTTTTAAAAAGAATACAATGAATGGTGAATATCAATTACATGCAACAGTATTATATAATGTGTTTACGGAAGACTTATTGATAATCCTGATTCTCTATTTAAAATCCTGATTTACTATTTTCAGTTGCCTCACTTTACACAAGAAACTTTTAGTCCAGTGGATGAATATGTAGGGAATGGTGAACTAACACCAGCCAGGAAGTTCTCTGAGAGTAACATAACAGTAGTAGCCTGTAGAAGTTTCTTTGTGTACACATACCTATTGTTCCAGGGGTACTATTGAACACCATCACAACCCAGACTGAATTTTGAGATAAGAGGGATGAGGCTTTCTTTTCCATGCATGAACCTGCTTCTGGCCTAGATGTGTAACCATGTCAAGGGTGAGTTTTCTCTGCCTGACTTCATCTAGAGAGTGTCTGTAGGCATTGAAACCACCAATCAAATTTGATAGATAGCCTTTGACACAGATCCCTGATAACTCTCCCCTCCCTTCAAATATAGGATAATTTGGTTCTGTGTTCTTGTTCTTCTTATTCATATACTAGGAATGTGCTGTTTAATGCAAATCAAGCAGCCTTGAATTGCCTAGTATTAAACAGTTATCTACACCTATATTGGAGCATTGCATGCACTCCCCCAGGGATATAAGCCTTTGTTTTCTGTTTTCATTTCTGCCCCTCATGCCTTCCTGGGCTGGTAGGAAACAGCCCTCTAGGAAGCAAGAAAATCACATTCTCTGAAATGCCTGTGATAAAATGTTTCACACTTCATAGGATTTCAACTGTCACATGTTTCTGGATGTGAAATGGTCAATCACACATTGTCTTGGGGTGGGACTCTTTAAAATGAGTTATCCTTAGTGTTTAGTTCATGGCAAGGTTGCAGGCAAGCTTCATGCTATGAAATCTTCTCAGATGAGTACAGTGGCCCATGGAAAAGAAATAAGAGCAGAAATTTTATTTCTCTGTTTTTAATAGCTGAGTACTGTTCTGATAATGTATGGGTGGATGGCAGAGGAGAGGAACTCCCCTTTTGAGTGGTCTAGTGAAAGGAGATGGGGGACGATGGAGGGAGGGTGGGACCAGTAGATGTTGAGGGAGTGACCTTCAATCAGAATATATAATGAATAAATTGTGAAAAATAAAAACAATTAATAAAATAAAATAAAATATAGTAAGAAAATCAAAACAAAAAAGCAAAAAATTGAGTCTGGTTTGGATAACCGCCCTCCCTCAAAGAGAAGAAAGAAGATATATAGAAAGAAAAGAAAAACAGAATCTTTGTCTTTGTCACCTTTCTTCCCTGTGGGCTCACTTGAAGATCATTATCCAATGGAGACCATTCTTCTCTCTCTGATTTTTGTGTTACCATAGAAGTAGGATTCAAACCTGGAACTAATGGCAGAGGTTCCTAGTTAACATACCAAATCAAACCTACATGTCATTTTCTCCCAGCAATCCTTCAGTCCTTCCATGTTATCTGGTCCTCCAGGCTAGTACAGCCCATGCAACACCCTGAATTCTCCTTCCCAGGGCCTGAGATAATGTCACCCCTCTTACCCATCTATAGGCAAACTATTTTGGCTACCTGGCCCCGTCAGGAGCCATCCAGTAGCAACAGCAAACAGCTGTAGATCTCATGGAATGGTGCTCCCCTGTTAGCATACTTACGATGAGTTTGTCTTGGAGAAGCATAATCCCAAGAACTGATTTTCCAGAGGACTTTTTGTTCTTATGTAGCATATCTCTGCTTGTTGTCCTTATGATGCCCATATTCCTTATAACATGAGTTGTATGAAAACCAGAAGTAGTCTTCTATCTCATCACTGGGCAATATCACTGGCATTTAAAATTAACAATGTTTGATCTCTTTCCACCTGTTTACTGGAGCAGATTAATGAATTAACCACTGCCCTTGAAAGGAGCCATAGATGTAGATTGTTAGCAATAACCATTATACTTAGAAACAATTTGGAAAAATAGATTGTTTAACAAGGTCAGGTAAGATGTTTTTGATAATGGCTCTGATGTAAAAAATCTTAGAGAACAATTTAAAGTTAAGAATAGTACACTATTAATAGTAAAGCCATGGATGTTTTAAGGTTGATGAGCTGAAACAAGAGTCCAAGGTAGCATTGGCTGTCTGGGCACCTGAAAACTGGGTCTAAACCTGAGAAAGCAGTTGATTCCCTTATATTTGTTTTTTCCCTCAGCTTCTTGAAATGATTTAATAAAAATGATTAATGAGTAGATGCACACCCCTTTAAGATTTAAAGTACAGGTGCCAGTACCATGCCATTTTTTATTATTGTTGCCCTATAGTACTACTTGAGATCTTGGATGAAGATACCTCCAGAAAATATTTATTGTGAAGGCATTTTTTTAAAATCAATTCTGGGTTTTTTGTTTTTCCATATGAAACTGAGAATTGTTCTTTCAAGGTCTGTAATGAGTTGTGCTGTTATTTTGATTGGAATTGCATCGAGTCTTTAGATTTCTTTTGGTAGAGTGGCCATTTTTACTATGTTAATCCTCCAATTCTGTAGTATGGGTAATCTTCTGATTTCTTCCTTGAAGTTCTTTTTTTTCATACAAGTTGTTCACTTGCTTGATTAGAGTCACACCAAGGTACTTTATGTTATTTGTGGCTTTTGTAAAGGGGTTTTGTTTCCCTAATTTCTTTCTGAGTCCATTTGTCTTCTGTATACAGGAGGGCTTCAGAATTTTTAAATTTAATTCTGTATCCAGTCATTTTGCTGAAGTTGTTTATCAACTGTAGGAGTTCCCTGGTTGAATTTTTAGTGTTATTCATGTGTACTATCCCATCATCTGCAACACAAGCTGGACTGGATGTGGAAAAAAGGGAACCCTTCTCCATTGTTGGTAGGAATATAAACTTGTACAACCACTTTGGTAATCATCTGGTGCTTTATCAGAAAATTATGAATAGGGCTACTAGAATATTCAGTTATACCAACTCTGGGCATATATTAAGAAGATTATCAACCATACAACAAGGACATTTGCTCAACTATTCTCATAACAGCTTTATTGACAATAGCCAGAATCTGGAAACAACTTAGATGTTCCCAAACCGAGGAATAGACACAGAAATTGTGGCAAATTTATACAATGCAATAGTATTCAGCAATTAAAAACAAGGAAATCAGCAGGCAAGTGGATGCAACTAGAAAAGATCTCTCTGAGTGAGGTATCCAGAAGCAGAAAGACACTCATGGTATATACTCACTTATATGTGGATATTAGCCATATAATATAGGGTTTAAAAATACTAAAATCTATAGTCCTAAAGGATCTAAACAACAGGAAGAACCCTAAGGAAGATGCTTAATCCTCATTCGGCAGGACAAATGAGATAGGCATTGATAAAGGCGGAATATAGGAAAACAGGGCATGAAACTACCACAGAGGGCCTCTGAAAGAATCTACATAGCAGGGTATTGAAGCAGATGGTTAGACTCATAGCCAAATTTTGTACAGAAAGCATGGGTTAATATGGAAGATTCAGGAGCTAAAAAGGCCTGGATGGGAGAGGACCTCCACAAGGAGGCCAATTGAGCCAAAAAATATGTGCCTAGGGGTCCTGTTCCAACCAAGGACCATGCATGAAGAACACCTAGAACCCCTACTCAGATGTAGCTCATAAGTATCTCAGTTTCCATGTGAGTTCCCTATTAAGGGTAACAGGGGCTGTCTCTGACATGAATTCAGTGGAAGGCTCCTTGATCACCTACTTCTGGAAGGTGCAGCCTTGCCACGCTGCAGAGGAAGAAGGTAGATTCATTCTTGGTAAGACTTGATAAGATAGACTAGGATAAGATAGTAGGGAAGGAAGACTTTATCTATCAGAGGACAGCAGAGGGGCACAGCGGGAGAAGAGGAAGTTAGGTTGTAACTGCTGGAAAATGAGGGAGGGTCTTACAGCCACAAAACAAAGTGAGTAAATTGTAATAATCATTAAAAAAAGAAAAAAATAGTTTTTTTTTTTTTTCCTGAGATGGCTGGACTCAGGCAACTGTCTCTTAAAAACAACTAGAAAGAATAATATTTCATCTCTATACATTTTCCTATTTCCTATAATACTATATGTAATAAATACCCTTGATAAAATTCAGTCATTGTTATATATTCCTAGTATTATAATATTGTAAAATATTTTAACATCAAATTTTAATGTTAAGTGTGTAAAAATAGTTTATGAAAAAGTGGCTTGAATTTTCAAAAGAGCAAAGAATGATTACTCAAAACTCTGGAGGGTGAAAATGGAAAGAAAATCAATGGAAGAATAAATAATATATAAATAAATTAGTGTCTCTTACACAGTAATTATAACATTTTGGTTATTGAGATTTAAAAAAAAAAGATACACAGAATATTTCTCAAGTAAACAATGTAAGCTATTATTAATAGCTCTTATGCATGCACCCTGAGGTATTTCTTTATATTATTTCTCTTGTCACTGAAATGTGTTCTTTGACAAGTCATGCCACTACACCGTGATGTTCAGGCTCTAATACTGACTATTCAATTCTTTTTTTTTCTGTTCCATAATTTTATTTTTCTCATTAGTTACATTTTGTTAATTATGTATCCCAGCTGTATCCCTCATTCCCTCCCTTATCTCCTCCCTGCCCCTTTCCAAGTCCACTAGTAGGGGAGGACCTCCTACCCTTTCATATGACTCCCTTTTCAATTCTTATTTCAGAGCACTGACTGCTTTTAGCACAGTTAGGACTGAAGTCAGACTACGTTTCATTTCTGTGTCTAGCTCAGGTCATAACTTTTGATGATACATTTTGAGTTCATCCACAATTTCAAAGTAAAATAATTGACTTTCTTGAAATGTTAAATGATCTCTCTCGCTCTTGCATACACACATACACACACACACATGCATGATACTTGTAATAGCAGTTATTGGCAACCCAAGACTTGAAATTGAAAGAGCCAAAAGAGGGCTATATGAGAGATTTTGTAGGGAGGACAGATAAATGAGAAATAATGTGATTATATTAAAAATCTCAAAAAAACAAAAGTACATGTTTTCCATGAATAAAAAAAAATTGAATAATATATTTTGCACTCATGTGATTCAGGACAATCAAGTCCATTCTATCTTAGCACATGGTAAGCTTTGCTTCAGTAAACATAAGTGTAGATGTGTGCTGGAACTGCCCAAGTCATCTGTTGTTTTCATATGGATAATGGTGGAACTCCTCATTCAGTGCGTACAGTACATACTCTCTTTTAAATTGACTCAAGAATTTTAGTATTTGTTTGTGTGAACATTATAAAATAAAGTTCCACTAAACTTCTTTTTTGGTCCACTTTCTTCACTGTCTCCTTCCATCCTTTTACACAGAGATGCTGTCCAACCTGGATGATAAAGAGTGTTCAGTAAATGCAGCAGAAGAATGGACATTGTTGTCTAGTCCATTCTGTTAGTTCCTGTCTTTGTATTGGAGATGTGAACATCCAAGTTGAGAGATTTCAATGAGCAATGTTTATTATTTCCCTTTATTTTGTAGTTATAGTGTGGGGTTTTTGCCTTCTGCTTTGATGGTTGGGATTATTCATTCTTTGTGTTGTCTTGGTGTGGTTAACACTTTAGATTGGAGTATTTAATTGATTGGCTTCTGTAGTGAAGTTTTACAGAGATACTGCTCATATTTGGTTTTATTATGCAATATGTCTTTATTCCTCATTTATTATTGAAAGTTTACTGGATATAGGAATAAGGGTCCTTCAAAGATCATATATAATCTGACTCAGCCATTCTAGGTTTAGAATCTCTCTTGAGAGATCAGGAGTTATTCGAAAGAGCCTGACTTTGTATGCAATTTACTATTTTCAACTTTTAATATCCCTTCTTTGTTTAATATACTTTTCTTTACATTTAATGTTTTGATTTTATGTGCTGAGCACAATTTCTTTTCAGTACACTTTAATTGTTGATCTATATACGTTTTGTACTTTCATAGGCTACCCCTTCTTCATCAGGTTAAGGGTACATCCTTCTATTATTTTGCTGAAAATATTTTCTAGGATTTTGATGTGAGTTTTTTCTTCTTTTTCTATTTCTATTATTCATAAATTACTTTTTTGCACTTTTTAAATTTTCTGGATCTTTTGTGCATGGCTATTTAACATTTCTTTGGACACAATTGTTGTTGTTGTTCTTCTTCTTCATCATCTTCTCATCCTTCTACTCCTCCTGCTCCTCTTCTTTCTCTAACTCCTCCTTCTTTTTCTTTCTTTTCACCCTCCCTTTCCCCTTTTTTTTTCTTTAAAAAATAGTCACTTTACTCAGATATTCATCCGGATTAAAGTTTTCCCTTCCTCTAATCTTGACAACTCTTTCCCATCTCCCATTCTATCCTGTCTAAATTCACCCTCATATTAAAAAAGGAGGGGTATAATGTATAATAAGAAAATAAAATAGCAAAAAGACAAAAGCAAACACATCTGAGTAGGAAAAAAAAAGAAAAAGAGCCCAAGTTGGGAAATGATGCAGACTTGTTCATATATGCAGGAATCTCATAAAATATTAAACTTGAAACAATAGAAGGTGGGCTAAAAAGATAGAATTGAAGGGGATTGGGAAAGAAAGGAAGAGGGCAATGAAAAGGTAACATGAGGAAAGATAGGTAAAATTAAGGGTCATTTGTTTGGTATAGTGGAAACCTAATGCAATAGAAACTTTCTAATATATATATATATGAAGCCAATATAAATGAAATCACCACACAAGACTTGAATACACACAGAGGACATGTAGCTTTAAAAACAGAAAAAAAAATCTTCAGCAAATTAAAATGAGAACTATGATAAAAAAAATTTTAAATGCATGCCAGAATTCTAGGACATGATAATCCAAACTTGGAGTGAGGGAAATTTTTGGCCATCTACCTATTGGAAAATACTCTTAAAAATACAATTAAGAGTAGTCCCTTGGATAAAATGAGTGTCCCTTGGAGAAAACTACATTTTCATTTGCAAGCACTTATCAATTAGAGATAGGGCTAGGGACAGAACACTAAAGGCCTAGTGCATGCTGCCTCAGTCTCTCACAGTTTATTTATTCTTCAGTCTTCTTAATTTATAGTGCTTTGTTCTTTGATATCCTCTTTCCTTTCTGGCTCTTACACTCTTCTGGCTGAATTACTGAAGAGCCCGGAGGGCATATTCTGAGGTCTCTCACTGACTGTCTATTTTCTCTATGGGTCTCTGAATTTGTCTCCATCAGATGCAGGACATTTTTTGATGGCTGAACAAGATACTGGTCTATGAGTATAGCAGAATGGTGTCAATGGTCATTTTATTACTTTTAGTAGAATGTAGTATTTGCTTTTTTCCTAGAACCTTGGGGTATGTAATTTATTTTTCTTGATCAATAATCCGGTGTCAGGTGTGGATTGCATCATATGAAGTGGGCCTTAAGTCAAACTATAGATTGGTATTTACTCCTACAACTCACACTAATATGTCTTACAGGTAGAACATTGTTAAAGTTCAAAAGTTTGATAGCTGGGTTAGTGTTTATATTTCTCCTCTTGTAGTTGCAGAGTACTTCCCATATCAAAGTTGCTAGAATGTAAGAGTGAAGGTTCTATGTAGGCACAAGCTCTATTTATCTATGTTCCATGTAGGTGTAAGTGTTGTCTCCAGCAATACTGTATTTCAGTCAATTTATGGAGAGCAGCCTATAGTCTTGGCAAAAGCCTGTATTGTTTTGGCATTACAATCACACTACTTTGGCCAATACCTCAGTTAAATATAAACTATTACCAGTACTGAATGCTTAATTTAGTGCCAAGAGATTTCCAGTTGGGACTTTCTCATTGTGTGGTGATTTCATTTATATTGGCTTCAAAGTTTCTATTGCATTAGGTTTCCACTGTACCAAATAAATGACCCTTAATTTTACCCGTCTTTTTTCATGTTACCTTTTCATTGCCCTCTTCCTTTCCCAATCCCCTTCAATTCTATCTTTTTAGCCCACCTTCCATTTGTTCCAAGTATTTTATTTCCCATTCCTATGGAGAAATCTCTGGCTCCCCTAACCTCCAGTTCTTAATCTGTATGTATCCCCTGCAGTATTATGTTCAGTTGCTTGCATATCATATATCTTGCAACTAATATATATGTAAAACAAATACATACCCTATTTCTCTTTTGGGGTCTAGGTTCTCTTACTCTCAGTTACCTGCAAATGTGCATTTACCTTCACGTTTCATGATTTGATCATTTAAATGTCTGAGTAATATTTGATTATGTAAATACACTAGTACTATAACAAAAATAGCAATACACACTGGAAAAACATAAAATCTTCACCAATGATGCTGACCAAACTAGATGCCTATATGTAGAAACATGGAAATAGATGCTTATTTTCACTCAAAAGTCACCTCCAAATGGATTAAAACCTCACCAAAGTTTATATACAGTTAAAGTCTTGAAGTCAGCACAGCTATTTGACAAAGATCCAGCACAGCTGAGCTGCATGTTACAATAGCCTTCATGCTATCTTTCAGGCTTGGTCTTGATCTCCACTTGCTACATGCTTAGAGGGTTTTCAATACATGTACAACCTGGGGACATTGGAGCAACAGGAAATTTTTTTAATGAATCATTTATGCCTTCACTCTGTGATACTGTTTCTAAGCTACCCCAGAAAAATCCTGAGCATACTGCTACTCTCATTTTTAGGGGGAATATCCATTATTTGGCCCTACATGAATGTCTTCCTCATGGAAGTTGTAACTCACATAAAAATGGCAGATAACTCCTTATGAGACTTCAGCTCCAAGATAGTTTTGCAAAATCTACCCTTGTGTTTCCTCAAGAAGAAAATAATCAGAACAACATACTCTTAAAAAGGCAAACAAAGTTTCTAGAGCTAGGAGAGTTGATAGTATTTGAGATTAAAAAATACCTTGTACTTCTGTATCCTCAGATGATTACTTGGCATATAAGATTAGGAGTTACATATGGTATGTTCTCAATGATTAGATAAAAATGTAAATGAATGGCTGGAAACATCTTCACATTACACTAGGGTCTATAATGTTGGACAAAGAATGTTTTATAAAAATGATTTTTAAAGTGAGGCATTAGGGCCTCCTTTTCCTAGAAATATCAGCTTTCACAGTATCACTGTGGTGTTGTATGACCAAAATAATGAAAGAATACTTAAATTTAGCAATAAGTAGATTCTATAAAGATATGAGGTATAGACAGTACATTATGCCCGGAATTTAATAATAACTGTTGTTGCTTTGGCCTAAATTGTTTTTCTTGAGGCTGTCCATTAAAATATGATAATATAATTCTTGGGACAAAGCAATATGCCCACACTGGCTTGAATATTTTCTATCTATTGCTATTGAATCTGAGAATTCTTCCAACCTGAGAATGGGCTTTCAGGCTGTGGCAAATATGCCTCCAGATTCTCAAAAATGTCAGGTTATGGGATTGATGAAGAAAAATGATAGTAAAAGATAAAGTTTATCAATGATGACTAAATTTATGACCAAGAGACAGTTAAAACACGTGTCTGGGAACAAAAAAGATATCATCTATGTTTTAGAACAATGTGAATCTATCTGTTATTATTAAGTTCTGTCTAAATAAAGAAGCACTCTGACTGCCAGTCAATCAAGACTCTCAGTTTCTTTGGACAACCATGTCTGACTCATTTCTGCCCTGCCTTATCCTTCCCTCCTCTCTGGATACTATCAACTTCTGGGGCTGGTCCCCAGTCTTTTGCCACACTCTTTCTTTTCTTTCACACTAGGGTGAATACTCACAACTGAAGATCTAGAGCTATATGCTTCAGAGTAGATAGGACATGTGCTATCTGTTTTCTGGATCTGAGTTACCTAAATCAATATCGTCATTTATATTTCTATCTACTTATGTGCATACCATTTCACTTATCTATGTCAGTTGAAGGATATTTAGGTGTTCTCATTTTGTACCTATTGTGAACAGAATAGCAATGAGTATGGTTGAGAAAATATTTTTGAAGGAGTATGTTGAGTCCATTGTGCATATGTCAAGGAAAGTTACAAGTGGTTCATATGGTAGATTTATTGTCATCATTTTGAGAATTCAGAACACTGATTTCTGCTATGGATGTACAGTTTTGCAAGCTCCCTTTGCCAGAGGTCCAGGTTTTTGCCTGTCCAACAGAAGATGTCAACTGTCAACCTAATTCCTGTTTCCTTCAGAAAAATAAAATACTAAGGGAAAAATATATAGTACCTGTGTTATTTATCACAATTACTATTATGTGATTAAAATTTGAACACTTATATTGTCCACAAATTGAAAAGTAACATAGACAACTTACTAAAATATGATTTCAGAAGTAGTTTCTATTCTAAAATAGAGTGTATCTATATAACATTGCTTAAATAAAGGGGTCTTTAGTTATGGTTAGATATACAGTTTATATAAACTTACTAAAAGTAGAGGTAAATAATTTCATTTGAATACATTAAGTGATTTTATTATAGTCCAGGTATTGGACTTAATGATGGGTGGGTCATGGTGCTCAAGAAAGATCCTCAAAACAACAGCTGTGCTGACAGATAAGCACAGAGCCATGCAGACCAGGACCAAACCCAGAGGATCCTCAAAGGACAGGAAGGTCACTGCCATGGGGAGGCAGCGGTTTCTCTCAAGGTTTGGGTATCCTTGAATTCAGCAAGGGATACATTCCTGCTGATCTGTGAGGAGAAAATAAATCAACATCTCAATTCCTACAAGTCACTCCATGTTCAGTGCATGAAGAAAGATTTCCAATGATATTGTGTGCATCCTATCACATTATCTTTTACTATAGTGCCAAGAAGGACACTAAACATACATTATTTGTCATTTGAGGTATTGGTTTTCTAAGTTTTATTTTCTTGCTAGATCAATGATTAAAGATGGTGAGTATTTTTTGTGTGTTTCTCAGTAAATTGTGTCTTATTTATGCTTCATTCTTTCACACATGTTTATCATTAATTTTTACAATATATTCACCTTGTATCCCAATTGTAGCCCCCTCCCTCATCTACTCTATGTCCCACTATTCCTCCTCCTCCTCCCCTATCCTTCTCCTGTAGTCCTCTGATAGGGAAGGTCCTATCAGACCCTAGCCTATCAGTTTCCATTAAGACTCCCTGTATCCTCTTCATCTGTGGGCTTACTAGTTGTCCCCACCAGTGAGAAGTGATCAGGAAGCAGGCAACTGAGTTCAGAGACTGTCTCTTCTCCCCTTACTAGGAATCCCATATGGAGACTGAAGTGTCTATGGGCTACATCTGAGCAGGGGTTCTAAGTCCTCTCATGCTCTTTGGTTGATGCATCAGTCTCTGCAGGGCCCCAGGACCCAGATTATTTTGTCTTTGTTGGTCTCCTTGAGTAACTCCTTTCCCCTTTAGGTCCTTCTATCTCCCACTTCTTCAATAAGACATTTTGTGCTCTATACAAAATTTTGCTGTGGGTCTCTGCATCTGCTTCAATCACCTCTTGAGTGGAGTCACTTAGTGTTCATCCATGGAAGTCTCCTATCCTGTTCTCTCTCTTCTAAGGCATCTATCTTGTTTTCTTTTCTGAATGAGAATTAAGCATCTTCCCTATGTTTCTCCCTGTACTTTAGCTTTTTAAAGTCTGTAGATTTTAGTATGTCCAATCTATATTGTATGGGTAATATCCACTTGTAAGTGAATATATACCATACATGTATTTCTGCTTCTGGGATACATCACTCAGGGTTATCTTTTTTAGTTCCATCCATTTGCCTGCAAATTTCATGATTTCCTTGTTTTTAATACCTGAGTAGTATTTCCTTGTGTAAATGAACCACAATTTCTGTATCCATTCCCCTATTGAGGGACATCTAGTTTGATTCCAGTTTCTGGCTATTGTGAATAAAGCTGTTATAGTCATAGTTGAGCAAATGCCCTTGTTGTATGGTTCAGCATCTTTCTGATATATGTCACTGAGGTGTTTAGCTGGGTCTTGGGGTAGCAGTATTCCCAGTTTTCTGAAAAAGCGCCAGACTGATTTCCAAAGTGGTTGTACAGGTTTACATTCTACCAGCAATGGAGGAGGGTTCTCCTTTCTGCACATCCTCTCCAGCATGTGTTGCCCCTTGAGTTTTTGATCTTAGCCATTCTGATGGGTGTGAGGTGGAGTCTCAGAGTCATTTTGATTTTCATTTCTCAGATTTTTAAGGACGTTGAGCATTTTTAAGTGTTTGTACACCATTCAATATTCCTCTGTTGAGAATTTGTGTTTAGCACTGAACCCTATTTTAAATTGGATTATTTGATTTATTGGGTTATTTATATATTCTAGATATTAGCCTTCTGTCAGATGTAGAGTTGGTGAAGATCCTTTCCCAGTCTGTACACCATCATTTTTTCTGCTGACAGCGTCCTTTGCTTCAGAGAAGCTTTTAAGTTTCATGAAATCCCATTTATTGATCTTTGATCGTAGAGCTTGTGCTGCTGGTGTTCTGTTCAGGAAGTTCTCTTTTGTGCCAATGTGTTCAAGCTTCTTCCTCACTTTTTTAAATAACAGATTAAGAGTGTTAGTTTTATGTTGAGATATTTAATCCACAAGGACTTTACTTTTGTGCAGAGTGATAAGTATGGATCTATTTGTATCTTTCTATATGTGGACATCCAGTTAGAAAAGCACCATTGGTTGAAGATGTTCTTTTTCCATTTATAGTTTTGCCTTCTTTGTCAAAAATCAGGCTTTGTAGGTGTGTGGTTTTATTTCTGTGTCTTTGATTCAATTCCATTGATCCATGAGTATGTTTCTATGCCAGTACCACACCGTTTTTACTGTTTCTCTGTAGTACACCTTGAGATCTAGGATGGAGATACCTCCAGAAGTTGTTTTTTTTTTTTTTTTTTTGTTTTTTTTTTTACTGGATTCTTTTAACTCTTCTGGATTTTTTTGTGTTTTTATGTGATGTTGAGAATTGTTCTTTCAAGGTTTGTAAACAATTGTGTTGGTATTTTGATGGAAATTGCATTGAATCTCTACATTTCTTTTGGTAGGGTGACCATTTTGCTGTTATTCCTACTGATCCATGAGTATGGGAGATCGTTCCATCTTATGATATCTTCTTCAATTTCCTTTTTCAAAGACTTGAAGTTCTTTTTTTTTTTTTATACAGATTTTTCACTTGCTTGGTTAGTCACACCAGTGCACTTTGTTATTTGTGGCTATTGCAAGGTTGCTGTTTTTTTTTTCCTAATTTCTTTCTCAGCCCTCTTGTCTTTTATATACAAGAGGGTTTCAGATATTTTTTGGTAACTTTGTATCCAGCCACTTTGCTGAAGGTGTTTATCAGCTGTAGTAGTTTTCTGGTAGAATTTTTAGGGTCACTCGTGTACTTATCATATCATTTGTGAATAGTGATACTTTGACTTCTTCCTTTCTGCTTTGTATCTCCTTCATTTCCTTTAGTTGTTTTACTGCTCTAGCTAGAACTTCCAGTACTATGTTGAAGAGAAAGGAGAGAGTGATCAAACTTGACTTGTCTCTGATTTCAGTGGGATTGATTTAAATTGCTTTCCATTGAGTTTGCTATAGGCTTCTTCTATATTATCTTTGCTGTGTTTAGGCATGTGCCTTTTATCTCTGATATCTCCAAGGCTTTAAACATTAATTGAGCTTGGATTTTATTAAATGCTTTTCAGCATCTATTGAGATGATCATGTGGTTTTTCTTTTTCAGTTTGCTTACTGGTGGATTACACTGATGGATTTCTGTTTATTGTACCTCCCCTGCATGCCTAGAATGAAGCCTACCTGGTCATGGTAGATGAGATCTTTGATGTTTTCTTGGATTCATTTTGTGAGTATTTTATTGAGTATTTTTGTTTCAATATTTATAAGAGAGAATGGTCTGAAATTATCTTTGTTAGTGTATCCCTGCCTTTTAGTTAGCTTTTCTGAGGTTTAGGTATCAAGGTGAATGTAGCCTCATAGAATGAGTTTGGTAATGTTCCTTCTTTTTCTGTTTTGTGGAATAGTTTGAAGAGTATTGGTGTTACCTCTTCTTTGAAGATCTCTGCTGAAACCATCAGGCTTTGTTTGGCAGGGAGACTTTTGATGACTGCTTCTATTTCATTAGGGCATATAGGTCTATTAATTTAGTTACCTGATCCAGATTCAACTTTGATTAGTGGAATCTAGCAAGAAAACATTCCATTTCATTTAGATTTTCAAATTTTGTGGCATATAGACTTTTAAGGTAAAAACCTAATGATTCTTTGAATTTCTTCAGTGTCTATAATCATACTCCCTTTTATTTTCTGATCTTACTGATTTGTATACTGTCTCCCTGTGTTTAGTTAGTTAGAATAAAGGTTTGTCTATCTTTGTCATTTTCTCCAAGAACCTGCTCTTGCTTTTGTTTATTCTTTGAATTGTTTTCTTTGTTTCTAATTTATTGATTTCTGCCCTAAGTTTGATTATTTATACTCTTCTTGTGTATGTCTGCTTCCTTTTGACTAAGTCTTTCACATGTGTTGTTATGTTGATTTGAGATGCCTCATATTTCTTTATGAAGGCACTTAGTTCTATGAACTTTCCTCTTAGAATTACTTTCATTATGTCTCATTAGTTTGGGTAAGTTGTGCCTTCGTTTTTGTTAAATTCTAGAAAGTCTAATTAGTTTATTTCTTCCATAATCCAGCTGTCATTGAGTAGAGTTCAGTTTCCATGCATAGGCAGGCTGTTTACTATTTTTTGTTACTTTTGAGGTCTAGCTTTAGACCATGTTGTTCTAATATAATACAAGGGATTATATTGGTATAATGTTCTTTTTTTTTTGGAATGTATACAATTTACCCTTGTTCATTCAAATGCTGATTTCTCTCCTCCACTGTCTGTTTTCAATCCAGGTATTGCATTGTGATGCTTTTTCTAAGCATCACCTGTCTCAAGTTTACATAAACATGCCACCATTTGTTCTCTATATTGTCAATTAAAACAACCAGCCCCAATACTGAGCAATGGAGAGGATAGGGTGAAACATCCTGGTCCAGAGTGGGAGGAAGAGGTAGGAGGCAGGAGAGGAGAGGAGAATCTGCAGGAGAGGTCTTGGCACCACATGCAGAAATTAACTGGAACTAAAATATCACAAAAAGCAAGTATGATGGGTGAATCTGAATGGTAGGAAACTGTGGGCATGGAGGTTTAGGATGGAGTAACTGTTGGCCAACATTGTGCTCTAGGTTAATTAATTAAATCCTAGTCTCTGTGTGGTGATTTGGTTATACAGCTGTTTAGGAATAACCACTGCTTAACCAAAAGATTTATCAATAGTAAATATTAATAATCTACAACAAAGGGCACCCAACTAATCTAAGTATCCACACCCGTTAAATCCTACGTTAATATAATTTGGTGGGGGAGAGGAATAAGCTCCCAGTGATACAACCCAAAATTTAAATATAAAAACTCCCAGATAAATTACTGGCTCTTTAAGAGAGACTGTTAAACAAGAGTCAGAGCAAAAGATAGCCTACTGTGGGCAGACCTGAGACTGAACAAATTGGTTGCCCCTACAGTGTAACAGGATGAGAGAAACATTAAAACAGACTTCTCGGAGCTTGGCTGATAATCTCTTCTACGGTTTTAAGACAGAAATGAAGGTAAGTTTAGAAATTATCACTTTGATTACATTCATATTCCTCAATTTAACTTTAATAATTGATTTAGCCTTTTATGTCTTCTCAAAGGCAAAGGCTTTAGAAAAGATACTGGAACAACACAAAGAACAAGTATAACAATATAAAGAAAAAAATGAAGGTTGAAAACGGGACATAACACAAGAGATACAAAAACTTACAGAACATAATAAACAACAGGAAAATAGGGCAGAGGTTTTAGAAAAGATACTGGAAAACACAAAGAACAACTAGAACACTATAAAGAAAAAATTAAAAGTTAGAAGGGAGGCATAAAACAAGAAATTCAAAAGATTATTGAACAAAACAAACAACAGAGAGATAGGTGTGAAATATGGGTACAGACCTTAAAAGAAGAGTTTAGAATACTAAGTAAAGAAAATACTCAGGCAAAGGCAAAAGATAATAATAAAGAAAGCCAAACAAAGGTGGTTAGAAAACAAATGTTAGCTTATCCAGTCAGTGTACAACAGAGACCAGCAGATGATGATCACCCACAGGATTACCATGAGGCTGAATGGCACCCTGTGGAAGTGCTAGAACTAAGAAAATTTAAAGAGAGTGTCACCAATTTTGGAATGCATTCATCATTTGTGAAACAAATGCTGACGTCCTTGTCAATCAGTAGAGTAATCCCAACGGACTGGGAGGATATGGCAAAGGCAATAAAAGAACCTGAGCCATATTTACAATGGCTATCATGGTGAAGAGGCTAGGGAGATAGCATACAAAAATAGAGCCAGGGCTGTTGGTGTTTCTAAGGAACAGCTGCTTGGTGATAGCCAATAGGCTGACACAGAGATACAAGCTGTATGTAATGAAGAAAACTTAGCATTATGTCACCTAGCAACCTTAAATACCTGGGACAAAGTTGAGTAATCAGGAAAAAAGGCTTGAGCCATCCTCTCAAGTCATACAAGCTCCAAGTGAAACATTAATTAACATTTTCAAAGATTGACTTCAGCTGGGGATACAAGTATATCAGATCCACTAGCTAGAAAAGCTTTTGAAAATGCAAAGATTTTGAATGCAAAGAGGTAATACAGCCATTAAAAGCAAGGTGTGCACAAATAGATGAATGGGTTATAAATATGATTGACATCAGACCTCAGTCACCCAATTTGGCCTCGACAGGAGAAGCTACCCCTAAAGACATTGGGAAATGTCTTAATTTTGATGGGCAAGGTTGCTGCAAGTGGAGTTACCAGGAAAAACAAAATAATTCAAAAAGGGAGCCTATACGTCCTAGAATATGCAGAAGATGTGGCAAGGGTTGACATTGGATTAGTAAATGTAGAGCACAGATAAATGGGGTAATCCTTTATGAAAAAATGCCTGAGGGGATCTTTCTCAGGCCCCAATACAGGACAGGGATACTCTTCCATAAAAAAGTTAAACGCCACTGCTCTGGGAATAAACATTAAAGACTTGGACAGCAAGGCCAAAGCAGATTCTATATATAAATAAATAAGTAAATAAAAAAACAGGAAGAGAACAAAAAACAAATATATTGGCAAGCCTCTATAAATGATCAAAGGCCAAAGTTAAAGATAATTTTAAATAATATTGAAATTGAAGGCAAGGTAAATACTGGGACTGATGTCACAATTATTACTTCTAAATCCTGGTCCCCAAATTGGCCACTTCAAGAGGTGGATATTCAATTCCAAGGAGTTGGAACTTTATCTAAAGTGAAATAAAGTGTTAGATGGTTTCAATGGTCCAGGACCAGAAGGTCAAATAAGAAAACTAAGACCATATGTGGCTGAGATAGCCATAAACTAATGGAGAAGAGATCTGTTACAACAATTGAAGACCCAGATTAACATCCCCCCAAGTTCTGAGACAAGCCAATAAAGCAGGTAATATTCCTGATAAAGAAGCTAAAAATATTTTAAAATGTTATCAAAAACAGTTTCAGACTGTCCAGGCTGTTCATAAACAAAATAGAGCAGAGGCCATTTTTTCAACTTCATGTTGGAAAGCCACTGCTAATAAAATTTCCACAGCCTTACCACTAAGGTGGTTGGCCGACCAACCTATTTGGATTGAAAAATGGTCTATGAGTAAAGAAAAATTACTGGCACTAGAACAGTTAGTCCTGGAACAGCTGGAGGCTCAACATATATAGGAGTCCAACAGCCCTTGGAATTCTCCTATATTTGTCATCAAAAAGAAATCTGGCAAATGGAGGATGTTAACAGATCTCAGAGCCATTAACAAAATTATTCAGCCAATGGGGTCATTACAATCTGGAATCCCATTGCCTTCCTTGTTACATAAACAATGGCCTATTATAGTGATTGATTTAAAGTATTGCTTTTTCACAATTCCTTTACATGAGCATGATAGGGAAAGGTTTGCTTTCTCAGGACCCACTTTGAATAGAAACTGTCCAATAAAGGGATATCACTCAAGGGTCTTAGCACAGGGGATGTTGAACAGTCCTACTTTGTGCCAATATTTTGTACAACAGCTGTTGGAGATAATTCATAAGCAGTTTCCTCAATCCATAATTTACCACTATATAGATGCTACCTTATTACCTGATTCAGATACAAAAACATTAGAAAATATTTTTGATGATATAAATAGAACTTTGCCTTGTTGGGGTATAGAGATTGTTCCCCAAAAAAGTACAAAGAGGAGATTCTATTAATTACCTAGGACTCAAAATAGGTCTATAGAAAACTCCACCACAAAAAGTACAAATTAGAAGAACCCAATTAAAAACTCTCAATGATTTTCAAAAATTTCTATGAGATGTTAACTGGCTATAGCCTACATTTGGTTTAGCTACACAAGAGCTAAATAACTTATTTCAAACCTTACAGGATGATAAGGAGTTTAAAAGTCCAAGAACATTATCAACTGAACATGAAAGTGAATTGACTCTGGCAGAAAGGAAATTACAAGATGCATATATAGACCATATTGATCCAAAAAGGCCCTATATTTTGGTTATCTTGCTTTCCACTCATTCTCCCACAGAAATTCTTATGCAGAAGGCCGACTATGTCTTAGAATGAATATTTTTGGCACACAAACAAAATAAAAAAATTAAAAACCTATATAGAAAAGTTCTTGAATTGGTCCTAAAAGGAAAAATGAGACTTCATCAGTTGGCTGGAATAGATCCAGCTGAAATTGTGGTGCCCTTTACCAATGCTGAGATTGTATTGTTATGGGCAGAGAACGGATATTGGCAAAGAGCTTGTTGTGAGTTTTTGGGAGAAATCAGAAACAGATACCCAAAAATCAAGGCACTTCAGTTTATAAAAGAAACAATTGATTCTCCCTCGTATAATAAAAGAAACTCCAATTTTGGAGCTCCCACATTTTATACGGATGCCAATTAATCAAAAGGGCAGGTTGTAAGTCAGAAAATCTGAGTAAAGTGGTGGAGGTTCCTTATGATTCAGTTAAAAAATCAGAATTATATGCAATTCTCTTGGTGTTATCAATTTTTCAAGAAATTCTTAATATAGTCACTGACTCTCAATATGCAGAAAGATTTGTTCTGCATATAGAAACTTCTGATCTAATTCAGGATAATTTGGACTTAACTTCACTGTTTCTTCAATTACAAGTAATCAGAAATAGAAATAATCCATTGTATATAACGTATATCAGATCTGATATGGATCCACCAGGCCCTGTAGCACAAGGCAATGATGAAATTGATCAGCTATTGACAGGAGTGTGTTAGAGGCCTCAGAATTTCATTAAAAAAACACCATGTTAACAGCAAAGGTTTAAAAAGAGAGTTTTCTATCACTTGGCAACAAGCCAAAGAAATTGTGCGAAAATATCCCATTTATTCTTTATATAAATAAACTCCACTACCTGCAGGAAGTAACCCTAATGGTAACCAAAAAAATGAAATTTGGCAAATCACTTTTATTTTATAGAGTTTGGTAAACTGAAATATGCGCACCATACTATAGACAAACATTCAGGGTTCCAATGAGCAAAAGCCATAAGTTCTGAGAAGGCTGATTCAGTTATTACACATTTATTAGAAATGATGGAAGTTATGGTTATGCCTACACAATTTAAGACTAATAATGCTACAGCATATGTCTCTAATAAAATGGAAAGCTTTTTTTTTTACATATTATAAGATAAAACATGTAACAGGTATACCTCACAATCCTGCCAGTCAAGCAGTCATTGAAAAATCGAATCGTACTTTAAGGGACATGCTTAACAAACAGAGAAGGGTATTAAAATACCACAGAGATAGATTACATAATGCTTTATTGACCTTAAGTTTCTTAAATGTTAATGAACAACAAAAACAGCTTCACAAAGACACTGGGTTAAAAAAAAACTGCTGAATTATTTCAGCCTATATATTTCAAAGATACCCTAACTTCACAATGGACAGTAGGGAATGTGTTAAACAGTGGGGAAGAGGTTTTTCATATGTTCATACAGGAGAAGAGAAATTATGGGTTCCTTCAAAACTAATAAAAATCAGATAACACAGAGGAAGACCACCTGAAAACATTGGTCACACACCAGAACAGAGAAATCAAGAAGACCAAACAAAACAGGTAATATAAATTGATAATCCCTTCACAGGGGAACAACTCTAAAGCTGACTGAGACATAAAAAATGTCTCTAGCCAGACTTCAGCAATACATGGCCCATAAATCCTTGACTATAATATCCTCAAAATTTATTATGCCATTCTTTTAATTGACATTGATAAAATTGGTTCACAGTTTAATTTCATTCTGAACATCTAATACATTTATAATTTTATTATGGTGTAATGCTTGTGAGAAATTATATGTTTTCAAAACAAAAGGAGGGAATCCTGGAGATGCTGGACCAAACCTGACAGAATCCTCCTTCCAGCATGCTGAGACATTGACACATCTGTCTCAGTATCTTGCATGTTCCAGAATTCTGCTTGTTCCTGCCTCAACTGCTTCCATTGCTGTTTCTCATCATGACCTGCTCCCAAGAGAGCTTTGAAGAAAGCTACAAATCTTAATTGGTCCAGCATTTTAGACTGTTCTAAACAGGACTTTTATTAACTCTTATTATTTTCTCAACATTCAAAGACTTGAACACAAATATTGCTTATTTAATTTAACATTTTTCTGATTTTCTTTGGGCCCCCAACAGGATTTCTGCATGTCCAAAATGTCAGCTAGAAGAAATCCATGAGAACAAAGTCCTATTTTCCTTAAGGGGGATTGGGTGGGTTTTGCAATGGGCCAGCAGGCCTGGCTCTGATTTTTTTAATGTCAAAAAGGGAATGAGTTATTATTATTATTATCAAATTATTATTATTAAATTATTATTATTAAATTATTATTAAAAGGTAATGAATTATTATTATTATGAAATTATTATTATTAAACTATTATTAAATTATTATTATTAAATCATCATTATTAAATTATTATTTTTAAAAAGGGTCTGAGTTATTATTATTGAATTATTGTTATTATTATTAAATTATTATTAAAAGGGGAATGAGTTATTATTATTATTATTATTATTATTATTATTATTATTATTAAAAAAGGGAATGAGTTATTAAGGGGATTTGGTAGTTTTGGGTTGTTTCCTGTGGCTACAAGTGTTTACTGTCATTGGGAGATGTTTATAAATTACTAATGGTCTTATTCAGAGTGAAACTGTTATGCCCAGTTTGGGAACCCCAAAAGCCCAGGGGTACACTCTACTGTAAATACATGAGGTTTTTAAAATTGTATACATGTCCAGACATGGGACACAAACTTCCTGTGGACACAGGAGAGGAATGTAGCCCTGAAATCTAGGGAAGCAAGGTTTTTATGGGGCAAAACCGCAAGCAGGGACTTACATGCTTTGGTGTTATGTGATTGTGAAATGGAAACTGACTTTTGAAATGGTTGGTCCACTTTGGGCAGCAAGAGTGCAAACAGTTCTGGCCTGGTCCTATGGGCCATTTTCCTAGCAACTGTATAATTAGTGGGCAGGAAAGAATGTAGTAAGGCTAATTTGTGCCCTCAGGGCATTAAGGCTAGTTCTTCCTTGAAGGAGGCTGGACATGTTTCCAACTTACTAGCCTTTATTCATGCTTCTGCTTTAAATTTTTAAACAATAGCCACTGATTTTTAAGTATTTGGTCTCTCAAATCCATTAAGAATTAATGTAACTGACATTTTAAAAATGAAATAAAATGAAGTTTCAAATCTTTCTTCCATCTGCTATTTTTTTCCATAAACTCTACTGTGTGCCTTCCTTGTGAAAGGAACCTGGGTCTGGCAATGTGCCAGCAGGCCAGGCTCTGATTTTTTTTATTTCAATCTTATCATTATTATCATTATTATTATTAATTTGGGTTTTTGAGACAGGGTTTCTCTGTGTAGCCCTGGCTGTCCGTGCCTCTTTGTATACCAGGCTGGCCTTGAACTCACAGACATACTCATAGACATCTACCTGCATCTGCCTCCCAAGTGCTGGGATTAAAGGTGTGTGCACTGTGCTTGGCAGGACTTTCTTATAGCCTGGTTGAAGTCATACTTTATGACTTAGGACATGTCTAGACAAGTGAGTGTGAAGAACTGGCAGGGGTGCAAACCCTTGCTTTTGGAGAGAGGGTTTCTCTTGTGGCCTTGCATGTCCTGAACTCATTTTGCAAACCCAGATGGCCTGGAACTCACACCAGTCTCTGCTTGCCCCACTGACAGTCACAGGCATGCGACATCACACCTGGCTTCTTGTTATAGTCTTTAAAAATGATTTGTAATCTCTGTCTGCCTTCCTGAGACCAGCCGTATTAAAAAAGGGAATGAGTGTTCTTTTTTGAGAGAGGGAAACATTATTTATGATTCATGGTGTAGTTCTCTTTATTATGGAAGATTTGTTTATTATTTGTACACTATTCTGTCTGCACGCCAGAGGAGGGTGCCAGGTCTCAGGATAGATTGTTATGAGCCACCATGTGGGTGCTGGGAATTGAGCTCAGCACCTCTGGAAGAACAGTCTGTGATTTTAAACTCTGTGCCATCTCTCCTGCCCCCACATTTTTTATTTTAATTTTAAAATTTTTATTTATTCATTTTACATCCCTGTCTTAGACCCCTCCCTCTTCTCCTCCCAGTCCTACCCTCCCTGTTTCCTCTATCATCCATCCCTGGCTCTTCAGAAAAGGGGATCACACTGCCTCTCCTGTGCATACCCACCCACTCCAGCATATCAAGTGGCATCAGGACTGAGCAAATACTCTTTGCCTGGCGAGGCAACCCCAACAGGGGAAAGTGAAAGAAAAGCTAGTTTGTGGGTCAGGGTGCATTCATATGTGTGTTGGTCCTGCTGTGTTTACAAGGCCTTGTTACCCTTGTGTCCTTCATCCACTCTGGCACTTACACTCTACACACAGAGTTTCTTGAGCCCTTAGGGCCATGGGTCTCTTGGAGACATCTCATTTAGGGTGGAATGGTCCAAGGCCTCCCACTGTTTGCATATCGGATGGAAGTGGGTCTCTATATTTATTCCCATTTGTTGCCAGACGAAGTTTCCAATGATGGCCTAGCAAGGCACCAATATGTGAGTATGGCTGCACTCCTTTAGCACAACTGCAGCATTTAGATTTCTCTTATGTCCTTGGCCTCTGTATACTCTGGCTCCTGGCTACTCAAGCAGTATTGAATCAAGGTTCCTTCTCATGGGAGTGCGCCTCCTGAAACCCAACTAGATATTAGTTGGTCACTTCCGTGATCTTTATGTCACAAGCACACCAGCAAATCTTGTAGGCAGGTCACTGTTGGAGAGTGAAGGATGTATGGCTGTGTTGGTGTGTACTTTTCTCTTCTGGTGGCATGCAGCATATGTTCCAGTATCGAAAACAGCAGTGAAGGTTCTCGGTAGGTGTCAGCTGAGATTCGCTGTGTCCAATGACTTGTGAAGGTGTTGTCCTCAGCAACAGAATCTTACCATCAGGTTGGGGAGAGCACTGGAGGATGGACACAGGTTGGGTGGCCCCAGGCCTTGCTTTGATCTAGCACAGAGACCTCCTGCCTCCCAACTCCACAGGACACTGGGAAGCCTGCTCTCAAGACACGCCTTCCTTTGTTCTTACTAAATTGAAATAAATACATAGTATTAAATGAAAACATCATATATATAAAGGTAGTTATTAAGTGACACGTGTGCACCACCAGAGGGCACCAGATTTCTTGACAGATGGTTTGAGCGCCACCGTGTGGTCCCTGGGATGGAACCTGGCACCGTGGTAAGAGAAGGATTCTCTATGTCACAGAGCCCTGGCTGTTGCGATGACAAAGGTCGGCTTTTTTTTTAAGATTCATCCATCCATCTATTCATTCATCCATTCATTCATTGTACAGCATTCTGCCTGTGCACCAGAAGAAGGCACCAGATCCCATTATAGATGTCTGTGAGCCACTATGTGGTTGCTGGGAATTGAACTCAGAACCTCTAGAAGAGCAGCCAGCGTTGTTACCCTCTGAGCCATCTCTCCTGCCTCCAGTTTTTTTTTTTTTTTTAATCTTTAAAAAAGATTTATTTTCCATGTGAGCGCGTTTCTGTCTTCCCAAGACTAGTCCTGATTTGACTGGGAGACTCGAAATCAATTTTAAAAAGGGGCAGGGACCCCAGGATGCCTTCTCCAGGGACCAGCTGGACTGCCTTTGATCAGGAGAATTCAAAGCGCACATTTGTCCTGCACACAAGTGGCTTCCAGCAGCCCTGTGTGTTTACTTCCAGTACCAGAGGGTGGGGCGATGGCATCACAAATTGGCTCCAAAAGTCGACTGATCCTGAAACTGCGAGGGGCGAAGGGGGGACATTTACAGAACACCAGGGACCAGGGAAAACGCTGTGTTTTTTTTAGCCCGAGGAAAGGGCTTCCGGGATACTTCTGGGTCCTGACAAAGCTCCAGGCTAAGTAAGGAGGAGGAGGATGGCTTGTGAGGGTGTAATGCAGTGCGTACAGCATTCTGGGAATTGTATTTCTGCGTCTTCAACTCGGCAAAGCGGACGATACAGTAAGATCTGGCTGTGTTACTACAAACAATCCCAGAAGTCCTCACTCTGAGGCAGTTCTCACAGAGGCTCCCAGCCGGCACAATGCACTCTGGGATTATTTGTAGTTCCCTGGCTATGGAGTGCTTGGCTTTAAGAATTTCCGTGTCTGGGACATTTCATCATGAGTTCAGTGCTCTGTCGTGAGCGCAAAGTACAAGATAAACAATTTTTTTTTTTTTTTTTTTTGTCTATGAGGCACGTATAATACAACGTGAGTGGCTAGAAGTGGAGCTGAAATGCGGTAGATAGATTTAAAGCCTGGACAGCTCCTAAGAGGGTGGATGGGGTATTGTAGCTTTTGGACAGGACTGTGCTGAATGTTAAGTGGAATGCGAGCACCCAGAAGTGTACATGCCATGTCTTCAATGTGTTATGTACTGTTGAAAAAGCAGGCACTTGTGGAAAACTATAAGGTTATATTCCAAGATGCTGGCAGTTGAAATTCAAAGTTCAAAAGTTAGAGAGGCACCTCTTCACTGGACTCACATATGAGTACACACATATTCAGTTTAGAGCTGGGAAACTTAGAAGAGAGAATATGTGAAGTTTGTCTTTCTGTGTTTGGATTACCTCACATAACATGATTTTTTTTCTAGTTCCATTTATCTACCTGCACGTTTTATGTTTTTATACTACTCAGTAGTGATGCATTTTAAAATCATGACCTAAAGAGCTAACATTTAATTCATTTTAAGGTTATTTAATAATTATATCATTTTGTGCCTTCTCTTTTCTTCCCTCCAAACCTTCCCACAGACCTCTCAGACTATTTCTCTTTCAAATTCATCTTCTTTTTCCAAATTGGTATTATGCTCTTAATACAAGTTGCTCAGTTTAATAATGTTGCTTCCATGCATTTTTTCAGGGTTGATTGTTTGGTATTGGATAACTAACTGATTTTATGCCCTTTCCTGGAAATAGTTTTTTTTTTTTTTCTTCTTACACTCTCAGCATTTATTAGTTCCCTGCAGATTTTTGCATAGGATTAAGGACAATGGTTTCTTCCTACACCACTTTTGCATATCTATTAGCATTTCCAATTTTCAGCTTGTTTTTATACAGGTATATTGGTAAGCATTTTTTTTCTTTATTTTTTTTATATTGGTCCATCTTATGGGTGTAGCTTCTGGTATTATTAGTAGACACATTACCAGAACATACTCTCATCCTCTGCCTTATAAAAAAAAAAATTACCTCCTGTTATGCATGATCACTGAGTCTTAGATCTGGGAATTGTTTTGTAGATGTATCAGATGTAATTGTTCCCCAGAATTCTGCCTTGTGATTGGTTGTGGTTTTCAGTCATGATTGTGGTTCAAGGAAAAGCTTCCTTGGTCAGTGTTGAACTATATGTATCTATGTGCATTATTAAAAGTATTTAGGTTGCATCATGTTTATATTCATGCCTGTACTTACATGTATTATGGGGATTTTATGTAAATAATTCATAGTATGATTGCTTAAAACTATTTCAAAAATTTACTGTTATTTCACCCACTTACTTTTCTCATATTTATCCTGTAACACCTGGGATTTCACAGCTCAGGAGTTCAAGAGCGTGCCCTTTTAGGAATTCCCAGAGACCACAACTCGATGCAAAAGCAAGAGGTTTTTTTTTTTTTTTTTTTCAGTCGCAATAGGGTCACCCCTCCAAAGGCAGGAGATCACCCAGAGCATAAAAGCACGGGATTTTATACTTAAAAATATGGCCACTTTTGCTCTATACATTGATTGGTCAGAGAGCTACCTGCCTCTGACTTCAAATCAAGGCTATCTCAGAGCAGTTCATCCTGCCATTTGAGAGCTAAGTGCCTTTGTTTTTAATTCAAGGATGGTAATAGTCACAGCTGTTTTTCTTTAACAGTTGTTTTCATTCTCGGGTGGGCTCTCATCCCCCCTTTTCTTTGTGCTCCAATTTTAACCCTAAAATTGTGGATCAACCTCAGAAAGAGGTTGATACTGCCTCTGGAGCATCAGGACCTGAACCACACTTACACATTCCCTGACGAATGCGAGTAATCGGTTAACAATACAGGGTACTATTGTGACAAGGAGCAAAAGGGTAGCAAAAGGTCCCAGTAAGGAAAGCACATAGGGGAGCATACCATTAAACCCATTCCAAAAAGGAGATTCTATTAATTCTCATCTCCTTTTTTCAAGATCTTTTTGTAATTTTTTTTAAATCTGTCCTTTAACAATGCCTGATTTATTAGTGTAAAAACAGCATTTCTCCTGTAAGGTTAAGTAAATTCCTCCTTTTTAGGCCGTAAGGAGGTCTAATCCCCTCTGGGTCTGGAGAACAAATTCTGCTAAGGAATTGAGCTTGTCTTGGAGGTCATTGATGGTGCTCGAAAGCAATTGTACATCACTAATTTACTGCTGGGACAGATTATTGTATTTATATAATAAAACACCCAAACCAGCTGACCCAGCGCCTATGGAAGCAGTCAGCCCAATTCCCACTAACAGAGGAATGAACTGAATGGCTTTCTTCGTTCTTCCAGCCATTAAGTCAAAGCTGGGGATTGGGACTGGCTCATCCCCTGGAATGATGCTAATATCAGGGAGTTGCCTGTACACAGGTCCCAGTCCAATCTGTGGGCAAGAACGTATAGGCTTTATTATTCTTGCATAAGAAAACAGTGTTATTGTCAGGGCAGAGAGCTGTGGAGATGTCAATTGTTGAATCACAAATGGCAAAGGTAGCATCCCCTACAGGTAGATCTGAGCTATCATTTTTGTAGGGTTTTGTCAAATAGGTAACATTTTGGTTGAAGAGAGGCTGCACTCTCGTCTGACCTGATCCTGCAGACCCTCCTCCATCAGGTATTTCTTTTGACTTAACTACCATCCCTGAACAAGTAATTTAGATCCATGGCCTCCATTTATACATCTGAGTTATTAATGACTCACCTTGTTCTTCCTGTGTCTGTTTTTAGAATGATCTTACCTTTGGAGTCAATCCATGCCTCACGTTGTAGTGTCAAATATCTCCTATTTTTGCCATATTAACTTTAAGTCACTTTCTGAGTAGTTTAGTCGTTCTTCTCTGGGCAGTTAGTACCACTGGGACAGAGTTTCCTCTAGCAGCTGCTTTAGCCTTCTGATCAGCCATGTTATTCCCCTTTGCTGCCCTGGAAGTCCCCTTCTAATGTCCTGGGCAATTAATAATGCTTACCTTGTCCAGCAGCAACAAGACATTGAGCAAAGCCAAAATCTTGTTTTTATTTTTTATCTCTTTACCAGCTGATGTTAGCAGGCCTCTTTGCTGATAGATGGCCCGTGCTCATGGGCTGTTGGTAAGGCATACCAACTATCAGTGTAGATGTTTATCTTTTACCCTTTTCCAGAGTTAATGCCTGGATTAAAACAATCAATTCAGCTTGATGAACAGATGTGCCCTCCTGGCAAATGCCTGGGCCCAGAATACTTTATGTCCATTTACCACCACTGCCTCTGCCTTTCTCTTCCATTTCAAAAAAAAAAAAAAAAAAAAAAAAAAACTGCTCCCATCCATATAGTATGTCACCTCAGCATCAGGAAGTGGTTGATCTTTCAAGTCCTTTTGCCATCCCTGTTTCTTTGCTAGAACCTGCAAACAATCATGCTCCAGGGTCTGGATTTCTGGATCCTGCAGGTGGCAGGGTTTAGCTCCGTAGCCAGGCAAGGGTGATTCTATCATTATTCAAGAGCAAGGCCTGGCAATGTGTCATGTGGGCATTCATGAGCCAGCAATCAGGTGGCTGCCTTATGACACTCTCAAGGGCATGAGGAGCATAGATGGTGAGGTTCTGCTCCAGAGTCAGTTTGTCTGCATCTTTTACTAATGCCACCACTGCAGCTATTATTCAAGGCAGATTGGCCATCCTACCACTACTGAATCAAGCTTTTTGGATAGATAGGCTACTGGTCTATTCCAGGGTCCAATTTTCTGTGTTAACAACCCCTTGGCCATTCCTGATTCTCAGCCACATAAAGATGGAAGGGTTTGGTTACATCAGGGAGTCCCAAATGCTGGGGCTGACATTAAGGCTTGTTTGATATTATTGAATGTGGGTTGTTCATCCTTTCCCCAGATGAAAGAGTCTTTGCCCTTCATAAGGACATACAGATGGGCTGCCATCTTGGCAATTCCCTGCAATCCACATCAGGCAAAACCCTGCTGTACCTAAAATTTCCCTCAGTTGTTTAGTAGTCCGTGGAGGGGGAATATGAAATACAGTCTCTTTTCTAGCCTCTGATAGTCATTTCTTTACCTCTCTTAATATATATCCCAGATAACTGACCTGTTTCCTGCAGAGCTGGGCCTTTTTGCTGATGCTCTATAGGCGAGGTCACCCAGCTCTTGTAACAGCTGTCGGTGGCTTTAAGGCAGGTTTCTTTACAATTTGCAGCTAATAGAATGTCATCCATATTTTGGAGAAAAGTTACCTGGGGATTGGTGGCCCGGAAGTGTGCCAGGTCCCAGTGTAGGGCTTCATCAAATATAGTAGAAGAATTTTTAAACCTTGAGAAAGTCCAGTCCATGTAAGCTGGCCTGAGACCCTGAGTCTGGGTCTTTCCATTCAAAACCAAAAATGTCTTGGCTGGTAGGGCTGAGTTTGAAAAAAAAAAATGTGTCCTTAAGTTCCAGGACCGTATACCAAACCCTATCAGGGGAAGGGAACTCAACAGGTTATATGTGTTGGGCATGGTAGGGTGTAAGTCCATGACCTGTTTGTTAACTTCCCTCAAGTCCTGTAGGGGTCAATAGTCATTGCTCCCAGGCTTCTGAATTGGCAGCAATAGAGTATTCCAGGCAGAATGGCACCTTCTGAGAACCCCTAGGACAACAAACCTCTGTTTGTGAGGGTGGATCCTCACGGGTTTTCTTAGACATTGGATATTGTTGCACTGTGATTGGGGTAGCCTGAGGCTTCAGCTCTATCAGAACTGGGGCTGTTTCTCTGCTTTTCCTAGGCCATCCGTTTCACCCCATGCCCTGGGAATCTCTGTAGCAACAGTCAATGTCTTTTTCTGGACTTACCACCTTTTCAGACAGGTGGTATTCATCTTCCAGTTGAATTGTCAGTACATGAATGGGATCTCCTTTATTGTCTGTCACCTGGGCCGTCTGGTCTAAAATGGATATGGGCTCCTATCTTAGTTAGGATATCACCCTAACAGAGGGTATGGGCATTCAGGGAGAACTAAGAATGAGTGGTATACCCGGTCCACTCCAAGGTCCACCATTCTTGGTGTAGTCCATGTGTATTGTTTACATCCAGTGGCTCTTTGGACCATGATTTTTTCTCTTTTTAGCGTCAAAGTCTTGTAACAGAACAGAATGCTGGACACCAGTGTCCACCAAGAAGTGGACTGGCTTCCCATCCATCTTAAGGGTTACCGCTGGGCTCTGGGTGAGGGGTCAAACCCTGTTCCCCTAATCACTGTCATTACCCAGGATTAGAACCTGGGTCTCCAGGGCTTGGGTATTAGGATTTTCTGGCTTTTTCTTCCTTTTAGGACAATCCTTAATCCAATGTCCTTTCTCCTTGCAATATGCACACTGATCCTTAGACAGAGGGCCTCCTGGAGTCTGGAGAGTCTTAATCTTGACAGCAAGGATCTTGTCAAGGTGAAAGGTGCCCTCCGCTGGCCATCCAACCTGAAAAGTAGGCCACTCTGAGGAACAGAAAGTTTGCTATTTCTCCTTTTTAACTTCAACTGAAATGTTATGTGCCCTATATCTCACCTCTGAGAAATTATCAAGGGTGAGGGATAAGGGTGTAGTCACAGTCTGTCCCATAATAAAGTAGTCTGTCAAGAAAGTCAAAGAGGCAACAACGATAGAGACAAAAAGAACAAGACAGGCATTTAGACAAGGGCACCCTTATGGGTGGTACCACAGAACTCTGATTGAGAGGCTGCCTGGTGGTGGCCGTCTCTGACAGGAAACAGATGGGAGGAGGACCGTCCTGTTCCTAGCCTCCCAAACTGGAGTGTCCTCCAGTTCCCAGTCAAGCGATATTCTAATACGTCTGACTATCGCAATGACTGATCAGATGACTAAAATGGTCCAGATAGGGGCCTAAACAGAAACATATTGGTAAGACAGAAACAAGGAAAGCAAAACAGAAATCAGACTAACCTGTTCCGAGCTCGACCACCGAGCTCAGTCTGATGAGGGTTGGGGAAGGGGCATGCCCTTTCCCGGTCAAACGCACCAAAAATGTAAGACCTGGGGTCTCACAGTTCAAGATCGTGCCCTTCCCAGAAACTCTCACAGACTACAACTCGATTCAAAAGCAATAGTTTTTGTTTTTTTCTTTTTTTTTTTATTCCAATCGTGATAGGGTCGCCCCTCCAATGACAGGGGATGACCCCGAGCATGCAAAGCACAGGGTTTTTATACTTAAAAATCTGGCCACTTTTGCTCGATACATTGATTGGTCAGCAAGAATAGCATGAAGATAGTTTACAGCTATTTTTTTGCAGTTTTTGGCCGTTTTTGAGTTTTCTCAAAACAAACCCACTAAAATCTGTACATCTAAACAAAAGAGAAGACCCTAACTAAAATGTTCAATCCCCATACTGAAAAGCAAAGATGATGGACATCAGAAGAAAAAGAAAACAGAAAACAACCTAGGAACCTGCCACAGAGGGCCTCTGAAAGCCTCTGCCATGCAGACTGTGAAAGCAGATGCTGAGCCTGATGGCCAACTGACAGGCAGAGTGAATGGAATTTTATGTAAGAAGTGGGAAAGAGTAAGAGTTGGAGAGGACAGGAACTCCACAAGGAGAGCAACAGAACAAGAACATTTGAACACAGGGAACTTCCCAGAGACTCATACTCCAACCAAGGACTATCCGTGGAGATAACCTAGAGCCCTGACAATGCAGCCACTTCTGATGAGAATTTATAAACTAAGATCAGAAAGAAGGAGAGGAGGACCTCCCCAATCAGTGGACATGGGGGGGGCATGCATGCAGAAAAAGGAGGGGGAGGGTGGAACTGGGAGGGGAGGAGGAGGGGCTTATGGGAGAATACAAAATGAATAAAGTGTAATTAATAAAAGTTAAAAAAAAAACTATCTCGGAGCAGTTCATCCTGCCCTTTGAGAGCTATCTGTCTCTGGTTTCAATTCAAGGCTATCTCAGAGCAGTTCATCCTACCATTTGAGAGCTATGTGCCTCTGGCTTTAATTCAAGGATGGGAATAATCACAGCTGTATTTCTTTTACAGTTGTTTGCATTCTCAGGTGGGCTCTCAGATGCAGATGAAGAGAGAGAGAGAGAGAGAGAGAGAGAGAGAGAGAGAGAGAAGGAAAGAGCAGGACATGATAGGGGGAAGAGAGAAAGAGGGGCACCCCAACAGAGAAAGGGGGAGGGCAAGAAGGCAAAAGCAAGAGGGCAAGAGAGGCCAAGAGAGAGACAAAATGGGCTGGTAGATCCTTTTAAGGAACAAAGTAAATTAAATACTTGGCTGTCGACACATAATGACATCACAGGTTGCTAGGAAAGCCAGAAGCAGGTGCCTAAATGCCCAACACTCAGGGCTTCAATGGGGTTCTTAAAGTAGAAGAATGGAAAGAATGGGGGGAGGGGACAAGAAACGCAGGAATGGAGCCAAGTCTGTTCATCTGATCAAGGCTTCCGTTTATTAGAAATTTTTACCCAGCTTATATGGGGAGAAGGCAGGAAAGGTGGAAGGTCAATCTACTGCTGCAGGAAATAGGAAGAGTGCTTTCATGGGTTAAATATTGTACCTGCAAGATACCATAAGGATGTTTTCTAAAAATATCTTACAGATGCTCTAACAAATGGATGTCCTCACAATCTATCACCCATGATTTAGGGTCTTAGATAACTCTTTCACTGAATAAGCTTAGGTCTTCAATAAATGTCCTTTGCTCTCTACTTGGCTTTGGCTTCAGTAACTACCTTTGTCTCCACCAGATAGCTTTGGCTCACTAATTGACTTTGGCTTCAGCAGATACCTTTGTCTCTACTAGATAGCTTTGACTTTGGCTTGCGTGGCGAGCTTTGGCTCCCGGCACATAAATACTAAGAGTTGGCATAGGCCTTTATTTCCAGCACTCTGCCAGGCAGAAAGCAGGCCAGTCTCTGTGATTTCAAGGTCAGGCTGGTCTACAGATCTAGTCCAAGATAGCCAGGGCTAATAGGGGAAACCCTGTCTCAAAATACCAGAATATTCATATGTATAATTAATATATATTCACTAAATATAGTAATATAATCCCATATATTTAATAAATATGTTATATATTAACATATACATTTTGTTTAATCATATACATATAAAACAAAATCATGTTTTTTTATATGTATATATATGATTAAAACAAAATCATGTTATATATATATATATATATATATATATATATATATATATATGATTAAAATAAAAATATGAACCAGGCTTTGTGGCACATATCTTGAATCCCATCTCTCCAGGAGATGCAAGCATGCTGCTGTGTAACTTCAATGTCATCCTGGTCTACATAGCAAGTCCAGGACATGCATGGCTACAGAGAGAAACCTTGTCTTAAAAAAAGGCTAGATGTGTGCCTAGATATGTCTGAAATCACATAGTGTGACTAGGCTATAGGTAAGTCTTGCCAGGTATGGTGGCACACATACTTAATCCCATAACTTGAGAGGCAGATGAAGGTAGATCTCTGTGAGTTCAAGGTCACCCTGGTTTACAAAGAGAGTCCTGGACTAGCAATGATGCACTGAGACACCATGTCACAAAAATAAAACATTAAATTAAATTAAAAAAATTCAAAGCCTGGACTGTTGCCAAATGCCTCTAATACTACCACTATGACTGGCAGAAGGAAATGGATCTGTGTTAGTTCAAGTCCTGCCTGGTCTAAAAAGAATGACAGGTCAGTCAAGGCCATACAGAAAATCTCTTTCTCAAAAACCAACATCCTGGGATGTAAAAAAAAAACTTCTAGTATCTGAAGGTTGTTTCTTTTTTTCACTTTTTAAAATATTTTTTGTAAATTACAGTTTATTCACATTGTATCTATGCTGTAGCTCCATCCTTCATCCCCTCCTTTACCCAACCTCCTAACTTCCTCCCATTTCTGTCCCCAAGTCCACTGATAGGGGAGGTCCTTCTCCACTTCCATCTGACCCTAGCCTATCAGATTTCATCAGAACTGGATGAAAGAATTGTCCTCCTCTGTGACCTGCCCCCCTCAAGGGGTGGTGATCAAAGAGCCAGACACTGAGTTCATATCAGAGACAGTTCCTGTTCTCATTACTAGGGAACTCACTTGGAGACTGAGCTACCATGGAATATATCTGGGCAGGAGTTGAAGAAGTTCTAGGTTATCTCCATGCATGGTCTTTGGTTGGAGTATCAGTCTTAAAAAATACCCCTGTACCCAGTATTTTTTCATCTGTTGCTCTCCTTGTGGAACTCCTGTCTCCTTAAAAGACTTCCTTAGTCATCAGGGAAATGCAAATCACATTACACCTATCTGATTACCCAGGATATCACATTACACCTATCAGAATGGATAAGATCAAAAACTCAAGTGACAACACATGCTGGAGAGGATGTGTGAAAGGGGAACACTCCTCCACTTCTGGTGCTAACGTAAACTTGTACAACCACTTTGGAAATCAATCTGGCAATTTCTCAGAAAATTAGGAATAGTGCTACCTCAAGATCCAGCTATACCACTCCTAGGCATATACCCAAATTTTGATCAAGTATACAAGGACACTTGTTCAACCATGTTTGTAGCTGCTTTATTTGTAATAGCCAGAAGCTGGAAACAACCCAGGTGCCACTCAGTTGAGGAATGGATACAGAAATTGTGGTACATTTACACAAGGGAATACTACTCAGCATTTAAAAATGAGGAAATCATGAAATTGGCAGGCAAATGCTGGGATCTTAAAAGATCATCCTGAGTGAGGTATCCTAGAAGCAGAAAGACACATAGGGTATATACTCACTCATAAGTGGGTATTAGACATATAATGTTAGACATATAATACAGAATAAACGTACTAATATCTGTACACCCTAAGAATCTAATCATGAAAAGAAACATGGCCTTGGATGAAGTAAATTATTTACCATGTTCACGTATAATGTAGTGGAGGAGGTCACCAATTGTGGTTGTGTTCTATATTTTGAACAATGGAGTAGCTATCGAAGTTTGCTGTATGTGTATCAAATCCAATAATTGACAATTATTAGGTCATTCTGATATTCGTTCTATGGCTGCTGTTGATCTAATGCATTTCCACTTGGTGATAGGTATTTTTCTGATGCAAAGTATAGAATGGGATTCCCATCATCTATATGATCCATGGTTTATTTAAATCAGGTAGTGTGTAATCATGCTTTCAAAGGAAGGGTCTCTGAGAAAGCACGGTGCTTTTGTTTTTCATTTTCACAAATTCCTTTAAGATGTTTGTTTTCAAGCCTGATTTGGATGCCAGTAATTAGGCAAAGCCACATTTGAAATCTTGATTCTCATGTGTAAGCCTTCTGAGTACATGTCCAATGGTGGAAGATATTCCCTGGATGTGTCTATTTTTACCAACGTTAATGTTAAAATGCTTAATTGTGGATATGTAGGTGTGTATGACTATATACATACATATATAGGTAGGTACACACACACACACATATATAGTTTAAAGTTCCATTCTTCTTCATGTTTCCATTCATTACTATCCAGCATCTAATATTGAAGTACTGCATCCTGAGAGAATTATCTAGAGGTGCTAAATAATGTAACAGCAATGATATTTATTTCAAAAAGCATGTTGTGTGTGTATGTGTAATGTGCCTATGGGTTCTTAGGCCATGACAGATGTGTGAAGACTTGGTGACAGCTTTGTGGGGTTTATTTTGGTCACTGTTATACATTATTATAATATTATATATTCAAAGTCATGTTGCCAGTTTTGCTTACCACAGACATTTCCCACTGAGTTCATTGATACTCAAATAAACTTAATTGAAATATTACATTAGTAAAATATTGTCTTCTATCCAGATTATAAACCTATTGTCCTATAAGGATGGAAGAACATGAAATAAATAATAATAATAATAATAATAATAATAATAATAATAATAATAATAAATGCTATGTACAAATTAAAATGATATAATGCTGTCATTTTTTTGGAATGTGTTAGTTCATTCTTAGGAGTAAAGACTTATTCATAAAACTGTCTCAGATCTACAAGTGAATGTCAGAGAGTTGTCTCAGTGGGAATAGTTGGTTGTTTCTAAGCCTGATGATTTGAGCTCAATTCCTGGGTAGCCAATATTACTCCTATAGAATTTTTCTAATATTTCTATACTTGGGCCTTTGTATGTACAAATTCACACACCAGCACATACATAAACCATTTTTAAACCTAAATTAGGGCCAGTTTTTCACTGGTCAAAAGACTCTTAGGTTTCATGTCAAAAACTCATATATGGGATGTAAACAGATAGTAAACAGCAATAAGTTGTCCTCTTACTGGCACATACATACTCAAACATTTTTCAATGTATGAAATTAAAGCAAAGGAGAAAACTCACATATTGACAGCATCAGAAATGATTTGCAATTGTAAATAAACATAGAATTTGAAGACTTATTACTGTTCATTGAAAGAAAAATGTTACCTTTGTACATCTTATTTTATCCTTTCATTCCTTGATTCAAGAATAGGTCATTAAAAATTATCTTAGCTTGTCTCAAAGGTGCATTCCTGTCATCCTAGACCTGGGAGTCCATGGCAAGCTAATCCTTCTTAGATTGTGGTCAGCTTGGTCCACAGAGTGAGTTCTCTTTTGTGTTTGTTCATTTATTTATTTGTTTGTTTTTTATACAGGGTTTCCTTGTGTAGCCTTGGTTATCCTAGATTCACTTTTTAGACCCAGCTTTTCTCAAATTCAGACCTCTTCCTCCCAGAGTGTTGGGATTACAGGTATGACCACCATGCCCATCTCCAAAGACTGAGTTCTAAACCAGGCATGGCTATGTAGAAATATCATGTATTTAAGTGATCCCCTAACATGTACTCTATATCTAGTTTTTTCCCCCCTCGGGGATAGTGGCCACAGAGCTGGGTCTCATACTGTTCCTGGTCCTGGTCTTCAGAGACTATCCCTTGGCCCAGATGTGGCCCCAAAAGTCTGCTGTCAAGCACTGGCCCTGTTTTGATGTCTCTCTGGGGCTCAGTCTATCCCAGTAGAGTCCATGGGCACCAACAACTCACCTGGCAGCATCTTCTATAGATAGATGCACATGCCCATCTCACAGGAAACTCTTGACAAAAACAGGCTCCATACCCCTTGGCTCAGCCAGGACCACTTCCCAGGAATGGCACCATCTCCAAATATATCACTTAAGATGAGTAAGCAACACCTTTTCAATAATAGTATGAAACCAACAACAATATCGCAACAGTGAAAAACAGCAATTTAAAAACATACAAAATTAATGGAACCTTTTCTCTAAGGGGAACAGGCGCTGAGTGCAGCCCAGCCGGTGATTGTACCAACTATTTGTCCACCTCGGGCAGCTAGGACATGGGATCAGGTGCCCCAAAGTGTGCCACAGTGGAGAGAAACAGTAGCTCAACCACCAAGTCCAAAAGGGACTGTGCATCCTCTAATGCTAAAGCCAGAGTTTACACTGATTCAGGTTCTGGCAAAACTGGGGATCTTGCAGCCATGGGATCCAGGAGCTCAGCATCCTCTTGGGGCTTAGCATCTGCCCCCGAAGCCAGGCTCCGTTTCCCCTGCGCCACCAAGGCCTCTTGCAAGAGCAGCTCTGCAGTTGAGGCCCCAAGTAGCCCAGGATCTGAGCACAGAAAGGGATGATCCGTCATACGGGATAGGGGAGCAGCCTGAAGGCACGCAGAATGGGATGAGCTAACCCAAGATGGCCTCTCCATGCCAGGGAAGGCACAGTCCCCTCTTCTACCCGCAGGAGAGTCGAGTTAACAGGAGTCCTCCTCTGCTTCAATAGCCAGTGCTTCAGGACACTTCCCCTGGGGGACAAGGGGCTGGAATCAGCTGCTGCCTCACCAGGCGCCTCTCCCGGGTCCTCATCGTCCTCCTAATCCTCCTCCTCCTTCTCTGGCTTCAGCTTATCCTGGGCTTATCCATTGCCAGGATGATCTCCCCAGATTGGCAGTCCAACTCTGCAGTGGGCACATGGATCCTGGCACAGTCCAGCACCTGCCTCTCGACAGCCAGGTCCGGGGACCCAAAGAAATCCTGGGTGAATTTCTGCAGCCACTGGGACAAGAACGAGAAAATGGCACTGTGGGTGAGAGCAGGGCAGAGGAACACAGTGTCGGGAGCCTGGCCTCGCTTCGGGGCTGTGGGGGGGATATTTGTATCCCCCAGGGCCCTTCCTTTCCTGTCCCTCCTTCTGCTGCTCAAAACACAGGAGCCTGGTAGGAAACCTCTGTCCTCTACCAGCAGATGAGGTTGTGGGGACCGTCCCTAGGGAGAGAGCCCCAAAGGTGAGGCTCCTGGCCAAAATTGGCCCTACACCCTGGCCCCAAACGCCCCTTCGCGCTCACCTTCCCCTCCACCCCCAGCCCAATCACATCGTTGTCTGCTGGTCCCCCTCACAGTCGGGCCTGAAAGATCTATACCTGTGACAGTCCATGGGGTGTCACCCTTAAGGCCCTGTGTCCCCAACCCACCCAGACATCCAGAAGGAACTATTAGAATCTTCCCAGGGAGATTGGGGGTGCTGCGGGCTCCATCCATAACAAACACTGCAGATGGGGTCCAGAATCCTTTACACAAAGGACGCTCAGGGCATAAGAAAGGGTGGTGTCTGACATTCCCTGGGGAAGGTGAATGGCACCTGTTAGAGCTCCACCCCTGCCCCAATCGCCCATGTTTGGCCATGTCACTTTAAGAGACCAGGCCTGGGACCCAAGGCTGCTGGGATTCAGACATCCAGTTCTGTGAGGGCACAGGACACGGGCCCTGGGAAACAGCAGGAAGAGATCCTAGGGCTGGCTAGATCCCTGGTGGAACCACTCTTGCCTTTTCAGGATCAAGTCCAGAACCATCCAGATGGTGGCAAACTTTGGATAAAGGGCCACAAAGAAGCAGAGTGACACCCTGTCATACCTCTGCACAGCCGTGGGCAAATAGGGGATCATCTGCTCCACATAGTCCATGCCATCATAGCTGAGCATGGGGATGCCAGGCAGGAAGGCTCACTCCCTTTCGCTATGAGGAAGGACCAGGGCAGAAGGGAGACTTTAGGTGTGCAAACCACGGGGGGCACCAAGGACACTTTTCCCTACACCAAAGCGGGAAGCGGACATGAAAAGCGTTCCTCAGTGTCCCAACAGGAACACTTGCCCAGGCCAGGACAGTGGTGGATGGGGGGTGGGGATGGACTAGAAAGCATCTCCACTGCAGAGCTGCCCTTTTACCTTGGTCTCCCGGTGGAGAACAGACCAGAAACGTATCAGTGAGCGCACCACATGTCTCCAGCAGCGGCCTAGGAAACCACCGCTGGCTTCTATGAGACCTGAGCCCCTGGAGGTCTGGAAGCAGAACAGACTCATCTCTCCAGATCCTCTGGACTGGTTGGTCTGTCCAGGTTGCTGTTGTTGCTGCTGGCCTCCCGTTACCTGGCAACCGGGGTTTCGAGTTCCATCCAGAACCGGGCTGAGGAAGCGTGGTCACTTCCTGGAGTCACCCTGACAGAACCTCCCCATCCAGGGCTCTCCCTGGGGACCACCAGCCCTGCAAGCTCTGCTGATTAAATCATCAACAGTTCCAGAGAGAAATGATGGAGAAGTTGCCTCCCGTCACCACTAGAGGGCACAGAGGCACATGAGAGGGTGCAAGGATGAAAAGAACAGCAGCAGCAGAGAGGGATGGCTACCATCCCTCTTTAATCTATTATTATTATTATTATTATTATTATTATTATTATTATTATTATCATTCCTTTCTTCTTCCCTAGTATACTGCAAACAAATTCACCTTCTTTCATTTCCCCTACTGAACTAAAATGCTCTCATCTCTCAGCCTTTGAATATGTAAGTTCTTTATCTATTCTGGGGTGTTAGGTACCTCTTGCTTTCCGTTAGGTTTCATAGTGGAATTTGTAGTGATGTATACATTTCTTTGCATGGTCTATAGGTTTGTTTATGGTGGATTACCCCACAAGGCTGTAAGCTTATAGAGAAAGAATGGTGTTTTCATGAATCATATTCTGTGTGTTCAGGACTTAGAAGAGTATCGGGTACCTAATTCACAATAACTATCTGTGGAAGGACAAATAAACTTTTAAAAAGTAAATTCCTTTAACAAAGTCTTCATAATCTGATAGTAATACAGAATTCCCACCTAAAGGATGGAAGCATGTAGCAATTTATTTGTTAATGCCAGCCATTGTGCCATCTGTAAAAAACATTTCCTGAAGTCTTTTTATGTTGTTCTGTTACTGCTGTTACTAGGACAGCCTCCTCTATGTATGTTGCCTTCTCTGTGTTCTCTTTAATTTATCCCATAACAAGTTACTTCCTTTAAGCTTTAGTGAGGTTTAGCATCTGGCTTTATTATATCCAAGGACTATCTGTTTCTGCCTGTTTTGTACAGAAGCTAGGAATACAACTCAGAGGTAGAACATTTGCTTAACATATAGGAGGTAAGGAAGAAGGAGGAAGGTGAGGAGAAAGAAAGGAACAGGAGAAGGGAAACACTGCCTTAAATACAGGGGTTAACAGTCTTCCTGTCTCTGACTTCCAAACAAGATAGAAATTCCAGATACAGCAACAGTGATACTTATTTGGTGTTAGTTATTTTAACTTTGTCCCTCTCTTGACATTTACTCTGTACCTGTTTTATATGTGGTTGGTTTTATGTACATGTTCATTTTCTGGGCAGAATTTATATTTTCATTAGGTTTTATGAGATGTCATATTCTCAGAAAGTGTCCGGGGCTTTGCATCCTACCATACTTATCCTTAGGAGACCATATCTGCAAAGGTGATCATGTCCTCTCTGTACATCATTTGATGTTATGATTTCACGATGCATCTTGAATCTTGTTTTCAAGAGAATGTTGTAAACAAGGCTTAAGCTTAACAGGCATGTTATGCCTTATGAAAACATTTTCATCATAAAATGTCCTGTCTGAAAAGAGCATCTGAGATCATTGTAAAATGCACTCTGTTACTTTTATTTTAGTCATTAACATTATTAGTACTATTTACTGTATTTACTGTACTTCATTACTTGGTTAGAGACCCAAATATGATGCCTGTGGTGTAAGAGACTGTGTACACACAGCAGCCTCATGTCAGGGTTTTGATTTGGGTTTGAGAAAAGACAAGGAAGTTCCAATTTAATAGTTACAGGATTGGGTGACATTCAGCAAGGGTAAGCTTTTTACAAAGTGATTGGCTAGCTAACATAACTAACATTGGGTGAGCTATCTATAGGTCTCAGGAATGTTGGGTAATTTCTGTGCTATGGAATGGTTCTACTACAAGGTTAGTGGGCTGCTCAGAACAAATGCGCCACCCTGAGATAAGATACCTTCCCATTCTTGGGGTTATACACAGGCTGTTCCTTGGGTAGGAAATCTAATGACCTTGTTTCTGGAATTGCTGACCCATGGCCTAGTTCCTGGTGACCTTGGGGTAGAGTCACTAGTCTGGTGACCTTTAGGTGACCTTTTTTAGGCATAGTTCTTGGTGACTTTTGTTGGTGTTCTCTCAATTTTAAATGATCCATTTGGATTTTGTGGGGGTTGTAAATGGTATGTCCTGTGTCAGAGAGCACTCCAGTATTAAACTGTGATATAGAAGAGTAGAACTGATGATGTAAAGGATTTACCATTGCTGAAAAACTAGTGGCATCAATTAGAATTTAGCTGAGGGAAGACTGCCTGTAAAACACTCCACATATAAGTAATATGCTAACCAGGCCTGTTAGAGATTAGGATCCTGGAACATACATGTTTGCTCACCAGGATTATCTAGAAATGTGGCAGGATGAGGTTTTTTTAATTTGTAACTTCCCAACATGTATTTATTAATTTATGAATGTGAGTGAAAACAGACCAGATTGGTGGGTGTACAGTTTAGGTGAGGTAACTTTATCTAGTGAATATTGAATTTTGAATTAAGAGACTGTCCTATGTCCATAGGCACAATCCTCATTGATACAGTTCTGTCAGTTCAAATTGAGATACAGGCTATTGGCTAAAGCTTTGTCAGGTTACAGGTCTCAGCAGCTAATAGTGTACACAGGGACAATATCAAACAGTATCTTATTAATAGCTTTCCCTCTACAAGAGAATGGCCTGTGTTTTTCCAAGTCAGTATGCCAATGTGTTTTTTTTTTTTTTTTTTTTTTTTTCAACTCTGAGGTTAAGAGCACTGGATGCTCTTCCAGAGGTCAGGAGTTCAATTCCCACCAACCACATGGCGGCTCACAACATCGATAATGAGATCTGGTGCTCTCTTCTGGCGTGCAAGTGTACATGTATACAGAACACTGTATACATAATGAATGAACTAATGAATAAATAAATAAATAATAAATAAATAAGTCAGTTGTTGGTATTATTAAATTTTATTTTGTTGATGCATCAGTGCTCTAGTCTCTTATTAGTTAATATTCTCTGATAATCCCCAGTCATTAAGAATTTCATTCCTTTTTCTCTAGTGCATTGATTTTTTTGTTTAAAGCAATGTCTCCTTTACATCAGTCATTCACATGTTATGTAGTTTATACTTTATTTAAACACTGAATGCTGCCTCTACTGCCCAGTGCCTAGAACATAGTCCTGCAACTCTTTTCAGGTGTTCCCTGGCTGGTGACTGTGAAGTAAAAGAGACCTGTGAATGAGTGTCCAATGACCTCACTGTTTTTTTTTTTTGTTTGTTTGTTTGTTTGGGATTTTTTTGGAGGTGAGTGATTACAAATAAAGAGGGACCTGTGTAATTATTGAGTTCACTGACCTACTTTGAAGCTGGCTTAGTTACAACATAAAAAGGGAGTTGGAGGAGGGAAATGGCAATGAGTCAGGTAATCAATTCTGGACAATCAGTAAAAGTGAAAACTGGACAATTGGGGGGATTCATGCACAATGGAATCAAGAATATGGATTAGGAGCTGAGCTTGTTTCTGGAAAGCAAATGTCTATAGTTGAACTAGTTAAAAAATAAACACAGAAGATCTGGAGAAACCAGTGTGGTAGTGCCTAACAGGAATGTTTTAACCCCCTATTTGGAAATGCACAACCTGAGAGAAAAGGTGTGAGTAATAATTAATGTGCACTAATATATACCTGAAATCCATGAAGAATATTGGACCATAAAGCCATTTTCAACTTTTAAAAATAATTTTTGAGATTATAATGAAATAATTTCAACTTACTTATCCCTCTCTACTCTTAGGTGTCAAATGCTGGGGTGAATGGTTGAGATGCCTACTTAACAATCAAAGCAGATGTGGCTGTCAGGTTCCCCCAGCACCTCTCAGTCCTTGCCTATTACAAGGTATGGGTATCATACCCAGATCTCTAGCCCAGGAGTTGAGCTGCCCTCCTCCAAGCTGCTCTTCCTTATGTATTCCAACTGTTTTGATTACCTGGTCTTTTTCATTTATCATTTATCCTGCTGGCCCTTTGTTCTGGCTCTCCACTTCCCTATCTTCTCTCTTCTCACATGGCTCAGGTTCATGTCAACTCTAGACTGTTCCAGATTTCCCTGTGTCTGACTATGTTCTCTCTTTTATCTATAATAAACTTTCTACTCCAACGTACCTAGAAACAGCCACATACTTTTTGTTTTGTTTCTAATTTTCATTGAGCTCCCATTAACTACTTCTTGTTTTCAAATTCATGGCCATTTGTTTCTTTAATTGTTGTTACTATTTCACTTTGACTAAAGTTTGGCTGAAGGACTTCCCAACTATGAGGTACAGATGATTGCACTGGACACTGATTGTGTAATGGAATGTACAACATAAATGACCTGTAACTTGAAAGATGAACAGGTGCTCTGGGAGAATGGAAGATTGTATTTTAAAACATTTCCAAGTTGAGGATGTTATAGGATATTTGATCCCAGTGTGATCCCTTATATTTTGAACTGTAAAAACCTGTGCTTTGTTTGGTGTGGGTGAGCCCTAACACAAACCTTAATTCCAAGAACTTTCTGTTTATTGTAAACAGGTGATTATGGTATGGTTCTATCAGCCCTAGAACATACCTTTAATTCAAAAGCTCTCTGTGCACAGTATTAAATAATTTTAACCCTGGGTCAAGAGGCAAAGCAAGAAACCAGCTGACAGGTTATAAGAGTGAGTGGAACTTTCAGCTGAAATGTATTTAAGACAGAGTGTAAAAGTGGAAGGAGTTTTAGCTCAGTAGATTTTTGGGCTTTTTGAGTTGTGAGCTAGAAAGCCTTTGGCCTTGGGTTCCTTTGTTCTATCCTCCCTGAGTTGTCATCTGTACTGGTGAGCTTTTGGGGCATTTTCCTTTTGGAGGTGAGGTAAGTAGGAAGGTCAGATGGATGCTTTATCTGCCTCTTTGCGCTAGCAGGTTTTAAAATCAAATAATTGGGATTTTCATTTTTTTATAACAACACTAAAGTTCTGTGTGCCCATAGCGGTTAGGGTAATGCTAGAATGTCTCTGCTATCAGCATCATTTGATCTTTGATCCACTGGTAGAGGAGCTACTACTCTCCTGAGACTCAGCTGTATTGTTCAAGCTAATGAGGGACTCTGGGCAGGCCTAGCAGTCAGGAGCAATAGTGGGAGGTAGTTTATGTGTTTCTTCTGGGATTTTCCTCTGATGTAGCTCTAAAGAGCTGTGAGTGAGACCAGACCATGTCATGCTGAGTGTGGGGCCATTGTCACCAGGCCAGAAGAGAAGGCTGCTGAGCTATTACAGCCTGATCTGCTTTGAACGACATGGACTGTGGTTCAGACTGTGGTTCAGGTTGTGGTTCTGTTGGTCTCCATGTGGTGATCTCGGCAGAGACCCTTGGCCTCCAACCTGTCCTGAGTGTTGATTGTCCAGAGAAGTGAGGACTTTTTGCAGCCTGGGCAGTAGAAAGTTGTGGTGTTTATAATATCACTATCTAGTGTGCACATACAGGCATTGATTTTGCACTGGACAAATTGGAAAACTGAAGGTCCCATTTCTAGAAATGATGAATGTTGTATTCCACACATGGTTTTGTGTAACAAATTTTACAAATAGTTTTGAAACTGGAAGAAAAAAGTTGGTGGTGATCATCTTTCACCAATAATTGATTATTTTTTTTTTTTTTTTTTTACCTTGCATCTACCACCAGGCACAATGGCATGCATTAGAGAAATTCAATTCCAGGGTATAAAATGCATTTCTGAGATGCAGAATTTTGTCAGGTGTGCCTGGTTTTAGGTAATTGGATAGGGAAGATTCCACATCTTGTGACATAATCCATGCATCAGGAAACATATTAAATTATTCTCCAACATTGTTCTGTGTATGTGTGTTGGCAAGGGCTGGGATGTGCCTGAACCCAGAAGGGGACATGAGGGACTGCAAGCCATAGCTTATCTTTATGATCACCTCCATTTTCCACTTCCAGAGAAAAAGGACTCCTGGAAAGGAGGTTAGTAGTAGATGGAGAGTCAGAAATATAACAGTTTAGGTGTCACTTTGAGTTTGTCTTGTGTGATTTGTGAAATCTGTGTTTATTTCATTTGTATTAAATAAACAAAGTTATCTCTGGTCCAGTGCACATTTTTCATGTTAGAGTTTCCTTAGGTCTTTTTATGTAAACTTGGCTATATTTTAGGCTTATGGTTTTGGCTTTTTATCTCACCCCCTCATTCTTTCACAAACACTGTACACATTCTTAATTATTGAAGTTTGTTATAAGTACAGAAGTCACATCATGCCAGAAGATTATGAGATTCATGACAATAGAATCATCCCTATTTTTCTGTTTTCCTCTGTTTCTTACCAGGTGGCTTTTCTGATATGAGAGAGAGATTTTTGATTGTTCTTTAGCAATCACATAAAGACAATTTGCACTATGTCTGTAGAAGGCAGAAGAGACAACATGAAGGTGAGTGATACCAGTTGGCCAGTTTACTCTTTCTCTTTTGACATTTTCTTTTGGTGATCTGTCATTTTCTTCACAAGTTTCATGTGTCCAGTTGTCTCCATATTCGTCAGTTGGAAGATTTTATTCTCCTGAAAAGATTAAATCAAAACCCTGCCCCATCCCTAATTCAGGGGAGAGGGTCCTACCTTTTTAGGCATGTTATTTTTTTATAGGGCAAAATGGTTTTTTGGAAATAGAAAAAGTATAATATCTCAATTAAAGTTAAAAAATCTTTGAAAGTTTACAAATATACCTTAAAGTATATTTATTTCTAGATAATAAAGGGCATTCACTTTGATTTTCAGCCTGTCTTTTACATGTAGCTTTTAAATGAAATCAATGTAAATCATATGTGCCTGCCTCTGCCTCCCAGGTGGTATGTAAAAGGCACGTGCCTCCCAAATGCTGAGATTAAGGCTATGAACCACCAACACCCTGTAATTGTAACTCCTGAATTTAGAAAACAACTAATTAATAGTGAACTGCTTGTCTCTGCTGGGATTAAAGGCACTGTCTATCACTACACTGCTCAAAAATTTTATATTCACTCCAAATTATTCCATCTCAAACAAGTTTATAACTTTGAATTTACTTAAAACATTTAAACCTCTTAACTGTTTTTAATATGAAACAACAAAAGAATCCATTTTTATTTAAGAAGAAAACACTAGTCTTTATAAGTTTGTGTGGACTCAATGACCAAGCTGTCTGATGAACAGTTACCTCTGCTTATTCGGGGGATCTCTACTATTCAAATCTAATCATTATCAATTTTGATAGGATCCACCATTCCTTTCCTGTGGAGACATTTAGTTTTACCTGTGAAGACACAGTTCAACAGTTTCTCATTGTCTACTCCTTTTAGTTTTGTTTACTTCTTTTTGTTGTACAGTATTTAGGTGTGCTGTTAAGTTGCTAGTAAGAGATCTTTCTGACTATGAATGTGATTAGTGATGATTTTTTTTCCTAAATGTACTTAGTGCTATGAACTGTCTTCTGGTCAACATTTCTATCCATTTTTTACTATGAGTTTTGATATGTTATGTATTCATTTCATGGAATTATTGTGGTCAAGTTTCTTATATCTTTTGATACTTCCACTGTTCAAGTATATCATCAATTTTGGAGAACAATATATGAGTTGCTGAGAAAATGGAACAATCTTTTGTGCTTGGGTGGATGTTCTGTAAACATCATTTGGGTATATTTAGTTTTTGATGTTAGTTAGCTGGAGCATTTCTCTGTTTAGTTTGGTCAGGAGGACCTGTCCATTGGTGAGAGTGATATATTGAAGTCTTTCCCTATTGGTTTATGAGGGCCAGGATGTGATGCAAGCTGCAGAAGTGTTTCTTTTATAACTTGGGTGCTCTTAGGTTTGGGGCATAGATGTTAAGTATTGAAATGTTATATTGCTGGATGTTTTATTTTAATATGTCATGTCTTTTGCCATCTTTTGATTAGTTTTTTTGAAAACTGTTTTGTTACATATTAAAATTGCTATACAAGCTTGATACTCTAGTCCATTTATTTAGAATATCTTTTTCCAACCCTTTACCTTGAGATAATGTCTATCTTGATGTGAAGCTGTGTTTGTTGTATTTATTTAGAAGGGTGGATTCTGTTTTATCATCAATTTTGTGAGTCTGTGTCTTTTTATTGGTGAATTTGGGTCAATGGTATTAAGAGATATCATTGAACAGTGATTGTTATTTTTTGGTGGTGGTGGTGGTTTTAGCACCTTGAGTGGGGCTGTATTTATAGATACATATTATTTAAAATTGACCTTTTATGGAACATCTTATTTTCCCCATTTGGTGATTGAAAGTTTCTGGGCATAGTTAGTAATTTGTGTTGGCTTCTGCAGTTTTTTAGAGTCAGAAGCACTCTGTCTAAGCCCTTCAACTTCTAGCATTTTTACTGAGAATACAGGATTAATTCCAATAGATCTGACTTTTTTTTTTTTTTTTTTTTTGTTTGTTTTTTGGTTTTTTGTTTGTTTTGTTTTGTTTTGTTTTGTTTGTTAGTTTGTTTGTTTTCAGTTGCAGCTTTTCATATTCTTTCTTTGTTCTGTATATTTAGAGTTTTGATTATTCTCTGGTAAGAGGACTTTCTTTTCTGGTCCAGTGTCTTTGGTATTTTGTATGCTTCTTGTGCCTTGATAGACATCTTCTTCTTTAGGTTAAGAAATTTTTCTTGTATGATTTTGTTGAAAATGTCTTCTGGACCTTTGATCTCATCCTTCTTCTTCTAATCTGATTATCAGCATGTTGTGTGTTGTCATAATGTCCCAGAGTTCCTGGATGTTTCCTGAAAGTTTGTATGTAGACAGGCTGGTTTTGAACTTACAGCTCTAACTCCAGTCAAGTGTTGGGCTTAAATCTAGCCAACATGCCTTTAACATCAACATCATCCATCATTGGCTGTTGAGCATGGAATATAGAGTTTTAGGTATTTATTTTGTTTTGTTTTGTATATGTAATCATAGGTTATTGTGTTGATCTTCATCAACATCTTGCATTTGAAATTTGGCAGGGAGTATATTTAATTTCTTAGGATGGCATTTATTCATTGACACTAACACTATCTGAGCTTTCTGAGTCATTGAATTGTGGGTTTGTGACGCTCTTCTTACCTGTTGTATTTTTTTTATTTTATTCATTTGTTTTATTCACATTTAATTTATTTTTAATTTAAATTTGTTTTTTTTTAATTTATTCTCTGACATGAACTCGAGCCTTTGATTACCTCCTCCTAAGTGTTGCAGCCTTGCAATGCCACAGAGGAAGATGATGCAGCCATCCTTGATGAGACCTGATAAGCTAGAAGGGAAGGAGTTCCTCCTCAATTAGGAGACTAGAGAAAGGGCATAGGGGCAGAAGAAGGAGGGTGGGTGGGACTGGGAGGAGATGAGGGAGGGGCTATGGCAAGGATACAAAGTGAACACATTGTAATAAATAAATAAATAAATTAAATTAAAAATAATTTATTCACTTAACATCCCAATTGTAATCTTCTCCTTGTCTCTTCCTTGTCTCACCCTCCATTCTTCTTTTCCTCTTTATCCCATTTCCTATATCTCAGATACAGGAGCCCTCCTCTCCTACCATCTGAACCCAGCCTATCAAGTCTCACTAGGACTGCCTGCATCCTCTTCCTCTGTGGCATAACAATGCCCCCTCCACCAAAGGGAAGTGATCAAATAGCAGACAACAGAGTCCATGTCAGAGAAGGCACCTTCTCCCCTTACTATGGATCAAACATGGAGACTGAGCTGCCTATCAGCTACATCTGAGCAGGGTCTGGGTCCTCTTCATGAATGGTCTTTGTGGGTCCATCAATCTCTCCAAGTCCCCATGGGCCCAGATTTGTTGTCCTTGTTGGTCTTCTTATGGAGGTCCTGACAGCTCTGGGTCTTTCTACATTCTATCCTCCCACTCTTTCCTATGATTCCCTGTGCTCTACCCAAAGTTTGGCTGTGAATCTTAGCATCTGCTTTGATCCCCTGCTGGGCAGAGTCTTTCGGAGGATATGTATGTTAGGCTCTCATCCTCTTCCCTCTCCTCAGTCACTTCTGGTGTCGATTCTATTTGCCCTTTTGAATAAGAATTGACCATCCTCCATAGGGTCCTCCTTTTATTTAGCTCCTTTAGGTCTGCAGATTGTAGTATGTTTATCCTATATTATGGCCATTATCCATTTACAAATGAGTATATACCATGCATGTCTTTCTGGTTTTGGAATAACTCACTTAGGATGATCATTTTTAGTTCCATCTACTTGCCTGAAAATTTTATAGTTTTTTTTTTTTTTTTTAAATACCTGAGGTGCATTCCATTGTGTAAATGTACCACAATTTCTGTAAAACAATGGTTTGGTTGAGAGACATGTAGTTTGTTTCCTGATTATGGCTATTATGAATATAGATGTTTTGAACACAGTTGAGCAAATATTTTTGTTGAATGGTGGAGCATCTTTTGATATATGCCCAGGAATGGTAGAGCTGGGTCTTGAAGTAACACTATTTTCAATTGTCTGAGAAAGCATCAGATTGATTTTTAAAGTGGTTGTATAAGTTTGCACTCCCACCAGCAATGGAGGAGTATTCCTCTTTCTCCACATTCTCACTAGCTTGCTGTCACTTCAGGTTTTGACCTTAGCCATGATGGGTTTAAGATGGAATGTCATTTGCATTTCCATGATAACTACAGATATTGAGCATTTAATGTCCACCATTTGATATTCCTCTGTGGAGAAATCTCTGTATAGTTCTGTACCCCAGTTTTAAATTGGATTATTTGGATTATTGGAGTTTAATTTCTTGAGCTCTTTTATATATATTGTTTATTAGTTCTTTCAGTTGTATGAAGGGTTGGTGAAGATCTTTTGTCAGGCTGTAGGTGGCCATTTTGTTCTATTGACAGAGTTCTTTGCTTCATAGAAGCTTTTTGTTTCATGAGATCCTATTCATTAATTCTTGATCTTAGAGCCAGTGTTCTTGGTGTTCTGTTGAGGAAGTTACCTTCTATGCCAATGAGATCGAGGATCTTTCCCACTTTTTTTCTAACAGATTTAGTGTATCTGGTTTTATGTTGAGGTCTTTGAACAACTTGGACTGCAGTTTAGTGCAGGGTGATAAATATGGATCTATTTTCATTTTTCCACATGTAAACTTCCAGTTAGACCAGCACCATTTGTTGAAGATGCTGTCCTTTTTCCATTGCATGGTTTTGGCTTCTTTGTCAAAAATCAAGTGGCCATAGGTGTGTGGGTTTATTTATGGGTCTTCATTTCAATTCCATTCATCCACCATTCTGTTTTTATTTCAGTACTGTGCAGTTTTTTATTACTATTGATTTATAGTAGAGCTTGAGATGAAGAATGGTGATACCTACTGAAGATCTGCTATTGTACAGGATTGTTTTAGCTATTCTGGATTTTTTTATTTTTCCATATGAAGCTGAGAATTGTTTTTTCAAGTTCTTTAATGAATTGTGTTGATATTTTGATGGGAATATCATTGAATCTGTAGATTGTTTTTTGTTATGATGGCAATTTTTACTATGTTGATCCTACTGATCCATGAGCATGAGAGATATTTCTATCTTCTGGTATCTTTTTCAATTTCTTTCTTCAGAGGCTTGAAGTTTTTGTTTTTTTTTTGTTTTTGTTGTTTGTTGTTGTTCATATATTATTTTTTTTTTTTACTGGCTTGTTGAGGATAACACCCAATACATTTTTTGTTTTTTGTTTTTTTTTTTTTCCTGCCTATTGTGAAGGGTGTTACATTTTTTTTTTTCCATTTGTCTTTTGCATTTGCTTTTGATTTTTTTTTTTGTTAACTTTATATCCAGCCACTTTGCTGAAGTGTTTTTCAACTGTAGGAGTTCCCTACAGTAAGAATTTTTGGGGTCATTTTTGTATACTGTCATATCATCTGTGAATAGAGATACTTTGACTTCTTCCTTATCAATTTGTATCCCCTTAATCTCCTTTAGTTGTCTTATTGCCCTAGATAGGACTTCGAGTACTGTATTGAAGAGATTTGGAGAGAGTGTGTAGCCTTGTCTTGTCCCCAAGTCCAGTGGAATTGACTTTACAATCTTTTCATTTAGTTTGATGTTAGCTATGTACTATTCTGTATATATTCTGTATATTCTATATATATTCTGTATACTATCTTTAATATTTTTAGATATGTGCCTTTGTCCCTAAGTCTCTCCAAGACTTTAAACAAGAATAACTGTTGGATATTGTCAAATGCTTTTTCAGCATCTAAGAAAATGGTCTTTTTTTCAATTTGTTTATACAGTGGATTACATTGATGGATTCCATATACTTAACCACCCTTGCATGCCTGGGATGAAGCCTACTTGGTCATGGTGGATGATATCTTTGATATGTTCTTGGATTTGGTTTGCAAGTATTTTATTGAGTATTTTTACATCATTGTTCATAAAAGAGATTGGTCTGAAGTTCTCTTTCTTTTTGGGGATCTTTGAGGATTTATCAAGGTGACTGTGGTCTCACCAAAGGAATTTGGTCATGTTGCATCCATTTCTATTTTTTAATTTGAGAATATCAATAATTTGAAGAATATCATCTGGACCTTGGATTTTTTCTTTTTTTGAAGGTCTTGTTGTTTTTTTGTTTTGTTTTTTTTTTTTGAAATCATTTTTTTTTTTTTTTTTTTTTTTTTTTTTTATTTTATTTTATTTTTTTTTTTGGTTGGGAGTATTTTGATGGCTGCCTTCTATTGCCTTAGGCACTATAAGACTATTTAATATCTTTACCTGATGTTGATTCAACTTTGGTAAGTGGAATCTAAAAGAGAATTGTATATTTCATTTAGATTTTCAAATTTTGTGGCATATAGGCTTTTGACATAAGAGTTAATGGTTCTTTGGATTTTCTCAGTGTTCTGTTTATATCTTTTTCTTTCAGACTTTGTTGATTTGGATAGTGTCTTTCTGCCATTTACTTAGTTTGGCTAAGAGTTTGTCTGTTTTTTTTTTATTTTCTCAAAGAACTAGCTCTTGGTTTTGTTGATTCTTTGAATTATTATCTTTGTTTCTAATTTATTGATTTCAGCCCTGAGTTTGGTTTTTCCTAGTGGTCTACTCTTGCTTGGTGTGTCTGCTTCTTTTTTCCTAGGGCTTTCAGGTATGCCATTAAGTTGCTTGTATGGGATGTCTCCAATAGCTTATGAAGGCCTTTGTTGCTATTAAAACTCCTCTTAGGACTGCTTTCATTGCATCCCATATGAAGTTGAGAAATCTTCTATCAAGGTCTGTAAAGTATTCTGTTGGTATTTTGATGGAAATTGCATTGAATCTGTTGATTGCTTTTGGTAAGATGTCCATTTTTACTATGTTAACCCTGCCAAGCCATGAGTATGGGAGATAGTTCCATCTTTAATCTTCTAATTCTTTCTTCAGAGACTTGAAGTTTTTTTTTTCATACAAGTCTTTGACTTGCTTGGTTATGGTCACACCAAGATACTTTATGTCCTTTGTGGCTATTTTGAAGGGTGTTGTTTCCCTAATTTCTTTCTCAGCCCTTTTATCTTTTGTATACAGGAGGGCTACTGATTTTTTTGAGTTAATTTTGTATCCAGCCACTTTGCTGATGGTGTTTATCATCTGTAGGAGTTCCCTGGTAGAAGTTTTGGAGTTACTCAGGTATACTATCATATAATCTGCAAATAGTGATACTTTGACTTCTTCCTTTCCAATTTGTATCCTTTTTATTTCCTTTAATTTTCTTCTTGTTCTAGCAAGGACTTCAAGAACTATGTTGAAGAGATATGGAGAGAGTAGGCAGCTTTGCCTTGTCCCTGATTTCAGTGGGATTGATTTAAGTTTCTCTCCATTTAGCTTGATATTATTTAGGCTTGCTGTATATTATTTTTACTATGTTTAGGTATGTGCCTTGTATCCCTGATCTCTCCAATAGTTTAAACATGAATGGATGCTGAATATTTTTTCAAATGCTTTTTCAGTATCTAAGGAGATTATCATGTGTTTTTTTTTTTTTCTTTTTTTTTTTTTAATATTGTAGATCACATTGATGGATTTTTTGTATATTGAACCACCCTGGCATACCTGGCATCTGTTTCTAACATGATTTCAGTCATAGTTTGGATGATATATTTGATGTGTTCTTGTATTGGGTTTGCAAAGTATTTTGTTGAGTATTTTTGCATCAATGTTCATAAGGAGATTGGCCTGAAATTATCTTTCTTTGTTGTCTTTGTGAGTTTTAGGTTACAAGGTGAGTGTGGCTTCAATGAATGAGTTTGGTAGTGTTCCTTTTGTTTCTATTTTGTGGAATAAATTGAAGATAGCTGAGTTATCTCTTCTTTGAAGGTCTGGTAGAATTCTTCACTGAAACCATCTGGCCCTGAGCTTTTTGTGGATTGGAGTCTTTTTGATGAGAATTTCTATTTCCTTAGTGGATACAGGACTATTTTATTGATTTACCTGGTCTTGATTCAGCTTTGGTAAGTTGAATTGACCAAGAAAATTGTCCATTTCATTTAGATTTTCAAATTTTGTGGCATATAGTCTTTTGAAGTAAGTCCTAATGATTGTTTGGATTTCCTTAGTGTCTTTTTTTTTGTTTTGTCCTGTTTTCATTTCTGATTTTGTTAATTTGGATAATCTCTCTCTGCCTTTTAGTTAGTTTGGCTAAGGGTTTGTCTATCTTGTTGATTTTCTCAAAGAACCAGCTCTTGGTTTCATTGATTCTTTGAAATGTTTTATTTGTTTCTAATTTATTGATTTCAGTCCTGAGTTTGATTATTTCAGGTGTCTATTCTTTTGTGTGTGTCTGCTTTTTTTCTAGGGATTTTTAGATGAGCTATTAAGTTGATTGTATGAGATGTTACAAATTTCTTTTGAAGGCACTTAGTGCTATGAACTTTCCTCTTAGCACTGCTTTCATTGTGTCCCATAAGTTTTGTTATGTTGTGTCTTCATTTCCATTGAATTCTAGGAAGACTTTAATTTCTTTCTTTATTTCTTCCCTGACCCAGCTGTCATTTAGTAGTGAGTTGTTCAGTTTCCATGTGAGTGTAGGCTTTTTGCTATTTCTGTTGTTGTTGAGGTCCAGCTTTAGTCCATGGTAATTAGATAGGATACAAGGCATTATTTCAATCTTCTTATATCTGTTGAGACTCAGTTTTTGACCAAAGATATGGTTTATTTTGGAGAAGGTTCCATGAGGTGCTGAGAAGAAGGTAAATTCTTTTGTCTTTGGGTGTAAGATTCTGTAGATATCTGTTAGGTCCATTTGATACATGACCTCTATTAGAGATATTGTTTCTTTGTTTAATTTTTCTTTTGTTTACCTGTCCTTTGTTGAGAGTAGGGTGTTGAAGTTTCCCAGTAGTAATGTATGGGGATTTGTGTGTGGTTTAGGTTTTATTAATTTTTTTTCTTTTTTTTTTTACAAACGTGGGTACCTTTGTATTTGGGGCATAGATGTTCAGAATTGCAATTTCTTCTTGGTGGAATTTTCCTTTGATGAGTATGAAATGACCTTCTCATGTCTTTTGATTAATTTTGTTTGAAAATCTATTTTATTAGATATTAAAATGGCTACTCCTGCATGTTTCTTGGGTCCATTTGCTTGGAACCTTCCAGCTTTTTACTCTCAGGTAATGTCTATCTTTGTGACTTAGATGTGTTTCTTGTATGCAACAGATTGTTGGGTCTTGTTTACATATCCATTCTGATAGTCTGTGTCTTTATTTGAGGGTTAAGTCCATTGATGTTGAGGGAAATTAATGAGTGATAAAGTGGCTGTTAGTTCCTTTTATTTTGATGTTGCTTGTTGTAGTGTGTTTGTGTGCTTGGTTACTTTTAGTTTTGCTGTAATGACATTATTTCTTTCCTGTGTTTTCCTGAATGTAGTTAGCTTTCCTGGGTTGTAGTTTTCCTTCTAGGAGCTTCTGTACCTCTGGATTTATGGGTAGGTATTGTTTAAATTTGTTTTGTCATTAAATATCTTGTTTGCTCCATCTATGATGACTGAGATTTTTGCTGGGTATAGTAGCCTGGGTGGTCATCTGTGTTCTCTTAGGGTCTGCATGATATCTGTTCAGGCCCTTCTGGCTTTCATAGTCTCTGTTGAACAGTCAGGTGTGATTCTGATTGGTTTGCCATCATATGTTACTTGGCCTTTTTCCCTTGCAGTTTTTAGTATTTTTTCTTTGTTCTGTATACTTACTGTTTATTATGTGGTGGGAGGATTTTCTATTCTGGTCTAATTTATTGGGTGTTCTGTAGGCCTCTTGTATTCTTATAGACCTCTCTTTTTTAAGTTGGGGAAATTTTTTTCTTCTATGATTTTGTTGAAAATATTTTCTGGGCCTTGGAGGAGGGAATCTTATTTTTCCTCTATTCCTATTATTTTTAGGTTTTGCTTTTCATGTTGTCTTGGATTTCTTGGATGGTCTGTGTCAGAATTTTTAGATTTAACATTTTCTTTGATAGCTACATCTATTTCTTCCATTGTGTCTTCCACACCTAAGATTCTTTCTTCCATCTCTCGTAGTCTATTGCTTATGCTTACTCTGTAGTTCCTCTTTTCCTCCCTAAGTTGAAGAGATATCCACAGTTTCCTCCACTTGTGTTTTCTTTAATTTTTTCCAATTCTCTTTTCAGATCTTGAACCATTTTATTGATTTCCTTCACTTCTCTGACTGTATTTTCCTTCAATTCCTTCAGCTGTTTGTTCAAACAATCCTCTGTTTCTTTAATATCTTTTAGTGATTTAAGTATTTCTCTCTAAAGGCCACAAATTGTTTGGCTGCAACTTCCTGTATTTCTTTAACAATGTCCATAATCTGTTTGACTTTATCTTCCTCCATTTCTTTGCAAATGGCAATAATCTGTTTGATTTATCTTCATCTAGGTCTTTACGCAGTTTATTTTTTCCTCTATTATCCTGTTCATAAGCACAGATGTAAGGTCATCTTCTTGAATTTCATTTACCCTGGTCTGTCCAGGGCTGCTTGTCCCTGAATAACTGGGTTCTGGAGATGCCATATTGCTCTGTCTTTTGTTGGTTGAGCTTTTACACTTGCCTCTACCCATTTGGCTATCTTAGGTGTTGGGTGTTAGTTTCTGGTGCTTCCTGGAATCCTGTGTTGGGGATAATCCCCTTGGCAGGAAGATGATTTTTTCCTGAAGGAGGCCTCCTCAGCTTTTGGGGTACAGTCACTGAATAGCAGGTATTTTTCAGGAATTGCCAAAACTCACCACAGGCATAGAGACCTGAGCGGTAATTGTGGTCTTTGTTAGTCAAGGGGGCTCTCCTCTCACCCAGAGAAGTCCTGGAGACAGCTGTCCTGCTTCTGGCTTTCTTGCTGTAAATTTAGTAAGCTGCAGCTGTAACCTGGGTACCCCATGGTTTGGTCAGTTTAGTTAGGGATAACTGGTTGTCCCTTGGAGCAGTATCTGGGGTTGATCTTGGGGATCCCAGGCTTCTTTAGGTCTGAGGTTGGAGCTCTGTGCCCCAGTACCCAAGCAGTAATCCAGTGGCAGCTGAGCACTGCACTCTCACATGTGCAGCAGGAGGCTAGAGTCTGGAGCCTGTGAATAAACAGAAACTTTTCCAGAGCTAGGTGTCCTGAGGTAGGGCCAGATGTTTCCCCACCTTTGGTTTTTCTCCCAACAGGAAGACTCAGTCTGTGGTGTTTGACATGGTGTGTAGAATGTGTAGGCACTTGCCAATGATGGCTCCAAGCTGGTGACTGGGAAAGAATCTGAGAAATTTTCCAAGAATGTTCCTGTGTGTGGTAGATGTAGTGTGTGTGGGGGAGTTGGCTGAATTCTCTAATCTGGGACCTGCTGTTTCCCTGCCTGTGGGGTTTTCTTCAGACAGGGAAACCCATCTTCTAGTGTCCTGGGGTACACAGTTCTGTCTGTGATGGAGAGTAGGGCATGCAGGTCTAGTGACTGGAGCTCCGCTCAAGGCTGGCAGCTGTGCACCCACCAGTCTGCAGGACCTTTTCCAGGGATAGACTGGGTGACCTGAGGTCAGTCCCACTTTCTTCTTCCCTATTTTTTTTTTTTTTTTTGAGATTGGAGCTCCCAGTCTCTGGTGCCCTGGAGCACACAGTTTGGCCTGGGAAGGTGATCAGGACACACAGGTGTATACTGTACCTGGGATATTTTCCCGGGTTCTCACTGAGTGACCTGAGAGTGGAACTGAGTGATCCCCACACCACGGAGTTTCCTCTCACCTTGGAAACACGATTGCTGTTGTTTTAGGGCCCAGAGTTCAGTCTTTTTAGTTGCTGTACCAACATTGCTGTCGTGTCCCTCTCCTGGTCCTCCTGGCAATGCCATCTTGGATGCCCTCTTCCTCATCCCTTTCAATTAATTTTGGTTGAAAGTCTGTTTTATTAGATATTAGAATAGTTACTCCTGCTTGCTTCTTGGATCCATTTGCTTGAAAACCTTATTGCTGTTGCAACATCCAAGGAATTTTCCCAGAGATTAGCTGGGTGCTCTGAGGTTGGACCCAATTGTTTCCCTCATCATTGGTTTTCTTCTTACCTTGGAAACACACTCAGTGGTGTTTGGGGGCCCAGTGATCCAACTATTGGTCACTTTGCAGTCTCTGCTACCCAGCTTATCAGACACAGTGTGCAATCAGCCCAGCCATCTGGGATCTATTTTTAGTTTTTACTGAATTTTGATTGTATGCATGAATATCCCCCTCTTGTGTGCCTAATCCTCACAGTAGTCTGAAGATGTCTTCAGAACTGATGAACATATAGCAATTGAAAGTAGGGGGTCCCAGGTAAACACTAACAATTGAGCCCAATTATTTGCAAGAGCAGTAAGAGCTCCTCACTGCTGAGCCATCTTTCCTATCTTATGTTGCTTTATGATCAGTATTTACACTGCTAATATTTTTGTCTTCTATTTTTACCTGTTTTAACATGCATTCCCTTTTAGTAAGATATCATTGAAGTTACAGTTTAAGCTGGGGCAGTACAGATTTCTGGAAAATAAATATACAACAGGAGTGAATGTATAATTCCTTGTAGAGGCTTCAGTAAAGACCTCTGAGTTTTTTCAATATTTTGTGTTTGTTTGATTGACTTTTAGGGGAGTCTGTCTTACTATATAGGCCTGGCTGTCCTAGAACTCTTTGAATAGATAATGCTGACATCTAGTTCAATAAGATATACCTGTGTCTGCCTCCTGAGTGATGGAATTGAAGGCAAGACAGAATACACCCAGCTTGTCCACCATTTTTTTTTAGTTAGTAACTGTTAATAAATTTCTCTGATCTGTACTTAGTATTGTTCATCTGTTAATTTCTCTCCCTGTGTGTCTCTGTCTCTATGTCTCTGTCTCTCTATTTCACACTCTTCTCTCTGTTTGTCTTTGTCCACATTAATTGCCATGTCTATTCCAAAGCTATATCCTCTTCAAAAAGTTCAGATATGATACAGTTAAAACTTGTTATTCTGTTTTCTTCTAAAATGACTTAGTGATAACATTAACACTTCTTTTTTTAATAGAAAAGTTTTAATCTTTATTTTTAATCTATAGACTACATTATTTAGTAAGGAGGATATACAAAACAATGATCAAAGAATAATCATGTGTTCTATTCCTTTTCTTTTGTCTGGTCACTCAGAAATATGGTGTTATTGGCTATGATTGTTGTTGCTTGCCACTCACATTATTTTTATCCATGTATTCACTGTAGTCCACTTTCCCTTCCACAAATATATGAGCCCCCCTCTTCACATACTGATATGCCACATCCCTGAGCCCTGGTCAAAACATAATATTCAGTACCATGTTGTCTTTTGACTGATGTTACCCATCTGTTCAGTGTCCCCTGATCAACACATCTCATTTGTTGCTATATAAAATATCATGACTGTGTTTTGTCCTTCCACCTGTCTCATGACAGGGTCCTGACCTACTCACCCTAGTAACTGAAGATGATTCATAGATTGCTCAAGAACCCAACTAATGGCTACTTTATATTCATGTCTTACAAACTGATGAAACACAGGTTTTTGAAGCTTTGCCTTTTTTTTTTTTTTTTTCAATCTAACCTTTAGGCTTTTTCATCTCCCCTACTTCACATCATGCACAGCACCCAACTGTATAACATTAGCACTTCCGTGTCAGAAAATAAATTGAAGAAGCAGTAGAATTATATGATTATATTGACGATGACATATATATTATATTGTTGCCACTGTTTCTGTTGTACAAATGTATGGCATATTTTAGAATTCAGTGACCTTCAATGATGTGCATGTGAAATTCAGCCAAGAAGAGTGGGCCTTGCTGGAACCTTCCCAGAAGCAACTCTACAAAGATGTGATGCTAGAGACCTGTGAAAACCTCACTGCTATAGGTAAGACTGCAATTTTTCTTTCACTTTTTAAAATAAAGAGACAACTTTAACTATGTTATTGATCCTCTTCTGTAATTCCAATTGAGAATGAGGAGGAATGAGGTAAATAAATCAGGCATGGTTCTAAGGGTCACAGAAGATAGTGATTTAAGTTTTGCCTTAATAATAACATGATATTTCCAATAATATATATTTTCTCGTACTATATTTTAGGCTACAATGGGGATGACCATAATATTGAAGAACATTTTCAAAGTTCTACAGGTAATAAAAGTTAACTTTATGTGCATGTTGATACAGATATAAATCTTAAATTTTAATGTGTCCTGGAAGTTTGCTGTTTTGTTTGTTTGTTTGTTTATTAGCTGCTTTTTATTTTCTGTTTTTGAAATAGATTTTTTTTTCTGGGTATCTGTGACTTTCTTAGATTTGCTTGTTAGACCAGCCTGACCTCAAAATCACACAGATCTGCCTGCTTCTGCCTCCACAAGTGCTGGAATTGAAGGCATGTACCAGCACACATGGCTGTGTCCTGGAAGTTTTAAAGAAAAGCAACAGTGTAAAACCAGCACTGCTTTAAGTGTACTGATGATCATTAAAATCTCATAATTCCATGTACATCAATGTCAGGTATCTGATTTGTGTTTACAAGTCACTCCCCTAAGATAGAAGAAAATAAAATAATATTGTAACAAAAATACCATTTGAATCATATGGACGTTACAGCTACCTACTTGAACTGCCAATCTGTTTAGTCTCATTCTATCTACTCAGATATTGTAAGAGGTGTACACACTGAATTGGTGATCAGTATTTGTCCAAAACCTTCTAATAAGCAAAAATTACATAGTAGAACCAGTGTTACTAATTTTTGTGCAGTAACATTGTAAAGTTTAGTGAAAGGAGCAGCTTATGAGAATCAAGAATATTGTTGTGGAGAAACCTTAATACCTATATGACATGTCTATGATGAACAAAAACAAACTGTGTTAATTCAATGTGGGAATATTTATTATTTTTGTAAATTAAACTGGTATATCATAGGTCAAAATGATTCTAAGACACATGAGCATAGGGTTATTGAAAGAAGCAGTGTCCCTGTCTTTCTCCAAGAACAATTGATTTGGTAGTAGTCCCCACTGTGAGTAAATTTTCTGAATGTGATAAATGGTTACTGTTAATTGGTTTTGCAACTTCACTGAGAATTCATCAGCAAACTCATATTGCTGAAAATACCTATGAATACTAGGAATTTGGAACTTCTGCTTGTCTTGGCTCACTTTGTAAATGAAGTATCATTCATACAGTACAAAAATTTGTGAATGGGATTGCTGTGGTAAAACTCTGAATTCTTACAATACTCTTCATATATAGGAGAAACCTCTTATAGAAAAATGTTGCTATAAAAGTGATCCACATAACAAATGCTCTTTACCATCACAGGGATCTTCAAATATACCCATAATGAAGGGGAATACCGTGAATGTAAATAAAGTGATAAAACTTTAAAATTTGATTCATTTATTTATTAGTGTAATGAAATCACTGTGGTAAATCTTTCACATGTGCCAATTTTCTTTGCAGGCATGAATACAGTCATACTGGAGAGAAACCCTTTAAATGCACTCTATGTGGTAAAGCCTTCCCTATATCACTGTTCTCATATGGCATAAAAGAACACACACTGGAGAGAAGTCTTACAAATGTAATCAATGTGGTAAAGCCTTTGAGAGAAACCTTATGAAAAAAAAAAAAACAGTCATCTCATGTGGCATAAAAGAACACACACTGGAGAGAAACCTTATGAATGTAACCAGTGTGGTAAAGCCTTTGCAGAAAACAGTACATCTCTTAAGCCATAAAAGAGAACACACTGGAGAGAAACCTTATGAATGTAACCAGTGTGGTAAAGCCTTTGCACAAAACAGTCATCTCTTAAACCATAAAAGAACACACACTGAGAAAAACCTTATGAATGTAACCAGTGTGGTAAAGCCTTTGCAAAAAAACAGTCATCTCTTAAGTCATAAAAGAAACACACACTGGAGAGAAACCTTATGAATGTAATCAGTGTGGCAAAGCCTTTGCACAAAACAGTAATCTCTTAAGCCATAAAAGAACACACACTGGAGAGAAACCTTATGAATGTCTCCAGTGTGGTAAAGCCTTTGCACAAAAACAGTACTCTCTTAAGCCATAAAAAGAACACACACTGAGAGAAAATGAAACCAGTGTGGTAAATGCACAAAACAGTCATCTCATAAACCATAAAAGAACACACACTGAGAGTATGAATGTAACCAGTGTGGTAAAGCCTTTGCACAAAACAGTAATCTCATAAGACATAAAAGAACACATACTGGAAAGAAACCTTATGAATATACCCAATATGATAAAGCCTTTTACACAGCATAGTAGTCTTATGAAAACAGGAAAAGACACACAGTGGAGAGAAGCCTTGTGAGGGTAATTAGTGTGATAAATCCTTTGCATTTAACAATCATCTCCTAAGACAACAACACATTCTGGATGGAAACCATATGAATATAACTATGTGGCAAAGCCTTTGCACATAACATCTCCTAATACATAAAATAACACATACTGGAAAGATGTCTGACTGTAACCAATGTGAAAAAAACTTTTGGACTTCAGAATAATCTTCACACTCATGAAAGAAATCCTAATGGACAGAAAGCCTGTGAGTGTTTTTAACATGGTGAAACCATTCCACATTTGTATAATCTTCATCATCATGAAAGGATTCATGCTGGAGAGAAAAAACTTATGAATGTGTTAAAATGGTGAGGCCTTGCACAAATCTAGAGTCATCATCATCATAAAAGTATCCTTACTGGAGAGGAATTCTGTGAGTATAAGCAATGTGGAAATGCCTTTGTGTACTTTGTCCACTGAGATCCAACAGAACTGAAAAACTAGCTCAATGGAAATGACCTCCCTTTTCTGAAGGGGAAAGGGAATAGGTGCAATAGGAATGGAGGGTAGTACTGTGGGGAGAGAAGGGAGGGGACTATGATTGGAATTTAAAGTAAATAAACTTTATTTTTAAAAAGAATACAATGAATGGTGAATATCAATTACATGCAACAGTATTATATAATAAATTGTTTAGGGAGACTTATTGATAATCCTGATTCTCAACATTTACTGTTTTCAATTGTCTCACTTTACACAAGAAACTTTTAGTCCAGTGGATGAATATGTAGGGAATGGTGAACTAACACCAGCCAGGAAGTTCTCTGAGAGTATCACAACAGTGGTAGCCTGTAGAAGTTTCTTTGTGTACACATACCTTTTGTTCCAGGGGTACTATTGAAAAACATCACAACCCACACTGAATTTTGAGATATGAGGGAGGAGGCTTTCTTTTCCTTGTATGACCCTGCTTCTGGCCTAGATGTGTAACCATGTCAAGGGTGAGTTTTCTCTGCCTGACTTCATCTAGAGAGTGTCTTTAGACAATAGACACCACCAATCAAATTTGATAGATGGCCTTTGACACAGATCCCTGATAACTCTCCCCTCCCTTCAAATATAGGATAATTTGGTTCTGTGTTCTTGTTCTTCTTATTCATACAATAGGAATGTGCTGTTTAATGCAAATCGAGCATCCTTGAATTGCCTAGTATTAAACAATTATCTACACCTATGTTTGGAGCATCCCAGGCACTCCCCAAGGGATATAAGCCTCTGTTTTCTGTTTTCTGGAATTAAAGTTGAACTTAATTTCTGAGGTGGTTCCCAGTGTGTCTGATCACTGTTATGCTTACAGGTCTTTCAAGCTTTTATACGTCATCTTCTGGCCCTCCTTCCTTTTGGGCTGGTGGGAAACAGCCTCCAGGCAGCAAGAGAACCATGTTCTCTGAAATGCTTGTGATAAAATGTTTCACACTTCATAGCATTTCAAATTTCACGTGTTTCTGGATATGAGATGGTAAATCAAACACTGTCTTGGGAGTGGGACTCTTTAAAATGATTTATACCTAGTGTTGATTTCACAGTAAGTTCACAGGCAAGCTTCATGGTATGAAATCTTCTGAGGTGAGCACAGTGGCCTATGGAGAAGAAATAAGAGCAGACATTTTATTTCCCTGTTTTTAGTAGCTGAGTAGTGTTCTGATAATGTATGGGTTGATGTCAGAAGACTGGAGCTCCTCTTCTGAGTAGACTAGGGAAGGGGATAGGGGGGGAGATGGAGGGAGGGGGGAACAGTAGGAATTGAGGGAGTGGCCTTTAATAGGGATATATAATGAATAAATTTTGAAAAAATAAAATGAATTAGAAAAACAAACTTGACAGCAAAATTGAGTCCAGTCTGTGTACCCACCCTCCCTCAAAGAAAAGAAAGCAAATATAAAGAAAGAAAAGAAAATTAGAATCTTTGTTTTTGCCACCTTTCTTCCTTGTGAGCTCATTTTTTAATCATTTCCTAATGGAGACCATACTGCTCTCTCTGAAGTTTATATTTCCATAGATGTAGGTTTCATACCTGGAGCAAATGGCAGATGTTCATATTTAACATATCAAAACAGACCTACCTGCTAATTTTCTCTTAGCAATCCCTCAGTCCTTCCATGTTATATGGTCCTCCAGGCTGGCATAGCCCACCCAATACCCTGAATTCTTCCCAGGGCCTGAGCTAACATAATTCCCCCCTTCCCCATATATGGGCAAACTATTTTGGCTACCTGGTCCTGTTGAAAGCCATGCAAGAGCAACAGCAAAACATCTGTAGCACTCATGTAATTTGGCTCCCCTGTTAGCATAGTCATGATGAGTTTGTCTTGGAGAAGCATAACCCCAAGCACTGCTTATACTGAGGACTTTGTGCTGTTGTGGAACATAGCTCTGTTTGATGCCATTATGATGCCCATATTCCTTATAACATGAGTTGTATGAAAACTCTAAGGATGCTTCTAGCCCCCTCACTGGGCAATATCACTGGCATTTATTATAACAATGCTTGATATCTTTTTGCAGATCAAGCTGGAGCAAATTAATGAATTAACCACTGCTCTTGAAAGGGACCATAGTTGTAGGTTTTTAGCAATGACCATTATAATTAGAAAGAATTTGAAAAAAGATTGTTTGACAAGGTTGGGGAAGATGTTTTTGCTTATGACTCTGATGTAAAAAAATCTTAGAGAACAATAGAAATGCCAGGGATGCTTTAAGGTTGATGAGCAGAAACAATAGCCCAAGGCAGCTTTGGCTATCTGAGCACCCTCAAGCTGGGTCTGAAACTGAGACAGGAGGTGATTCCCCTATACTTGTTTTTCCCACTCAACTTATTGATATGATTTAATAAAAATTATTAATGAGTAGATGCACACCCCTTTAAGATTTAAAGTACAGGTGCCAGTACCATGTCATTTTTTTATTACTGTTACTCTATACTACTTGAGATGTGGGATGAAGATACCTCCAGAAAATCTTTTATTGTACTGGCATGTTTTTATCAATTCTGCATTTTTTCGTTTTTCCATATGAAACTGAGAATTTTTCTTTCAAGGTCTGTAAAGAGTTGTGTTGGTATTTTGATTGGAATTGCATTGAGTCTGTAGATTTCTTTTGGTAGAGTGGCCATTTTTACTATGTTAATCCTACCAATCCTAGAGCATGGGAGAACTTTCCATCTTCTGATATCTTCCCTGAATTTTTTTTCATACAAGTCTTTCATTTGCTTGATTAGAGTCACACCAAGGTATTTTATGTTATCTGTGGCACTTGTGAAGGGGTGTTTTTTCCCTAATTTCTTTCTGAGCCTCTTTCTCTTCTGTATACAGGAGGGGTTCAGATTTTTTTTCAAATTTAATTTTGTATCTAGCCACTTTGCTGAAGGTGTTTATCAGCTGTAGGAGTTCCCTGTTTGAATATTTAGGGTCATTCATGTGTATTATCACATCATCTACAACACAAGCTGGACTGGATGTGGAGAAAGGGAACACTCCTACATTGCTGATGGGAATGTAAACTTGTACAGCCACTTTGGAAATCTGGTGCTTTCTCAGAAATTTATGAATAGTATTACTTCAACATTTAGTTATACCACCCCTGGGCATATATTCAGTATATTATCAACCATACAAGGACATTTGCTCAACTATACTCATAATAGCATTTTTTATAATAGCCAGAATCTGAAAACAACCTAGATGTACCACAGCTGAGGAATGGATACAGAATTTGTAGTACATTTACACAATGCAATTCTACTCAGCAGTTAAAAACAAGGAAATCAGCAGGCGAATGGATGCAACTAGAAAAGATCATCCTGAGTTAGGTATCCAGAAGCAGAAAGACACTCATGGTATATACTCACTTATCAGTGGATATTAGTTGTATAATACAGGATTAAAAATACTAAAATCTATAGTTCTAATTGAGCTAAACAACAGGGAGGATCCTAGGGAAGATGTTTAATCCTCATTCAGAAGGGCAAATGGGATAGACATTGGTAATGGGAGAAGACAGAGAACAGGGCAGGAACCTACCAGAGAGGGCCTCTGAAATAATATACATAGCAAGGTATTGAAACAGATGGTTAGACTCATAGCCAAACGTTGAGCATAGAGCATGGACTCAAAAGAAAGATTCAGGAGATAGAAAGACCTGGATGGGAAAGGCACACCACAAGAAGGCCAACTGAACCAAAAATATGGGCCCAGGGGGTCCTGTTCCAAACAAGGACCATGCATAAAGAACAACTAGAACCCCTGCTCAGATGTAGCCCATAAGTATCTGTCTCCTTGTGAGTTCCCTATTAAGGGTAACAGGGGATGTCTTTGACATGAACTCAGTGGATGGCTCAGGAGTAGGATCAACTACTCCTGGGAGGTGCAGCCTTTCCAGGACACAGAGGAAAAAAGTGTAGCCATTCCTGTTGAGACCTGATAAGGTAGGCAAGAATATGATAGGGGAGGAAGACTTCCCCTATCAGTGGACTTGAGGAGGGGCATGTGTGAAGAAGGAGGAGGGAAAGTGGGATTAGGAGGGGAGGAGGGAGGAGTTTATGGGGGATATAAAGTGAATAAAGTGAAATTAATAAAAATTTAAAAATGAACAAAAAAACTTCAGCAAATTAAAATGAGAACTATATTAAAATTTTTAAAATGCATGCGAGAATTATAGGACATCAAAATCCAAATGTGCCAGTGAGTGAATTTTTTGGCCATCTAACTTTTGGAATGTACTCTTAAATGTACAATTAAGAGAAGTCCCTTGGATAAAATGAGTGTCCCTTGGAGATAACTACACTTTCATTTGCAAGTGCTTAACAATTAAAGATAAGGTTTGGGACAAACCCAGGTGTGCATTTCTCATTTCAGCTTTATAACCACATCTGGTGCAGAATATTAAAAGGCCTAGTGCATGCTGCCTCAGTATCTCACAATTTATATATGCTTCAGTCATCTTAATTTATAGTGCTTTCTTCTTTGGTATCCTCTATCCTTTCTCTCTGTTACACTCTTTTGGCTGAATTACAATGACCATGGAGGGCATGAATTTGATGGAAAATTTCCATTTATACTTGAGTATTCTGAGGTCTCTCACTGAATATCTATTTTCTCTACGGGTCTCTGAATTTGTTTCCATCAGCTGCAGGAGGAAGCTTCTTTGATGATGGAAGAACAAGACCCTGGTCTGTGAGTATAGCAGAATGGTGTCAATGGTCATTTTATTACTTTTAGTAGAATGTAGTATTTGCTTTTTCCCTAGAACCCTGGGCTATGTAATTTCTATTTCTTGATCAATAATCCAGTGTCAAGTGTGGATTGCATCATGTGAAGTGGACCTTCAGTCAAACTATAGATTGGTTATTTACTCCTACAACTGTTGCATTAATATGTATCCCCTGTGGTATTATGTTCAGTTGCTTGCATATCATACATCTTGCAACTAATATATATGTAAAACAAATACATACCCTATTTCTCTTTTGGGGTCTAGGTTCTCTTACTCTCAGTTACCTGCAAATGTGCATATACCTTCATGTTTCATGATTTGATTATTTAAATGTCTGAGTAATAGTTGATGACATAAATACACTAGTACTATAACAAAAATAAAAATACACACTGGAAAAACAGATAAAATCTTCACAAATGGTGCTGACTAAATTAGATGTCTATATGTAGAAACATAGAAATAGATGCTTATTTTCACTCAAAAGTCACCTCCAAATGAATTAAAACCTCACCAAAGTTCATATACAGTTAAAGTCTTGAAGTCAGCACAGCTATTTGACAAAGATCCAGCACAGCAGAGGTGCATGTTACAATAGCCTTCATGCTATCTTTCAGGCTTGGTCTTGATCTCCACTTGCTACGTTCTTAGAGGGCCTTCAATACATGTACAACCTGGAGACATTGGAGCAATGGGAAATTTTTAATGAATCATTTATGCCTTCACCCTGGAATACTGCTTCTAAGCTTCCCCAGAAAAATCCTGAACATACTGCTTCTCTCATTTTTAGGGGAAATATCAATTATCTGGCCCTACATGAATGTCTTCCTTGTGGAAAGTGTAACTCACATAAAAATGGCAGAGAATTCTTTATGAGACTTCAGCTCCAAGATAGTCTTGCAAAATCTACCCCTGTGCTTCCTCAAGAAGAAAATAATCAGAACAACATACTCTTAAAAAGGCAAACAAAGTCTTTAGTGCTAGGAGAGTTGATAGCATTTGAGATTAAATACCTCATACTCCTGTATCCTCAGGGTATTACTTGGCATATAAGATTAGTAGTTACATATGATATGCCCCCCAATGCCTAGATGGAGCTGTAAATGAATGGATGGAGACAGCTTCACCTTAAACTAGGATCTATAATGATGGACAAAGAATGTTTTGTAAAAATGATGTTAAAAGTGAGGTATTATGACCTCCTTTTCCTAGAAATATCATCTTGCACAGTATCACTGTGGTGTTGTATGACCAAAATAATGAAAGAATACTTAGATTTATCACATAAATAAATTCTACAAAGATATGAGTTATAGACATTGCATGATGCCAGGAATTGAATAATAACTGTTGCTGCTTTGGCCTAAATTGTAATTCTTGAGGCCGAACACTAAAATTTGATAATATACTTCTTGGGACAAAGCAATATGCCCAAGCTGGCTTGAAGATTTTCTATCTATTGCCACTGAATCTGAGAATGCTTCCAACCTGAGAATGGGCTTTCAGGATGTGGCAAATATGCCTCCAGATTCTCGAAAATATCAGGTTATGGGATTGTTGAAGAAAAATGATAGTAAAAGATAAAGTTTATCAATGATGACTAAATTTATGACCAAGAGACAGTTAAAACACCTGTCTGGGGACAAAAAGGTTATCATCTATGTTTTAGAACAATGTAAATTTACCTTTTATTATTGAAATCTGTCTAAATAAAGAAGTACTCTGACTGCCAGTCAGTCAAGACTCTAAGTGTCTTTGGACAACCATATCTGACTTATTTCTGCCCCACCTTATCCTTCCCTCCTCTCTGGAAACTATCAAGTGCTGGGGCTGGTCCCCAGGCTTTCACCAAACTCTTTCTTTTCTTTCACACTAGGGTGAATACTCACAACTGAAGATCTAGAGCTACATGTGTCAGAGTATATAGGACATGTGATATCTGTTTTCTGGATCTGAGTTACCTAAATCAATATAGCCATTTATATTTCTATCTACTTATGTGCATACCATTTCACTTATCTATATCAGTTGAAGGATATTTAGGTGTTCTCATTTTGCACCTATTGTGAACAGAATAGCAATGAGTATGGTTGAGAAAATATTTTTGAAGGAGTATATTGAGTCCATTGTGCATATGTCAAGGAAAGTTATAAGTAGTTCATATGATAGATTTATTTTCATCATTTTGAGAATTCTGAACACTGATTTCTGCTATGGATGTACAATTTTTCAAGCTCCCTTTGCCAGAGATCCAGGTTTTTGCCTGTCCAACAGAAGATGTCAACTGTCAACCTAATTCCTGTTTCCTCCAGAAAAATAAAATACTAAGGGAAAATATATAGTACCTGTATTATTTATCAAAATTACTATTATGTAATTAAAATTTGAATACTTATATTGCCCACAAATTAAAAAAGTAACATGTATAACTTACTAAAATGTGTTTTCAGAAGTAGTTTCTATTTTGAAATAGAGTGTATCTATATAACATTGCTTAAATGGAGAACTCTTTTGGTTATGGTTAGATATACATTTTATATAAACTTACTAAAAGTAGGGGTAAAGAATTTCATTGAAGACACTAAGGTATTTTATTATAGTCTGGTTATTGGACTTAATGATGGGTGAGTCATGGTGCTTGAGAAAGATCCCCAAAACTATAGCTGTGCTGACAGATTACACACAAAGCCATGCAGGCCAGGGCCAACCCCAGAGGATCCTCAAAGGACAGGAAGGTCACTGCCATGGGCAGGGACTGGTTTCTCTCAAGGTTTGGGTACTCTTGAATTCAGCAAGGGATACATTCCTGCTGATCTCTGGGGAGAAAGTAAATCAACATTTCATCTCCTACAAGTCACTCCATGTTCAGTGCATGAAGAAAGATTTCCAATGTTATTGTGTGCATCCTATCACATCTTCTTTTACTATAGTGCCAAGAAGGACACTATACATACATTATTTGTCATTTGAGGTATTGGTTGCCTAAGGTTTTTTTTTTTTTTTTCTAGCTAGATGTATGATTAAAGATGGTGAGTATTTTTTATGTGTTTCTCAGTAAATTGTGTCTTATTTATGCTTCATTCTGTCACCCATGTTTATCATTAATTTTTACAATTTATTCACCTTGTATCCCAATTGTAGCCCCCTCCCTCATCTACCATCTACTCTACGTCCCACTATTCCTCCCCACTCCTCCCCTATTCTTCTCCTGTAGTCCTTTGATAGGGAAGGTCCAATCAGACCCTAGCTTATCAGGTTCCTTTAAGACTCCCTGTATACTATTCATCTGTGGGCTGACTAGGTGGCCTCACCAGGGAGAAGTGATCAAGAAGCAGGCAACCGAGTTCAGAGACTGTCTCTTCTCCCCTTACTAGGAATCCCATATAGAGACTGGGCTGTCTATGGGCTACATCTGAGCAGGGCTCTAAGTCCTCTCATGCTCTTTGGTTGATGCATCAGTCTCTGCAGGGCCCCAGGACCCAGATTTTTTTCTTTTTTTTGCTTTGTTGGTCTCCTTGAGTGAATCCTGACCCCTTTGGGTCGTTCTATCTCCCACTTCTTCAATAAGACTTTTTGTGCTCTATACAAAATTTTGCTGCGGGTCTCTGCATCTGCTTCAATCACCTCTGGAGTGGAGTCACTTAGTGTTCATCCATGGAAGGCTGTTATTCTGTTTGCTCTCTGTTCTATGGGTTGTGGCCATCTATCCTGTTTTCTTTTCTGAATGAGAATTAAGCATCTTCCCTATGTTTCTCCCTGTACTTTAGCTTTTAAATGTCTGTAGATTTTAGTATGTCCAATCTATATTGTATGGGTAATGTCCACTTATAAGTGAATATATACCATACATGTATTTCTGCTTCTGGGATACATCACTCAGGGTGATCTTTTTTAGTTCCATTCATTTGTCTGCAAATAAATGATTTTCTTGTTTTTAATACCTGGATAGTATTTCCTTGTGTAAATGTACCACAATTTCTGTATCCACTCCCCCATTGAGGGACATCTAGTTTGATTCCAGATTCTGGCTATTATGAATAAAGCTGTTATTGTCATAGTTGAGCAAATGTCCTTGTTGTATGGTTGAGCATCTTTCTGATATATGCCTAGGAGTTGTTTAGCCGAGTCTTTGGGTAGCAGTATTCCCAGTTTTCTGAGAAAGCACCAGACTGATTTCTGAAGAAGCTGTACAAGTGTAGATTCTCACCAGCAATGGAGGAGGATTCTCCTTTCTGCACATCCTCTCCAGCATGTGTTGTCTCTTGAGTTTTTTATCATAGCCATTCTGATGGGTATGAGGTGCAATCTCAGTGTCATTTTGATTTTCATTTCTCAGATTTTTAAGGAAATTGAGCATTTTTAATTGTTTCTACACCATTCAATATTCCTCTGTTGAGAATTTCTGTTTAGCTCTGAACCCTATTTTAAATTGGATTTTTTGATTTGTTGGGTTATTTATATATTCTGGATATTAGCCTTCTGTCAGATGTACAGTTGGTGAAGATCCTTTCCCAGTCTGTAAACAATTATTTGGTTCTGCTTACAGTGTCTTTTGCTTTAGAGATGCTTTTCAGTTTCGTGAGGTCCCATTTATTGATATTTGATCTTAGAGCCTGTGCTGCTGGTGTTCTGTTCAGGAAGTTGTCTCCTGTGCCAATGTGTTCAAGCTCTTCCTCACTTTTTAAAATAACAGATTAAGAGTGTTAGTTTTATGTTGAGGTATTTGATCAACAAAGACTTCACTTTTGTACAGGGTGATAAGTATGGATCTATTTGTATCTTTCTATATGTGGACATCCAGTTCGACAAGAACCATTGGTTGAAGAGGTTCTTTTTCCATTGAATGGTTTTGGCTTCTTTGTCAAAAATCAGGCATTGTAGGTGTGTGGGTTTATTTCTGGGTCTTTGATTCAATTCCACTGATCCACCTGTATGTTTCTATGCCAGTACCAAACCATTTTTACTGTTTCTCTGTAGTTAGTACAGCTTGAGATCCAGGATGGAGATACCTCAAGAAGTATTTAATTGTACTGGATTCTTTTAACTATTCTGGCTTTTTTGTGTTTTTATGTGATGTTGAGAATTGTTCTTTCAAGGTTTGCAAAAAATTGTGTTGGTAGTTTGATGGAAATTGCATTGAATCTCTACATTTCTTTTGGTAGGATGGCCATTTTGCTGTTATTCCTACTGATCCATGAGTATGAGAGACCGTTCCATCTTATGATATCTTCTTCAATTTCTTTCTTCAAAGGCTTGAAGTTTTTTTATACAGATTTTTCACTTGCTTGGTTAGAGTCACACTAGTGCACTTTATGTTATTTGTGGCTATTGCAAGGTTGTTGTTGTTTTTCCTAATTTCTTTCTCAGCCTTTTTGTCTTTTATATACAAGAGGGTTTCAGATATTTTTTAGTAACTTTGTATCCAGCCACTTTGCTGAAGGTGTTTATCAGCTGTAGTAGTTCTCTGGTAGAATTTTTAGGGTCACTCATGTATACTATCATATCATCTGTGAATAGTGATACTTTGACTTCTTCCTTTCTGCTTTGTATCCCCTTGATTTCCTTTAGCTGTTTTACTGCTCTAGCTAGAACTTCCAGTACTATGTTGAAGAGAAAGGAGAGAGTGACCAAATTTGACTTGTCTCTGATTTCAGTGGGGCTGATTTAAATTGCTTTCCATTTAGTTTGATGTTTACTATAGGCTTGTTGTATATTATCTTTACTGTGTTTAGGCATGTGCCTTTTATCTCTGATATCTCCAAGACTTTAAACATTAATTGAGCTTGGATTTTATTAAATGCTTTTCAGCATCTATTGAGATTATCATGTTTTTTTTCTTTTACAGTTTGTTTATGTGGTGGATTGCAATGATGGTTTTCTGTATATTGTATCTCCCCTGCATGCCTAGGATGAAGCCACTTGGTCATGGTATATGAGATTTTTGATGTTTTCTTGGATTCATTTTGCAAGTATTTTATTGAGTATTTTTGTTTCAGTATTCATAAGAGAGATTGGTCTGAAATAATCTTTCTTAGTGTATTTCTGCCTTTTAGTTAGCTTTTGTGAGGTTTAGATATCAAGGTGAATGTGGCTTCATAGAAAGAGTTTGGTAATGTTCCTTCTTTTTCTGTTTTGTGAAATAGTTTGAAGAGTATTGGCATTACCTCTTCTTTGAAGGTCTAGTAGAATTCTGCGCTGAAACTATCAAGCCCTGGTCTTTGTTTGGCAGGGAGACTTTTGATGAATGCTTCAAAAGGGCATGTAGGTCTATTAATTTAGTTGCCTGATCCAGATTCAACTTTGATTAGTGGAATCTAGCAAGAAAATATTCCATTTGATTTAGATTTTCAAGTTTTGTGGCATATAGACTTTTAAGGTGAAATGTAATGATTCTTTGATTTTCCTCAGTGTCTGTAATTATACTGCCTTTTGTTTTCTGATTTTGCTGATTTGTATAGTGTCTCCTTGTGTTTTAGTTCGTTATGCTAAAGGTTTGTCTATCTTTATCATTTTCTCCAAGAACCAACTCTTGCTTTTGTTTATTTTTTGAATTGTTTCCTTTGTTTCTAATTTATTGATTTCTGCCCTAAGTTTGATAATTTCTAGCCATCTACTCCTCTTTTATATGTCTGCTTCCTTTTGACTAGGTCTTTCACGTGTGTTGTTATGTTGATTTGAGATGCCTCAGATTTCTTTATGAAGGCACTTACTTCTATGAACTTTCCTCTTAGAATTACTTTCATTATGTCTCATTAGTTTGGGTAAGTTGTGCCTTCATTTTTGTTAAATTCTAGAAAGTCTAATTAGTTTATTTCTTCCATAATCCAGCTGTCATTGAGTAGAATTCAGTTTCCATGCATATACAGGCTGCTTATTATTTTTTGTTACTATTGAGGTCTAGATTTAGACCATGTTGTTCTAATATGATACAAGGGATTATACTGGTATAATGTTCTTTTTTTTTTTTTGGATGTATACAATTTACCCTTGTTCATTCAAATGCTGATTTCTCTCCTCCACTGTCTGGTTTCAATCCAGATATTGCATCGTGATGCTTTTTCTAAGCATCACCTGTCTCAACTTTGCATAAACATGCCACCATTTGTTCTCTATATTGTCAATTAAAACAACCAGCCCCAATAATGAGTAATGCAGAGGATAAGGTGAGACATCAGGGTCCAGAGTGGGAGGAAGAGGAAGGAGGCAGGAGAGGAGAGGAGGAGAATCTGCAGGAGAGCTTTTGGCACCACATGCAGAAATTAACTGGAACTAAAATATCACAAAAAGCAAGTATGATGGGTGAATCTGAATGGTGGGAAACTCTACGGGCTTGGAGGTTTAGGATGGAGTAACTGTTGGCCAGCATTGTGCTCTAGGTTAATTAATTAAATCATAGTCTCTGTGTGGTGATTTGGTTATACAGCTGTTTAGGAATAACCACTGCTTAACTAAAAGATGATTTATCAATAGTAAATATTAATAATCTACAACAAAGGGCACCCAACTAATCTAAGTATCCACACCCTTTAAATCCTACGTTAATATAATTTGGTGGGAAGAAGAATAAGCTCTCAGCAATACAACACAAACTTTAAACCTAAAAACTCCCAGATAAATTACTGGCTCTTTAAAAGAGACTCTTAAACATGCCTTAGAGCAAAAGGCAGCCTACTTTGGGCAAACCTGAGACTGAATAAAACTGGTTACCACTACAGTCTAAAAGGATGAGAGAAACATTAAAACAGACTTCTTTGAGCTTGGCTGATAATCTCTTCTATGGTTTTAAGACAGAAATAAAGGAAAGTTTAGAAATTATGACTACGGTTACATTCATATTCCTCAATTTAAATTTAATAATTGGTTTAGCCTTTTATGTCTTCTCAAATGCAAAGACTTTAGAAAAGATACTGGAACAACACAAAAAACAAGCAGAACAATATGAAGAAAAAAATGAAGGTTGGAAATAGGACATAAAACAAGAGATACAAAAACTTACATACAGAACATGATAAATAACAGGAAAAGAGGGCAGAGGTTTTAGAAAAGATACTGGAAAACACAAGAACAACTAGAACAATATAAAGGAAAAATTAAAAGTTAGGAGCAAGGCATAAAACAAGACATTCAAGAGATTATTGAACAAAACAAACAACAGAGAGATAGGTGTGAAATATGGGTACCGACCACAAAGAAGAGTTTAGAATATTAAGTAAAGAAAATACTCAGGCAGACGAAAAAAGATAATAAAGAAAGCCAAACAAAGGTGGTTAGAAAACAAATGCTAGCTTATTTAGTCAGTGTACAACAGAGACAAGCAGAAGATGATCACTGACAGGATTACCATGAGACTGAATGGCACCCTGTGGAAGTGCTGGACCTGAGGTAGATATTCAATTCCAAAGAGTTGGAACTTTATCTAAAGTGAAACAAAGTGTTAGATGGCTTAAATGTACAGGAACTGAAGGTCAAATAAGAAAACTAAGACCATATGTGGCTGAGATAGCCATAAACTTATGGAGAAGAGATCTGTTACAACAATTGGAGACCCAGATTAACAACCCACAATTTCAGAAGCAAAACAGGTGATACTCCTGATAAACAAGTTAAAATTATTTTTAAATGCCATCAAAAACAATTACAGGCTGCCCATACTGTCCATAAACAAAATACAGTGGCTGTCTTTTCAACTTCATGTTGGGAAACCACTGCTAATAAAACCCCCACAACCTTACCAAGGTGGTTGGCTGACCAACCTATTTGGATTGAACAATGGTCTATGAGTAAAGAAAAATTATTGGCACTAGAACAGTTAGTCCTGGAACAGCTGGAGGCTCAACATATAGAGGAGTCCAACAGCCCTTGGAATTCTCCGGTATTTGTCATCAAAAAGAAATCTGGCCAATGGAGGATGTTAACAGATCTCAGAGCCATTAACAAAATTATTCAGCCAATGGGGCCGTTACAATCTGGAATCTCATTGCCTTCCTTGTTACCTAAAGAATGGCCTATTATAGTGATTGATTTAAAGGATTGCTTTTTCAAAATTTCTTTACATGAGCATGATAGGGAAAGGTTTGCTTTCTCAGGACCCACTTTAAATAGAAGCTGTCCAATAAAGAGACATCACTCAAGGGTCTTACCACAGGGGATTTTGAACAGTCCTACTTTGTTCCAATATTTTGTACAACCGCTGTTGGAGATAATTCATAACCAGGTTCCTCAATCCATAATTTACCACTATATGGATGATACCTTATTAGCTGATTCAGATACAAAAATATTAGAAAATATTTTGATGATATAAATAGAACTTTGCCTTGTTGGGGGTTGGAGATTGCTCCCAAAAAAAGTACAAAGAGGAGATTCTATTAATTACCTAGGATACAAAATGGGCCTACAAAATACTCGACCACAAAAAGTATAAATTAAAAGAACCCAATTAAGAACTCTCAATGATTTTCAAAAATTTCTGTGAGATATTAACTGGCTGTAGCCTACCTTTGGTTTAGCTACTCAAGAGCTAAACAACTTATTTCAAACATTACAGGATGATAAGGACTTTAAAAGTCCAAGAATGTTATCAACTGAAGATGAAAATTAATTGGCTCAGGCAGAAAGGAAATTACAAGATGCATATATAGACCATATTAATCCAAAGAGGGCCTGTATTTTGGTTATCTTGTTTTCTACTCATTCACCCACAGGAATTCTTATGCAGAGGGAGGACTGTCTTAGAATGGATATTTTTGACACACAAACAAAATAAAAACTTAAAAACTGAATCCATATGATTCAGTTCAAAAATCAAAATTATATACAATTCTCTTGGTGTTATAAAATTTTCAAGAATCTCTTATTATAGTCACTGACTCACAATATGCAGAAAGAGTTTTTCTGCATATAGAAACTGCTGATCTAATTCAGGATAATTTGGATTTAACGTCACTGTTTCTTCAATTACAACGAGTAATCAGAAATAGAAATAATACACTGTATATAACATAGATCAGATCTGATATGGGTCCACAAGGCCCTCTAGCACAAGACAATGATGAAATTGATCAACTATTGATAGGAAGCGTGTTAGAGGCCTCAGAATTTCATTAAAACACCATGTTAACAGTAAAGGTTTCAAAAGAGAGTTTTCTATCACTTGGCAACAAGCTAAAGAAATTGTGTGAAAATGTCCCAACTTGTTTATTATATAACTAAACTTCACTAACTGCAGGAAGTAACCCTATTGGTAAATAAAGAAATGAAATATGGCAAATCACGTTTTTTATTATATAGAGTTTGGTAAACTGAAATATGTGCATCATACTATAGACACATGCTCAGGGTTCTAATGAGCAAAAGCCATAAGTTCTGAGAAGGTTGATTCAGTTATTATGTATTTATTAGAGGTGATAGAAGTTATGGTTATTCCTACACAAATTAAGACTGATATGACTTAATATATGTCCCTAATAAAATGGAAAGTTTTTTTTACATATTTTAAGATAAAACATGTAACAGGTATACCTCACAATTCTGCCAGTCAAGCAGTCATTGAAAAATCGAATCGTACTTTAAGGGACATGCTTAACAGAGAAGGTTATTACCCGCCCCCAGAGATAGATTACATAATGATTTATTGACCTTAAATATCTTAAATGTTAATGAACAGCAATTAGAAGCTGCACAGAGACACTGGGTTATAGAAAAAAAAAAACCTGCTGAATTATTTCAGCCTATATATTTCAAAGATACCCAAACTTCAGAATGGACAGTAGGGAATGTGTTACACTGGGGAAGAGCTTTTGCATATGTTCATACAGGAGAAGAGAAATTATAGGTTCCTTCAACCTAATAAAAATCAGATATCACAGAGGAAGACCACCTGAAGACCTTGGCCACACACAAGAATAGAGAAATCAAGAATACCAAACAAAACAGGTAATATAAATTGATAATCCCTTCACATGGGAACAACTCTAAAACTGACTGAGACATAAAAAATGTCTCTAGCCAGAACTTCAGCGGTACATGGCCAATAAATCCTTGGCTATAATATCCTCAATATCTATTGTGCCATTCTTTTAATTGGCATTGATAAAATTGGTTTACAGTTTAATTTCATTCTGAACATTTCTTACATTTATAATTTTAGAACTGTATAATGCTTATGAGAAATTATATGTTTGCAGAACAAAAGGAGTGAATACTGGAGATGCTGGACCAAACCTGACAGAATCCTCCTTCCAGCATGCTGAGACATTGACACATCTGTTTCAGTATCTTGCATGTTCCAGAATTCTGCTTGTTCCTGCCTCAACTGCTTCAATTGCTGTTTCTCATCACAGCCTGTTCCCAAGAGAGCTTTGAAGAAAGCTACAAATCTTAATTGGTCCCACATATTAGACTGTTCTAAACAGGACTTTTATTAACTCTTATTATTTTCTGAACATTTAAAGACTGGACTACAAATATTGCTTGCTTAATCAAACATTTTTCCAATTTTCTTTGGGCCCCCAACAGGATTTCTGCATGTCCAAAATGTTATCTAGAAGAAATCAATGAGAATGATGTCCTATTTTCCTTAAGGGGGATTGGGTAGGTTTTTTTGTTTTTTTTTTTTTTTTTTTCCTGTGGCTACAAGTGTTTATTGTCATTGGGAGATGTTTATAAATTACTAATGGTCTTATTCAGACTGAAACTGTTATGCCCAGTTCGGGAACCCCAAAAGGCCAGGGATACACTCTGCTGTAAATACATGAGGTTTTTAAAATTGTATACATGTTCAGACATAGGACACAAACTTCCTGTGGACACAGAAGAGGAATGTAGCCCTGAGATCTAGGGAAGCAAGGTTTTTGTGGGGCAAAACTGCAAGCAGGGACTTACATGCTTTGGCATTACATGATTGTGTAATGGAAACTGAGTTTGAAATGATTGGTTACTTTGGGCAGCAAGACTACAAACAGTTCTGGCCTGGTCCTATGGGCCAGTTTCCTAGCAACTGTATAATTAGTGGGCAGGAAAAAATGCAGTAAGGCTAATTTGTCCCCTCAGGGCATTAAGGCTAGTTCTTCCTTGAAGGAGGCTGGACATGTTTCCAATTAACTAGCCTTTATTCATGCTTCTGCTCTAAACTTTAAAACAATACCCACTGATTTTTAAGTCTTTGGTCTCTCAAATCCACTAAGAATTAATGTAATTGAGATTTAAAAAATGAAATAAAATGAAGTTTCAAATCTTTCTTTCCATCTGCTATTTTTCCCATAAACTCTACTGTGTGCCTTCCTTGGGAAAGGAACCTGGTTCTGACAATGTGCCAGCAGGCCTGGCTCTGATTTTTTTTATTTCAATCTTATTATTATTATCATTATTATTATTAATTTGGGTTTTTGAGACAGGGTTTCACTGTGTAGCCCTGGCTTTCCAGGCCTCATTGTATACCAGGCTGGCCTCGAACTCGCCGACATACTCACAGAGATCTACCTGCCTCTGCCTCCCAGATGTTGGGATTAAAGGTGTGTGCACTGTGCTTGGCAGGACTTTCTTATAGCCTGGTTGAAGTCATACTTTATGACTTGACTTAGACATGTGAGTGTGAAGAGCTGGCAGGGGTGCAAACCCTTGCTTTTGAGAGAGGGTTTCTTTGTGGCCTTGCATGTCCTGAACTCATTTTGCAAACCCAGATGGCCTGGAACTCACACCAGTTTCTGCTTGCCCCACTGACAGCCACAGGCATGTGACATCACACCTGGCTTCTTGTTATAGTCTTTAAAAATGATTTATAATCTCTGTCTGCCTTTCCTGAGACCAGCCCTGTTTTGCCTATTCAAAAAGAAATCGAAGGGACCCCAGGGTTTTTTCTGCAGTGAGCAGGGACTGGCTGGACCTTGGCTGAGCAGGGAATTTAAACTGACACATTTAAACTGAAATACATAAATTTAAGCTGAGGCTTTGTGCAATGGAATATTTACTTACTAATGAACCCTTGTGCTTTTCCCCTTCTTCTAAGAAGTGTAAATCCCATCTATTTGTTTATTTTTACACATTTGACTGTTTTGCCTGCATGGGTAGGTGTGCCTGTGTACCAGGTGGATGCCTGGTGCCTGAAGAGGCAGCATTGACAACCCACAAGTATACCCTTGAGTTTTTCTGTTGCCATCTGTTGCTCTCATGGACCCCTCACATTATTCTGGTTTGTTGCCTCAATGAGAGTATTTGAGAAAATAAGATTTTTATTAATTATTATTATTATTATTAAGGGGAATGAGTGTTCTTTTTGGAGTGAGGGAAACTTTATTTATGATTCCTGGTGTAGTTCTTCTTTATTATGGAAGATCTGTTTATTATTTGTACACTATTCTGTCTGCATGCCAGAGGAGGGTGCCAGGACTCACTATAGATTGTTATGAGCCACTATGTGGGTGCTGGGAATTGCAACAGGACCTATGGAAGAGCAGCCTGTAATCTTAAACTCTGTGCCATCTCTCCTGCCCCTGTTTCTTATTTTTATTTTTAAATTTTATTTATTCATTTTACATCCCTGTCTTAGACCCCTCCCTCTTCTCCTCCCGGTCCTACCCTCCCTGTCTCCACTATCATCCTCACCTGGCTCCTCAGAGAAGGGGATCACCCTGCCTCTCCTGTCCACACCCACTCACCCCAGCATGTCAAGAGAGTTTAGAGAGTTTCTTCCCATTAGAGAGTTTTTCTCCCTTAGAGAGAATTCCTCCCCATTAGAGAGGAGTTTCTCCATATTGGAGAGAGTTTCCCCCTTAGAGCGAGTTCCTCCCCATTAGAGACTTTCTCCCCCTTAGAGAGAGTTCCTCCCCAGTAGATTTTCTCCCCATAGAGAGAGTTCCTCCCAATTAGTGTTCCTCCCTATTAGAGAGAGTTTCTTTCCTTAGAGAGAGTTCCTCCCCATGAGAGAGAGTTTTCCACCAAGAGAGTGGCATTAGAGAGTGGCATCAGGACTGAGCACACACTCTTTTGCCTGGCAAGGCAACCCCAACAGGGGAGAGTGAAAAAGAGCAGCTTGTGGATCAAGGTGCATTCATATGTGTGTTGGTCCTGCTGTGTTGACAAGGCCTTGTTAGTGTGTATCCTTCATCCACTCTGGTGCTTACACTCTGCACACAGAGTTTCTTGAGCCTGTCACTTTTGGGTTTTGGAGACATCTCATTTTAGGTGGAATGGTCCAAGGCCTCTCACTGTTTGCATATCGAGCTGGATGTGGGTCTCTCTATTTATTCCCATCTGCTGCAGGAGGAAGTTTCAATGATGGCCTAGCAAGGCACCAATCTGTGAGTATGGCTGTGCTCCTTTAGCACAACTGTAGTATTTAGATTCTCTTATGTCCTTGGCCTCTGTAGACTCAGGTTCCTGGCCAATCTGGCAGTATTGGATCAAGGTTCCTTCTCATGGAGGGGGGCCCTGAAACCCAACTAGATATTAGTTGGTCTCTTCTGTGACCTTTATACCACAAGCACACCAGCAAATCTTGGGAGGCAGGTCACTGTTGGAAGTGAAGGGTGTATGGCTGGGTTAGTGTGTACTTTTTCTTCTGGTGGCATGCAGCTTATGTTCCTATATCGCAAACAGCAGTCTATAAGGGTGAAGGTTCTCGGTAGGGGCCAGCTGGGATTTATATATGTCCAATAATTGTGAAGGTGTTGTCCCTAGCAACAGAATCTTACCATCAGATTGGGGAGAACACTGGAGGATGGACACAGGTGGGGGCCCGGGCCCTGCTTTGATCTAGCACAGAGACCTTCTGTATACCGACTCCACAGGACTCTGGGAAGCCTATCTCAAGACACGCCCTTGTCTGTTCTTATTAAATTGAAATAAATACATAGTATTAAATGAAAACATCATATATATAAAGCTAGTTATTAAGTGACACGTGTGCTCCACCAGAGGGCACCAGATTCCTTGACAGATGGTTTGAGCGCCACCATGTGGTCTCTGGGATGGATCCTGTCACCTTGGTAAGAGAGTGATTCTCTGTGTCACAGGGCCCTGGCTGTTGCGATGACAAAGGTCGGTTTTTTTTTTTTTTTAGATTCATCCATCCATATATTCATTCATCCATTCATTCATTGTACAGCATTCTGCCTGTGCACCAGAAGAGGGCACCAGATCCCATTACAGATGGCTGTGAGCCACCACGTGGTTGCTGGGAATTGAACTCAAGACCTCTAGAAGAGCAGCCAGCGTTGTAAACCTCTGAGCTATCTCTGCTGCCTTCAGTTTTTTTTTTTTTTTAAATCATTAAAAAAGATTTATTTTTCATGTGAGCACGTGTCTGCCTTTCCAAGACTAGTCCTTTGACTGGGAGACTCGAAATTAATTTTTAAAAGGGACAGGGACCCCAGGATCCCTTCTCCAGGGACCAGGGACCAGCTGGACTGCGTCTGATCAGGAGAATTCAAAGCGCACATTTTTTCCTGCACTCAAGTCGCTTCCAGCAGCCCTGTGTGTTTACTACCGGTACCAGGGGTGGGGCGATGGCATCACAAATTGGCTCCGAAAGGCTCCTGATCCTGAAGACTGCGAGGGGCGCAGGGCGGGGACATTTACAGAACACCAGAGACCAGGGAAAACGCTGTGTGCGCTGGGGCACGGGGAAAGCGCTTCCATGGGATACTTCTGGGTCCTGACAAAGCTCCAGGATAAGTAAGGAGGAGGAGGATGGCTTGTGAGGATGTAGGCAGTGCGTGCAGCATTCTGGGAATTGTATTTCTGCGTCTGCGACTCGGCAAAGCTGAAGATACAGTGAGACCTGGCTATGTTAATACAAACAATCCCACAAGTCCTTGCTCTGAGGCAGTTCTCACAGAGGCTCCCAGCCGGCACAACGCACTCTGGGATTATTTGTAGTTCCCTGGCTATGGAGTGCTTGGCTTTAGGAATTTCCGTGTCTGGTACATTTCATCATGAGTTCAGTGCTCTGTCATAAGGATGTTCACAGTCGTACAAGATAAAACAGATTATTTATTTATTTATTTATTTATTTATTTATTTAGTCTATGAAACACCTATAATACAACGTGAGTGGCTAGAAGCGGAGCTGAAATGCGGTAGATAGATTTAAAGCCTGGACAATTCCTAAGAGGGTGGGTGGGGTATTGGAGCTTTTGGACAGGTCTGTGCTAAATGTTAAATGGAACGCGAGCACCACCAAGCATACATGCCATGTCTTCAATGTGTTATGTGCTGTTGAAAAAGCAGGCACTTGAGGAAAACTATAAGGTTATATTCCAAGAAGCTGGCAGTTGGTGGATATTCAAAGTTCAAGAGTTAGAACAGCACCTCTTCATTTTCCTAGTACCTCATTCTGCATCCTGCTATTTTCAGGTATTTCAGACCTAACAAACAGCATCTTTTTGGGTTGGAAATGGAGTGTAGTTTTCAGTTCAGATAGTTAGTAACATATAATTTTTGAGGATTCTCTTAGAAAATCCTTCCCAGTAACTCACAAGTTGACTTCTCATGCCTGGTGTTGGAGTTTTTGTTAGATGGAAGGACAATTGTCATCACAGATAGCAAAATTTCATTGAAACTAAAGTTTAGTTTTATACAACAGCTTACATGGATTAAATATATCTATATCTATATCTATAAGATATATATATATACATATATATATATATATATTAGATAGTTACTAGTATGATTTCATATTACTTTTTCAGACATCCTTACTGTTATTTTACCATCTTCCCTTTTGTATTTCTTTCTGTCTTACCTCCGAAATTATACCCCCTTCAAGTTTTTCCCATTTCCTCTTTCAAATCTCTATACCCTTCTACTTCCTACTGCCCCCACACACTTCCATTCTCACCTTGGAAATGGTCACTATTTCATTCTTGGTTTTTTAATTACTCGGATATAGACTCACATATGAGTACACACATATTCAGTTTAGAGCTGGGAAACTTAGAAAAGAGAATATGTGAACTTTGTCTTTCTGTGTTTGGATTACCTCATATAACATGATTTTTTGTCTAGTTCCATCTATCTACCTGCAAGTTTTATGTTTGCATACTACTCAATAGTGATGCATTTTAAAATCATGACCTAAAGAGCTAATATTTAATTCATTTTTAAGGTCATTTAATAATTACATCATTTTGTGCCTTCTCTTTTCTTCCCTCCAAACCTTCCCACAGACCTCTCTATTTCCCTTTCAAATTCATCTTCTTTTTCAAATTGGTATTATGCTCTTAATATAAGTTGCTCAGTTTAATAATGTTACTTCCATGCATGTTTTTAGGGTTGATTGCTTGGTATTAGATAACTAAGTGATTTTATGCACTTTCCTGAAATATTTTTTTTCTCACACTCTCAGCATTTATTAGTTTCCTGCATATTTTTCATAGGATTAAAGACAATGGTTTCTTCCTAGACCACTTTTGCATATCTATTAGCATTTCCAATTTTCAGCTCGTTTTTATACAGGTATATTGGTAAGCATTTTTTTTTCTTTACTTTTTATATTGGTCCATCTTATGGGTGTAGCTTCTGGTATTATTAGGAGACACATTACCAGACAATACTCTGATCCTCTGCCTTATATAATTTTTTTTTTTTTTTTACCTCCTGTTATGCATGATCACTGAGTCTTAGATCTGGGAATTGTTTTGTAGATGTATCAGATGTGACTGTTCTCCAGAATTCTGCCTTGTGATTGGTTGTGGTTTTCAGTCATGATTGTGGTTCAAGGAAAAGCTTCCTTGGACAGTGTTGAACTATACGTATCTATGTGCATTATTAAAAGTATTTAGGTTGCAACATGTTTATATTCATGCATGTACTTACATGTATTATAGGGATTTATGTAGATAATTCACAGTATGATTGCTTAAAACTCTTTCAAAAATTTACTTTTATTTCACCCACTTCCCTCTTTCATATTTATCCTGTAAAAGACCTAGGGTCTTAAAGCTCAGGAGTTCAATATCGCACCCTTCTCAGGAATTCCCACAGACCACAACTCGATGCAAAATCAAGAGCATTTTTATTTCAATCACGATAGGGTCACCCCTCAAAAGGCAGGAGATGACCCCAAGCATGCAAAGCACAGGGTTTTTATACTTAAAAATCTGGCCAATTTTGCTCTATAAATTGATTGGTCAGCAAGAATAGCATGAAGATAGTTTATGCCTAGCTGTTTGCAGTTTTTGGCCATTTGTGAGTTTTCTCAAAACAACTCACCCTGCCCTTCAAGAGCTACCTGCCTCTGGCTTCAATTCAAGGCTATCTCAGAGCAGTTCATCTTCACATTTGAGAGCCATATGCCTCTGGCTTTAAATTCAAGGATGGGAATAGTAACAGCTGTTTTTCTTTTAGAGTTGTTTTCATTCTCAGGTGAGCTCTCATCCCCCCTTTTCTTTGTGCTCCAATTTTAACCCTAAAATTGTGGATCAGTCTCAGGGAGAGATTGATACTGCCTCTGGAGCATCAGGACCTGAACCATACTTACACATTCCTTGACGAAGGAGAGTAATCGGTTAACAATACAGGGTACTATTGTGACAAGGAGCAAAAGGGTAGCAAAAGTTCCCAGTAAGAGAGGCACATAGGGGAGCATACCATTAAACCCATTCCAAAAGGCAGATTCTATTAATTCTCATCTCCTTTTTTCAAGATCTTTTTGTAATTTTTTTAATCTTTCCTTTAACAATGCCTGATTTATTAGTGTAAAAACAGTATTTCTCCTGTAGGGCTAAGCAGAGTCCTCCTTTTTCAGCCGTAAGGAGGTCCAATCCCCTCTGGGTCTGGAGAACTACTTCTGCTAAGGAATTGAGCTTGTCTTGGAGGTCATTGATGGTGCTCGAAAGCAAATGTACATCACTAATTTACTGCTGGGACAGTTTATTGTATTTATATAATAAATCACCCAAACCAGCTGACCCAGCGCCTATGGAAGCAGTCAGCCCAATTCCCACTAACAGGAATGAACTGAATGGCTTTCTTCGTTCTTCCAGCCATTAATTCAAAGCTGGGGATTGGGACTGGCTCATCCCCTGGAATGATGCTAATATCAGGGAGTTGCCTATACACAGGTCCCAGTCCAATCTGTGGGCAAGAATGTATAGGCTTTATTATTCCTGCATAAGAAAACAGTGTTATTGTCAGGGCAGAGAGCTGTGGAGATGTCAATTGTTGAATCACAAATGGCAAAGGTAGCATCCCCTACAGGTAGATCTGAGCTATCATTTTTGTAGGGTTTTGTCAAACAGGTAACATTTTGCTTGAAGAGAGGCTGCACTCTCATAGGGGGTGCTGAATGTCAGGACCTCTCAGCAGTGGAATAAGTGGCGTTGGGGGGGAGCTCCAGAGGAACAGGCTGCCCTTGTCAGAGGCGGAGCCAGAAGTCACTTGCAAGCGAAGGGTTGGTGTCATTTAGGAGGCTATGAGTGGCAGTAATAACATCTACAGTCTGGGGGTCTAAAATAACTTTTCCTCTACTATCAGGAAGAACCAGAGGGTGGTAATTGAGGGACGAGTATTCTTTTTTCTATTAACTCTTCAATGCATTGTTTAACCTGTTCTTGTCTGACCTGATCCTGCAGCCCTCCTCCATCTGAGAGGTGAATGGTAGGTACCTTTCTTCAGCATACAGGCTTTCCTACCATCCCTGAACAAGGGGCTTGGAGTAATTAAGATCCATGGACTCCTGTTGGCACACTGTGGAACCAATTGTCTACCCTCATCTCCTCCCTGACTTGGTTTAATATGGCAGTGAAATAGGTGATGTTATCTTTTCCAGTACATTGTTGCACAACCCTATAGCAACTCCTATGCACAGCCTGTTGGTAGGTATCACAAGGGTAAGGCATGGGGCACAAATTTACATAAAGAATCATTTTAGGCTTGGTTACACAATGCCATTCTAAACTTGGAGTGCTCTCTGAAGGTTGTAGGGCTCTATATGTCCATGTATCACCACACTCAACTTGAGCATAGGTCTTGTTGGGCCCCCAAATCTCACCATTTAGTAAGACTCTGCCATTCATCACCCCATCCTTGCAATCACAGGGTTTACCATATATTGCTTCCAGGGCCTTGCGAGCCTGGTGAGGATCACCAAAGCTCCCATCAATAGTTACCCAATTGAGTACAAACAGCACCACCCAGAGGTACCATTGTCTGTCATTGTCCCTGATGAGTTTCAGTTTTAACAGGTTGCTGGAAGCTTGGACTTTCCAGGTGTCAGCAGGTTGATGAAGAGCAGGCTTGACATGTGACCCATGGATCCAAGCTGCAATGCTCTCTACTTTGACTGCTGTTAGGGTGTTGAGCAGGACACAATAATGAACCTTCCACCGAGGTTCCAGATTCTGGCTGTGGTGTCATAACAAGTACACCATATCCAACCTGGAACTAATGGGGCACCTCCAAGGACCTGGGCACATTTGCACTGCCAACCTTGCTCAAATTCTCTTTCTGAATAAGTTGCAGTCCATTCAGCATGGACAACAAGTCAGAGTTACCACTAGTTATGTCAAGGGGGTCCCCAAGAAGAGTCAGGGTAGCAGGAACCACATATAGTAGTTCAAAGGGAGTTAAGCCTAATATGGAGGGAGTATTTCTGACTCTAAAGAGGGCCAAGGGAAGGAGCACTGCCCAGTCACCATCAGTCTCCATGGTCAATTTGGTGAGAGTCTCTTTGAGAGTTCTATTCATTCTCTCTACCTGTTCTGAACTTTGAAGCCTATAAGCACAAGGTAACTTCCAATCAAGCCCCAGAAACCTGACCACCTCCTGGCTTACCTGAACAACAAAGGTTGTCCCATTGTCTGACCAATTACCTTTGGAATACCAAACTGAGGAAAAATGTCTTCCAGAATTGTTTTGGCCATGACCAGGGAGGTTTCTTTCTTTGTGGGAAAAACTTCTACCCATCCTGAGAAAGTGTCCACAAAAACCAGGAGATGTTTATTGCCATACCTGGATGGTTTACTTTCAGTGAAATCCACTTCCCAATGCATTCCAGGTCTAGTTCCTTGTCACTGGCCAGCAGTAACACATGAATACCACCTGAGAGAGGGCTGGGAGAGAGATAGAGACAGGGTGACACAGAAAAGCACACTGAGTCTACATGCTGATCCAGGTGTTGATTTAATGGATGTCAGGTTAACACTTAAGTAGGCAGAAAAGTACAAGAAGTTTCTCATGTAGGAGCTTTACTTGGTCAAAACATAGGAAAGCTCACTCAAGGTTACACAGAGCCTGCTGTCTGGTTACTATGACTTTCTAAGGGTCAGAGCAGTCTGCTGTAGGACCACTAAGGTCAGATTGTAAGAAACTGGACTTTGGAAAATAGCCAAAGCCAATAGACCGGATTCCACTGCTCCATTAACTCAAAAATTTGCCATTAACTCCAAAAAGGCTGACACAGTTTCTCTCAGCCCCTTCCCTGTGCTCTGGAACTCTTACCTATGTTTACCCTCTGGCAAGGTTCACATGCACTAGTCACTCTCTCAGTCAGGGTGGTGAGGTTTACTGGGATTGGCCGGCAACTTCAGCCAATTTCTTTGCCCACAAGTGAGTCCACTAAAGCATCTGAGTAATTAATCTCTCAGGGTCTTCCTGTAGCAGAATGATCTTACCTTTAGAGTCAATCCATGTCTCACATCGGTGTCAGATATCCCCTGTTTTTGCCATATTAACTTTAAGTCACGTTCTGAGAAGTTTAGTCATTCTTCTCTGGAAAGTTCAGCGGTTAGTACCACTGGGACGGAGTTTCCTCTAGCACCTACTTTAGCCTCCTGATTGGCCATGTTATTCCCCTTTGTTGCCTCAGAAGTCCCTTTCTGCTGTCCTGGGCAACGAATAATGCTTACCTTGTCCAGCAGCAACAAGGCATTGAGCAAGCCAAAATCTTGTTTTTATTTTTTATCTCTTTACCGGCTGATATTAGCAGGCCTCTCTGCTGATACATGGCCCCGTGCTCATGGGCTGTTGGTAAGGCGTACCAACTATCAGTGTAGATGTTTATCTTTTTGTCCTTTTCCAGAGATAATGCTTGGGTTAAAGCAATCAATTCAGCTCTCTGAGTAGAAGTGCCCTCCGGCAACGCCTGGGCCCATATTACCTTATGAACATCTACTACTGCTACCCCTGCCTTTCTCTTCCTGTTCTCAAAAAACTGCTCCAATCCATATAGTATGTTACCTTGACATTGGACAGAGGCTGATATTTCAATTCCTTTTGCTATCCCTGTTCCTCTGCTAGAACCTGCAAACAATCATGCTCCAGGGGCTGGATTTCTGGATCCGGCAATAAGGTGGCAGGGTTTAGCCTTGTAGCCAGGACAAAGGTGAATCTATCATTATTCAAGAGCAAGGCCTGGTGATGTGTCATGCTGGCATTCATGAGCCAGCAATCAGCTAGCTGCCTTATGACACTCTCAAGGGAATGAAGAGAAGAGATGGTGAGGGCTTGTCCCAGAGTCAGTTTGTCTGCATGTTTTACTAGTGCCGCCACTGCTGCTATTATTCACAGGAAAGTTGGCCATCTTGCCACTACTGAATCAAGCATTTTGGATAGCTACTCTACCGGTCTCTTCCAGGGTCCAATTTTCTGTGTTAGCACCCCATTGGACATTCCCTGATTCTCACACACATAGAGATAGAAGGGTTTGGTTACATCAAGGAGTCCCAATGCTGGGACCAATATTAAGGCTTGTTTGATATTACCAAATGCAGCTTGTTCATCCTTTCCCCAGATGAAAGAGTCACTGCCCTTTGTAAGGGCATGCAGAAGGGCTGCCATGTTGGCAAATCCCGGAATCCACAGCCGGCAAAGCCCTGCTGTACCCAATATTTCCCTCAGTTGTTCAGTAGTATGTGGAGGGGAAATATGAAATACAGTCTCTTTTCTAGCCTCCGACAGCCATCTCTTTCCCTCTTTTAATATATATATCCCAGATAACTGACCTGCAGGATGGGAGTTTTTCGCTGTAGCTGAGCTCACCCATCTCTTGCAACAGCTGGTCGGTGGCATCAAAACAACTTTCTTTACAATCTGCTGCTAATAGTATATCATCCACATATTGGAGATGAGTTACCTGGGGATTGGTGGCCTGGAGGTGCGCCAGGTCTAGGTGTAGGGCTTCATCTTCCTTTTGGGACAATCCTGGATCCAATGTCCTTTCTCCTTGCAATAGGCACAGTGATCCTTAGACAGAGGGCCCCTCTGATTTCCAGGAACTCTCTCCCTATCATTATGACTGCACTGTGGTGGCCAGTATCTTAGTCAATTTTCTGTCTTCCTCTTATCCTTTCTCTTTCTCTTGCTTCCTGCTCTTTTTGCTTTCTTTCCTCTTTCTCTTCTTTCATCTCCTCGCTGTAAAAAACCTTCTCTGCTACCTGCACTAAATCCTTTAACGACTTTTCCTGTAAACCCTCTATTTTCTGGAGTTTTCTACAAATATCTGTGGCTGACTGGTCTATAAAGATTATAGTCACTATTGCCTTATGCTCAGCTATATGCCTCCATCAGCTGTTGAAGAAAGGCTGTGGGAGATTCATCTGGCTCCTGAACCATCTCTCTCACCTTCATCAAATTGGTGGGCTTTTGAGCGGCCCCATGGACACATGATATTAGAGTCTGGCGGTAGACCTGCAGGCATTCCCTACCTCCGGATACGTTGTAATCCCAGTTGGGGTGGGTGAGGGGAAAGCCATCATCAATCTCATTAGGGAGGATGGAAGGCCTCCTGTCCATTCATGGAACAGTCTTTCTTGCCTAAAGGAGGACCCGTCTCCTTCCTCACTAGTCAAAAGTGCCTGCAAGAGTTGCTGGCAATCATCCCAAGTGGGCTGGTGTGAGAATAGGACATATTCAAAGAAATATGTGCCTTGTATCTCACCTCCAAGAAATGATAGTCACAGCCTGTCCTATAATAAAGTCATCCATCAAGAAAGTCAAAGAAGCAACAATGATAGAGACAAAAAGAACAAGACAGGCAATTTGACAAGGAGACCCTTATGGGTGGTACCACAGAATTCTGATTGAGAGGCTGCCTCACGGCAGCTGTCTCTGAAGAGAAACAGATGGGAGGAAGACCATGCAGGACCTAGCCTCCCCAAATGGAATCCGGAATGTCCTCCAGTTCCCAGTCAAGAGATATTCTGACAAATATGTCTATCGCAGTGACGGAGCAGATGACCAAAAAGGTCCAGATAGGTGACTAAAGAGAAACAGTGGTTTACCAGAAATCAGACTAACCTGTTCCGAGCTCGACCTCTGAGCCCAGTCTGTTGAGGGTTAAGAAAGGGCACGAAGTTTTCCGGGCAACGCACCAAAATGTAAGACCTGGTGTCTCACTGCTCAGGAGCTCAGGATTGCGCCCTTCACAGGAACACTCACAGACCACAACTCAATGCAATAGCAAAAGGTTTTATTGCTGTCGAGATAGGTCGCACCTCCAAAGACAGGACATGACCCTGAACATGCAAAACACAGGGTTTTTATGCCTGAAAATCAGATCACTTTTGCTCTATACTTTACAGCTGGTTGTTTCTCAGAACAGTTCACCCTGCCCTTCAAGAGCTATCAGCACCTGGCTTCAATTCAAATAATCACAGTTGTTTTTCTCATTCCCAGGTGGTCCCTCATTTGTTCTGATGATGAAGTCACTGAATAATGTCATGTTGCAGTGTTAAGAGTGCAGGGATCTGTTTAGGAGCCTGTGCAAAACAACTGCCCCATTCAGTAAGGTAATTCAAGGCCCTGGAGAAGACTGTTCACCAACTTCATACAGAGATTGGGTTCATCTCTAAAGAGGGCAGTACCAGACTGACACCAGATAAGCACTGATGCAATTATTGCCACATGATACTGCAAATACCACATGTAGGAGAGCATTTAGAGCATGAAAGGGAGGAGCAGCCCCAAGAAATGAATGATTAAGAGAGACAACTGCTTTCGGCTCTCAGGAGTATCATGCTGACCTCACAGGACAAGCTACAGCTAGAGTTCCCAGTTCTTAAAACACCCGGTGTGCTGTTTTGGGTGAATCCGGGCATTTACCAAAAAAACTGTGAGGTTAAAATCTCTAGAACCCAAAATAGGAGGTGTGTTAACACAGAGGCAAGTGGTCCCTTTACTCACAGAAAGGAACAAGCAGATTCTGGCTCCAAGGGAATGCAAAGGTTCCCGGGGCTTCATGGCAGCTGTGGCAACGGAAAGCACTGCCCAAGAGGGACATACAGGCTAACCTCTTGCCATCAGGAAACCAACAGAGGGGCCTGCCAGGCTTAGACCCCTCATGCAACAATACGAGCTGTCTCCCATCAGGCAGCCATGAGGTACTAGGCACGTAGGAAAATATCAACTGAGGATTTTAGACTTGATACACACCACTGCATGCAGCAGCACAGCTTTGCATCTGGCTGCAGATAAACCTCTAACCCTATCCACAAGGCTTCTATGTTACAAAGGAAATACAGCTGTTTATGGACCTGTGTATTCAGGGATGGTAAAGTGGATCTCTGGAAGAAGCAGAATAACTTCTACAGTATCTATTGTACACCCAGGTACTGTTGATGGGGACTGCAAGGAAAAAGTTAAAATTATGGCACATGTAAAATACGAGATGCAAAAATAAGGCAGGGGTAGAATTGCTCAGCTGTTACTGTTCTCCTCCATCTAGGGCAAAGCCACACCCTGAAGAACTACAGGCACATTTGGCAGTACCGGAAATTGTGTGTTCTGGAAAACAGTGCCTAATGATCAGAGATCCAAATTAATAGCAGCAACAAATGTTGCTCCTTGAAATGAAGGAAATGACTTCAGTATCCTCTCCCAAAAGTCTTGGGATCCACACTGTGTGCTTCTGAAGGTTCATACAGTTTCTAGGAATCTGTAAAATTTCTCCAGTAGGACAAAGTGTATGGTGGATTAAATAGGTGGAACCAGAGGAACCAAGAGGGAACTTGACACCTTCTGTGGCCTGCCACTGAAGGAGAAATTCAGAAATAATTCCAGGAGTCTTTCTGCAGGATGAGTCTACTCTTTGCCCAAATGCTTAGACTTGCAGGGTCCTAACCATATTTAGATTGTTGAAATCATACACCGGGAGACTGGAGCTCAAAGGAACTTAAGGCAGAAGGCACACGCAGAGTGCAAGATCTGTTCTAGCCATGTTCCTCCTTGAGCATCAGCCAGAGCTGAATGAATGACCTTGTTAAAGTAGGCAAAGACTTCTCCTGGCTTATGCCTCTTCTCCTTGCCTGATCATCAGAAGCCGTGCCTTAGACTCTCCCCTCAAACACCTTGTGTTCCAACACAGGTGCGTACTGTGAGCTAAGCAGTGGAATTTGGGTAGAACGCAAGGCCAACTGTTTCTGGAAAGGCTGCTTTAGGGTGGGATATGGGAAAATTCGCAGGAGGAAGGAAGGGTTTCACAGTTTGGAAGCAGAAGAGCGTTCCACGGTTTGGCCTGTAATTGGAGGCCTCGAGGGAGTGGGTGGGGCCTCAGGTCGGTATTTAAGGGTGAGCAGCGGACCCCTTTACGCATTTGCCATAGTCTGCACTTTCCTGGGTGTTGTTGTGAGTACACACTGGAGAGGAAGAACTCCTGTCAAAGTGTCCTCGGCAGGATGGAAGATCAGGCAGATGTGGGTGGCTGCAGCATGGCAAAGATATCCCGGCGTCAAAAGACTGTTTGGCAGGCCAAGGAGAAGGAGGTCTTGCTCCCAGTTTTCGCCAAGACACCTTACCTGAGCTTCAGGACCAGGCAGGAACTGGCCAGGGAATTCGGAGTTCCAGAGTCCTCCATCCGCGTGTGGTTTCAAAACCGCAGAACTAGAACTGGCATGTCGAGGAAGACCTCAAAGCAGACCACCGCAGGCTCCAGCCATGAAGCCTCCCAACAGCCTCCTGAAAAGCTTGTCGCCAGGGTACAACAAGCAAGAGGCCCGCCCTCAGAACAGAGAAGGCCTCGAACGCGGCTTAGTCCAGCACAGATCAGCATGCTAGTGCAAGCTTTTGAGATCTCTCCATCTCCAGACTATGCCACGAGGGTGCAACTGGCACTGAGCACAGGTTTGCCTGAGGACACTGTCCACATATGGTTCCAGAACAGAAAGGCCAGGCAGAAAGGCCACGCTGGAGGGAGCACAGCTAAAGGTGAGGACCTGCCTGCCTCTCCTGGCCCGGAAAGGGCTCCTGGAGCATCGTGTTGCATTGAGGAGGAGGCTTCCCGGGACAGCTTGTTGACATCGGGTTCTGCAGGAGGTCAGTGTGCAGAAGCGTTGATGTCAAGACCTGAGCTCACCTTCTTCACAGAGGCCTACTCAGAATCCAGCGTCTCCTGCCCTGTCCAGCTCTTTCTGGAGCAACAGGTGAGAACAGTGGAAGAGGAACAGGGACCAGCCGCTCTGGACCCAGATGTACCATGGGAGCAGATAGAACCAACACTCGAGGCTCCTCTCACAGAAGAAGAATATCAGGCTCTGTTGGACGATATTTGACCGCATTGAGAATGCCCAGAATTGAGACTGTAAAATCCCGTTGCCTGGACCCTAACCTGACCATTGTCTCAGAGACTCCAGCCAGAAATGATTTTGGACAGATGCTCAGACTTGCACCTAAGAAAGGTGCAGAACTCTTCGGATCCTGAGTAAGTGTTGGGGAAAAGATGGAAGGCCCTGGAGGTGCGAGGAACCTCACAAGAAGACCAACAGAAACAGCTGACCCAGTCCCCAGGGGGCTTTCAGAGACTGTGCCATCAAATAAGGAGCACGCTTGGTCTGGACCTAGGGACCCTGCACATACGTAGCAGGTGGGAGGTGAATCCTTGTGCTTGATGTGGGTTGCCCTACGAGGGAGGTCTTGTGGAGTGGCACAGCGGCGGTGGAGAGTTGTTTTTAAGCTGAACTTTGTTGCTTCTATCCTGGACGGTTTTTGAAGGACAGTTATATAATGTTAGCTTCAATTATGATCAGGATAAATATGTAATTTGTCTGCTATTGTACTCTGAGTTATTAAATTATTTTTAGGCATTGCTATGACCTGGTTATTCTTTTCATTTGGAAGTTAATGTAAAGAGGAGATATGAACCTTCTCCTTGAGGATTTCATTGTATTTGAAGGTGAGTTGCGCCAACCAGCCTCATGGACTAAGCCACTGATAGATTCCTCGATTTTCCATTTTTAGCCATCCACTGTTGAATTAATTGACTCACAGATTGTAAATCATTCTCATAAATCCTTTCCTATAAAGAGAGAGTTAGAGGGAAAATAAACTATGCATATAATCATCTTTCATATAGAACTACCAAATTTTCTGCTTTTAATAATGTGATGTAATTCATTCAGAAATCACTTAAACAACAGTAATCGACATATGAGGAGTTATAGAAAAAATATTCATCACCATGCAAAGTCAAAATGCTACATAATTTTTCGGTATATTGATGGACTAGGAATTAATTTTTTTTGATGCAGTTATATTCTAAAATATCGTAATTGAATTACAAGTATTTTAATTTTTTGCAGCATTTATATATAGTTTATTTTTACCTCAAATTAGTCCCTTCTTTGTCTTAATTCCCTCAACACACATTAAAATGTGTTCATTTTTCATTTTCTTAGGTTACGGAGATTCTATTTTATATGGGGATGACATCATGAAAATTAACTGTTCTATGCATGACACTGCTAATACCAAAACATCATTCAAATAATAAGTAGACCTATCAGAATCACACTATAATTCACAGCAGAGATTATAAAAGCCAGAAGGGTTTGGATGGATATCATGCAGACACTAGGAGACCACCGATGCCAACCCAGACTACTATACCCAGTATATATGCAGCCATCCAGCCCTACAGAAGATACTAGAAGAAAAACCCTAACCCAATAATATGAAATACACTCCAGAAAATACATTGAGGCCCACACCATGAGGGGAAGTCCATGCCTGACACTGCCTGGATGACCATGAACCATAGTCAAGATAGCCTAGAGACACACAATATCTGTCAACATGACAGGCGACATATGTCAACGAGAGATACTCTGCTATAATCATAGATGAGTGCCTAGCCCAGTTGTCATCAGAGAGACATCACCGGGCATCTGATGGGAACAGATGCAGAGACCCACAGCCAAACACAATGATGTATCCAGGGGAACCCCAGAAATGAGGAAATACGTATTGTAGGAACCAGAGATATCAAGGACACAACAAGAACATGGCCCACTGAGTCAATTGGGCTCATAGGGGATCACAGAGACTGAAGGAAAAAAACATAAACATTCTATGAGTCTTGTGAGCTAGGTTGTTGGCATACACCTTAGGATCATTATCCTGATGTTGCTGAGGGACTTCCAACAGTGAGAATGGGGGTGTCTCTCACTCTTTTTCCTGCTCTAGCTACACTTTCTCTCCTCATGTATTTCTTTGCCTAACTCTGATGTGAGGGATTGTTCCTAGTCTTATTATAACTTGCTATGCCATCACATTTTTTTTTCATTGAAAATAAAGAAGCAGTGGATCTGAAGGAGATGTGAGGTGGGCAGAGTAGAGGTGTATAGATTGTGCCTGGGAGGAGTGGAGGAAGAGGAAACTGCAGTTGGGATGTAGTGCATGAAACAACAACAAAAATAAAATGCTAAAACAAAATAAACTGTCAGCAGCTCAGGCTGTTGGTGATCACCTGCATTTCTAGCACTCAGGAAGTTTAAGGTAGGTGGATCTCTGTGAGTTCAAGCACAGGCTGTTCTATAAAGAGAGTCCGGAACAGCCAAAATTATTCAGAAAAATCCTGTCTTCAAACAAAAGAAATCTGTCAGCATTTTGTGTTTCATCTTTACAACTTTGTTTTATGTCCCACTTTTTTAATTTTTATTTTTAATATTAGATACAGCTTGTTAACTTTGTATCCCAGCTGTAGCCCAGTTCCTCATCACCTCCCTATCCCACCTTCCTTCCTCATCTCCTCCCTACCCTTTCCAAGTCCACTGATAGGGAGGACCTCCTCCTGTTCCAACTGACCCTTGCTTATCAGGTATCATCAGGACTGGCTGCAATGTCCTCCTCTGTGGCCTAGCAAGTCTGATCTTTCCTTGGGGGGGGGGGAAGAGAGGTCAATGAGGCAGCCATTGAGTTCATGTCTGAAATAGTCCTTGTTCCACTTAGTATGGTAACCAATTGGATGCAGAGCTAACATGAACTACATTTGAGCAGGGGTGCTAGGTTATATGCATACATGGTCCTTGGTTGGAGATACAGTCTCATAAAAGACCCCTGTGCTCTGATATATTTGGTCCTTGTGGAGTTCCTGTCCTCTCCAGGTCGTACTAACTCTGCCTTCTTTCATATGATTCCCTGTGCTCTGCCCAAGTTTTGCTTATGAGTCTCAGCATCTACTTTGATACACTGCTAGGTAGAATCTTTCACAGGTCCTCTGTGGTAAGCTTCTGTCCTGTTGTTTTCTCCTATGTCCATCCCATTTGTCTATCTAAGTGAGGATTGATCATCTTAATCCATGTCCTCTTTCTCATTTATCTTCTTTAGGTGTACAGATTTTAGTATGTTTATCCTATCTTATAGGTCTAGCATCCACTTAAAAGTGAGTGTATACCATGTATGTCTTTCTGATTCCGGGATACCTCACTCTGGATGATCTTTTCTAGATTGTTTGTTTGTTTCTTCATGTTTACGTTTCATGACTTCTTTGAATGGTCTACATATAAACCTGTCTGTTGCGTAGCTGGTAAAGATGTTTCCCATTTTATAAGCTGCTTCATCATTACGGAATGGATTGCAAAAGCTTCCAAGACAAGACAGGCAATTTGACAAGGACACCCTTAAGGGTGGTACCACAGAATTCTGATTGAGAGGCTGCCTCACGGCGGCTGTCTCTGAAGAGAAACAGATGGGAGGAAGACCATCCCAGACCTAGCCTCCCCAAATGGAATCTGAGCATCCTCCAGTTCCCAGTCAACCGATATTCTGACAAGTCTGTCTATCGCAGTGACTGAGAAGACGACCAAAAAGGTCCAGATAGGTGACTAAAGAGAAACAGTGGTATACCAGAAATCAGACTAACCTGTTCCGAGCTCGACCTCTGAGCCCAGTCTGTTGAGGTCTGTTTTCTGGGCAATGCACCAAAATGTAAGACCTGGAGTCTCACTGCTCAGGAGCTCAGGATTACACCCTTCACAGGAACACTCACAGACCACAACTTGATGCAATAGCAAAAGGTTTTATTGCTGTCGAGATAGGGTCGCACCTCCAAAGACAGGACATGACCCTGAACATGCAAAACACAGGGTTTTTATGCCTGAAAATCAGATCACTTTTGCTCTATACTTTACAGCTAATTGTTTCTCAGAACAGTTCACCCCACCCTTCAAAAGCTATCTGCACCTGACTTCAATTCAAATAATCACAGTTATTGTTCTCATTCCCAGGTGTTCCCTCATTTGTTCTGATGATGAAGTCACTGAATAATCTCATCTTGCAGGTTTAAGAGTGCAGGGATCTGTTAAGGAGCCTGTGCAAAACAACCGCCTCATTCACTAAGGTAATTCAAGGCCCTGAGAAGACTGTTCACCAACTTCATACAGAGATTGGGTTAAGCTCTCAAGAGGGCAGTACCAGACTGACACCAGATAAGCACTGATGCCATTCTTGGCGCATGATACTGTAAATATCACATGTAGGAGAGAATTTAGAGCATGAAGAGGAGGAGCATCCCCAAGAAATGAATGATTAAGAGAGACACTGCTTTTGGCTCTCAGGAGCATCATGCCGACCTCACAAGACAAGCTACAGCTAGAGTTCCCAGTTCTCAAATCACCCGGTGTGCTATTTTGGGTGAATCCGGGAATTTAGAAAAAAAAAAGAGGTGAAAATCTCTAGAACTCAAAAAAATAGGAGGTGTGTTAACACAGAGGCAAGTGGTCCCTTTACTCACAGAAAGGAACAAGCAGATTCTGGCTCCAAGGGAATGCAAAGGTTCCCGGGGCTTCATGGCAGCTGTGGCAAGGGAAAGCACTGGTGTAGGGATCACAGCACCGAGAGGGACATACAGGCTAACCTCTTGCCATCAGTAAACAAACAGAGGGGCCTGTCAGGCTTACACCCCTCATGCAATAATACGAGCTGTCTCCCATCAGGCAGCCATGTGGTACTAGGCAGGTAGGAAAATCTCAACTGAGGATTTCAGATTTGATACACACCACTGCATGCAGCAGCACAGCTTTGCATCTGGCTGCAGATAAACCTCTGATCCTATCCGCAAGGGTTCTATGTTACAAAGGAAATACAGCTGTTTATGGACCTGTGTCTTCAGGGATGGTAAAGAGGATCTCTGGAAGAAGCAGAATAACTTCTACAGGGTCTATTGTACACCCAGGTACTGTTGATGGGGACTGCAAGAAAAAAGTTAAAATTATGGCACATGTAAAACAGGAGATGCAAAAATAAGGCAGGGGTAGAACTGCTCAGCTGTTACTGTTCTCCTCCATCTAGGGCAAAGCCACACCCTGAAGAACAACAGGCACATTTGGCAGTACCAGAAATTGTGTGTTCTGGAAAACACTGCCTAATGATCAGAGATCCAAATTAATGGCAGCAACAAATGTTGTTCCTTGAAATGAAGGAAATGACTTCAGTATCCTCTCCCAAAAGTCTTGGGATCCACACTGTGTGCTTCTGAAGGTTCATACAGTTTCTAGGAATCTGTAAAATTTCTCCAGTAGGACAAAGTGTATGGTGGATTAAATAGGTGGAACCAGAGGAAAAAAGAGGGAACTTGACACCTTCTGTGGCCTGCCACTGAAGGAGAAATTCAGAAATAATTCCAGGAGTCTTTCTGCAGGATAAGTCTACTCTTTGCCCAAATGCTTAGACTTGCAGGGTCCTAACCATATTTAGATTGTTGAAATCATACACCGGGAGACTGGAGCTCAAAGGAACTTAAGGCAGAAGGCACACGCAGAGTGCAAGATCTGTTCTAGCCATGTTCCTCCTTGAGCATCAGCCAGAGCTGAATGAATGACCTTGTTAAAGTAGGCAAAGACTTCTCCTGGCTTATGCCTCTTCTCCTTGCCTGATCATCAGAAGCCGTGCCTTAGACTCTCCCCTCAAACACCTTGTGTTCCAACACAGGTGCGTACTGTGAGCTAAGCAGTGGAATTTGGGTAGAACGCAAGGCCAACTGTTTCTGGAAAGGCTGCTTTCTGGTGGGATATGGGAAAATTCGCAGGAGGAAGGAAGGGTTTCACAGTTTGGAAGCAGAAGAGAGTTCCACGTTTTGGCCTGTAATTGAAGGCCTCGAGGGAGTGGGTGGGGCCTCAGGTCGGTATTTAAGGGTGAGCAGCAGACCCCTTTACGCATTTGCCATAGTCTGCACTTTCCTGGGTGTTGTTGTGAGTACACACTGGAGAGGAAGAACTCCTGTCAAAGTGTCCTCGGCAGGATGGAAGATCAGGCAGATGTGGGTGGCTGCAGTAAGACAAAGACATCCCGGCGTCAAAAGACTGCTTGGCAGGGCAAGCAGAAGGAGGTCTTGCTCTCAGTTTTCGCCAAGACACCTTACCCGAGCTTCAGGACCAGGCAGGAACTGGCCAGGGAATTCGGAGTTCCAGAGTCCTCCATCCGCGTGTGGTTTCAAAACCGCAGAACTAGAACTGGCATGTCGAGGAAGACCTCAATGCAGACCACCGCAGGCTCCAGGCCATGAAGCCTCCCAACAGCCTCCTGAAAAGCTTGTCGCCATGGTACAACAAGCAAGAGGCCCGCCCTCAGAACGGAGAAGGCCTCGAACGCGCTTAGTCCAGCACAGATCAGCATGCTAGTGCAAGCTTTTGAGATCTCTCCATCTCCAGACTATGCCACGAGGGTGCAACTGGCACTGAGCACAGGTTTGCCTGAGGACACCGTCCACATATGGTTCCAGAACAGAAAGGCCAGGCAGAAAGGGCGCTGGAGGCAGCACAGCTAAAGGTGAGGACCTGCCTGCCTGCCTCCTGGCCCGGAAAGGGCTCCTGGAGCATTGTGTTGCATTGAGCAGGAAGCTTCCCGGGACAGCTTGTTGACACCGGGTTCTGCAGGAGGCCAGTGTGCAGAAGCCTTGATGTCAAGACCCAAGCTCACCTTCTTCACAGAGGCCTACCCAGAATCCAGCGACTCCTGCCCTGTCCAGCTCTTTCTGGAGCAACAGGTGAGAACAGTGGAAGAGGAACAGGGACCAGCCGCTCTGGTCCCAGATGTACCATGGGAGCAGATCGAACCAACACTCGAGGCTCCTCTCACAGAAGAAGAATATCAGGCTCTGTTGGACGATATTTGACCACATTGAGAATGCCCAGAATTGGGACTGTAAAACCCCGTTGCCTGGACCTTAACCTGATGATTGTCTCAGAGTCTCCAGCCAGAAATGAGCTTGGACAGATGCTCAGACTTGCACCTAAGAAAGGTGCAGATCTCTAGGGATCCTGAGTAAGTGTTGGGGAATAGATGGAAGGCCCTGGAGGTGTGAGGAACCTCACAGGAAGACCAACAGAAACAGCTGAACCTGTACCCAGGGGGCTTGCAGAGACTGAGCCATCAAATAAAGAGCATGCTTGGTCTGGACCTAGGGAACCTGCACATACGTAGCAGGTGGGAGGTGAATCCTTGTGCTTAATGTGGGTTGCCCTATGAGGGAGTTGTTGTGGAGTGGCCCAGCGGTTTCTAACCGGTGGAGAGTTGTTTTTAAGCTGAACTTTGTTGCTTCTATCCTGGACGGTTTTTGAAGGACAGTTATATAATGTTAGCTTCAATTATGATCAGGATAAATATGTAATTTGTCTGCTATTGTACTCTGCATCATTAAATTATTTTTAGGCATTGCTATGACCTGGTTATTCTTTTCATTTGGAAGTTAATGTAAGGAGGAGATATGAACCTTCTTCTTGAGGATTTCAGTGTATTTGAAGGTGCATTGCGCCAACCAGCCTCATGGACTAAGCCACTGATAGATTCCTCGATTTTCCTTTTTTAGCCATCCACTGTTGAATTAATTGACTCACAGATTGTAAATCATTCTCATAAATCCCTTCCTATAAAGAGAGAGTTAGAGGAAAAATAAACTATGCATATAATCATCTTTCATATAGAACTACCAAATTTTCTGCTTTTAATAATGTCATGTAATTCATTCAGAAATCACTTAAACAATAGTAACTGACATATGAGGAGTTACAGAAAAAAATATTCATCACCATGCAAAGTCAAAATGCTACATAAATTTTTGGGTATATTGATGGACCAGGAGTTAACTTTTTTGATGCAGTTGCATTCTAAAATATCATAATTGAATTACAAGTATTTTAATTTTTGCAGCATTTATATATAGTTTATTTTTACCTCAAATTAGTCCCTTCTTTGTTTCAATTTCCTCAACACACATTAAAGTTTGTGTTCATTTTTAATTTTCTTAGGTTACAGAGATTTCATTTCATATGGGGATAACACCATGAAAATTAACTGTTCTATGCATGACACTGCTAATACCAAAACAGCATTCAAATAATAAGTAGACCTATCAAAATCACACTAGAATTCACAGCAGAGATTATAAAAGCCAGAAGGGTTTGGATGGATATCATGCAGAAACTAAGAGACCACCGATGCCAACCCAGACTACTATACCCAGTATATATGCAGCCATCCAGCCCTACAGAAGATACTAGAAGGAAATCCCCAACCTAATAATATGAAATACACTCCAGAAAATACATTGAGGCCCACTCCATGAGAGGAAGTCAATGCCTGACACTGAACCTCACAGGAAGACCAACAGAAACAGCTGACCCAGCCCCCAGGGGGCTTGCAGAGACTGAGCCATCAAACAAGGAGCATGCTTGGTCTGGAGCTAGGGACCCTGCACACACGTAGCAGGTGGGCGGTGAATCCTTGTGCTTCATGTGGGTTGCCCTACGAGGGAGGTGTTTTGTGGAGTGGCTCAACGGCGAAGCAGAGTTGTTTCTAAACTGGACGGTTTTTGAAGGACAGTTATATCATGTTAGCTTCAATTATGATCAGGATAAATATGTAATTTGTCTGCTATTGTACTCTGCGTCATTAAAGTATTTTTAGGCATTACTATGACCTGATTATTCTTTTCATTTGGAAATTAATGTCAAGAGGAGATAGGATTATCTTTCAAGCTGAAAAGAAGTGTGATCATGAGTCTTGGTTTTTAACTTGACTGCATGTGGAATTAAGCAAAACACCCAAATTAAGGACACAATTGTGAAGCGATCTTCCTTATTTGAAGTAGTCTTCTCTACTTCTCTTCTGAATCTGTAAGGCTGAAAATCACACCTTTAATCTGTATCTTCATACTGCAAAACCAACCACTCACCTTTGCCTCATCTTACTGGAAACCAATACAAGGACATAGAAGAAGGAATGTTTTACTCTTTGCCTGTTCCCTTTGCTTTGGTAGCAAGTCTATTTCTTCATTGACTATAGAACCTTCTTCTTGAGGATTTCAGTGTATTTGAAGGTGCATTGCGCCAACCAGCCTCATGGACTAAGCCACTGATAGATTCCTCGATTTTCCATTTTTAGCCATCCACTGCTGAATTAATTGACTCACAGATTGTAAATCATTCTCATAAATCCTTTCCTATAAAGAGAGAGTTAGAGGAAAATAAACTATGCATATAATCATCTTTCACATAGAACTACCAAATTTTCTGCTTTTAATAATGTCATGTAATTTATTCAGAAATCACTTAAACAATAGTAACTGACATATGAGGAGTTATAGAAAAAATATTCATCATCATGAAAAGTCAAAATGCTACATAAATTTTGGGTATATTAATGACCAGGAGTTAACTTTTTTGATGCAGTTGCATTCTAAAATATCATAATTGAATTACAAGTATTTTAATTTTGCAGCATTTATATATAGTTTAT